>CM054160.1:30595292-30600292 GCA_028751875.1 Rapana venosa | reverse complement strand
GAGTAAAACAGACTAAAAGAGGAATGGAGACACAAACCAGACAAAACGAGATAGAAAACAGCCACGAACAAAACATAACAACCCAAAAACCTCCACCACCAAAAACCCCAAACCCAGACGAAATTAATGTCTAGAAGAACAGTGAAACAGCAAGCCAACTAATTTCCCCTCTCCATCCACCCCCCCCCCCCCCCACTCCCCCACCCCCACCCCCACTCCCTCCCCCCTCCCCTACCCCGCCCCCTCCCACACACAGAGAGATCGATAAACCAGCAATCGATAGACAGAGAGAGAGAAAACAGAACCAAAAAAAAAAAAAAAGAAAGAAGGAAATAAAAAAGAAAGAAAGAGAGAAAAAATAAAAGTTTAAAAAAAACTACACACCACCACTACAGCCACCTTTACCACCTTCACCACCTTCACCACCACCACCCACCACCACCACCACCAACCACCACCACCACCACCACCACCAACCACCACCACCACCCACCACCACCCGCCACCACCACCACCCCAAACCCCCACCAACCACCACCACCCACCACCACCACCACCAAAAACCAACCACCACCCCCACCACCACCACCACCACCACCACCACACCAACCACCACAACCCCCTCCACCACCACCTACACAAAAAGTGCCAGTAACTGAGCCGATTACTTTCTTGGGTTTTTTTGAGGAGTGAAGGCTCGGTTTGGATGTGGGTTGTGGTATGGTGTGGTGTGGTGGTTTTGGGGTGGTTGGTGTGGTGGTTGTGGGTGTGTTTGGGGTGGTGTTGTGTGTTGTGTGTGTGTTTAGTTGTGGTGGGGTGGGGTGGGGCTGTGGTGGGGTGTTGTGGTGTGTGTGTTGTGGTGTGTTGTGTTGTGGTGTTGTGTGTTGTGGCGTGGTGTTGTGGTTGTGGTGTGTTGTATTGTGGTGTGGTTGGGGTGTGGTGTGTGGTGTGGTGTTGTGTGTGTTTTGGTGTTTTGGGGGTGTTGTGGCGTGGTGTTTTGGTGTGTTGTGGTGTGTTGTTGTGGGTGTGGTGTGGTATGGTGTCTGGTGTGGTGTGGTGTGGTGTTGTTTGTGTGGTGTTTGGGATGGTTTTGGTGTGGTTGTGATTTGGGTGTGGTGTGGGTTTGGTGTGTTGTTGTGTTTTGTGGTGTGTTGTATTGTTGGGTGTTTGTTGTGTGGTGTATTGTTGGGGTTGTGTTGTGGGGTTGTGGTGTTGTGTTGTGTGGTGTGTGTGGTGTGTTGTATTGTGGTGTTGTGTTGTGTGTGTATTGTGGTGTTTGTGTGGTTTTATTGTGTTGTGTGTTGTGTGGTGTATTGTGGTGTTGTGTGGTGTATTGTGGTGTTTGTGTTGTTGGTTGTGTTGTGGTGTTGTATTGTACTGTGTTGGGTTGTGTTTTTGTCGTGGGGTGTATCGTTTTGTGGGTTTTATTGTATTATTTCTGTGTCGTTTCTGTATTATGCTGTGTTGTGTTGTGTTGTGTTGTAGTATGCTGTGTCGTGTTGTATTATGCTGTGTGGTGGTGTGTAGTGTTGTATTATACTGTGTTGTGTCGTGTTGTGTTGTATTATGCTGCGTCGTGTTGTGGTTGTGTATGTGTTTGTATATATGCTGTTTCGTGGTGTATTATGCTGTGTCGTGTTGTACTATGCTGGATCGTGTTGTATTATGTTGTGTTGGGCTGTATTGTGTTGTGCCGTGTCATGCTGTGTCGCGTTGTTGTCGTGTTGTGTTGAGCTATGTCGTGTTCATCATCAACGACACAATGTGCCGACATAGCCAATTGCCTTCTGCTGCATAATGGGATGAAGGGTTGACTTGGATTCTGTGCTGTGTTGTTGTCGTGTTGTTGTTGTGTTGTTGTTGTGTTGTATTTGTTGTCGTGTTGTGTTGTTGTTGTTGTGTTGTGTTGTGTTGTATCGTAGTGTAATGTGGTATGGTTGTGGTGTGGTGTGTCGTGTCGTGCCGTATTGCGTCGTGTTGTGTTGTGTTGTGGTGTGGTGTGATATGTTGTGGTGTGGGTGTGGTGTGGGGCGGTGGTGTGTCGTGGTTTGTTCTCTCTGTCTCTGTCTGTCTGTCTGTCTGTCACTCTCCCTCTCTTCCTTCGGATGAGACTATATACCGAGGTCCCGTGTGCGAACGCACGCAGAACATCTTGCACACACGTTAAAATCATGTTCCGCTGTTCGTAAGAGTAGTCCATTGTGTGCCGGTGGGAACAGATGACAGAATTGACAAATCCGCATACACACGGGGACTAGATGTAAAAAAGCACATGAGTGCTTATTTCATTATCCTCGATATGAAAAATATTATTTTAAAAAATGAATAAATTCCTCTCTTAGCTCTTCTTCTGCTCCCTTCCCCCTCTCTCTATCTCTATCCCATGTCTCTGCACCTGTTTATACTTTATGCTATTTTCTCTCTCTCTCTCTCTCTCTCTCTCTCTCTCTCTCTCGCTCTCTCTCTCTCTCTCTCTCTCTCTCTCTCTCATCTCTTCTCTCTCTGTCTCTCTCTGTGGTCTTAAGGTCCAAGTTAAATGTGGAGTTGCCATGGGGACAGGAGGGGGATGGGGGTGGGGGAGAGGATGAAGAAACGCAGTTAAGGTTCTTGCCCTCATTGAAAGGGGTCACATGGTCACAGGCACGCTCAACGCATTCATGTTTCTGCTTTACACACGCATACACACACACACACTCGCGCGCGCGCGCGCGCGCATGCATGCATGCGAGAGCACGCGCGCACACACGCAGGTATACACGCTGACATGAATGTAAGCATGCATGTACGCATGCATATGAACAACCAAAAAAAAAAGCATTCATTCAAGGCTACAGAAAGGAAAGTGTGCATGGACGTAACTTTGCATGCAGAGCGTGTACGCGTGCAAAGTATGCACACGCGCACGCACGCACGCGCGCGGGTATAATTATATGTGTGCTCACGTGTACAGAGCAGGAGGGAGGGAGAGAGAGAGACGGGGAGAGAGAGAGCGAGAGAGAGAGAGAGAGAAACAGAAAGACAGACTGACAGACAGAGATGGGGAGAGAGATGGGAGAGAGAGAGACAGACAGACAGACAGACAGACAGACGATAGATAGAGACACAGACGCAGAGAGAGACAGACAGACACACAGGCGCAGACACACACACACAACCGGGATTTGTGTATGATAAATTTTTAAGCTACCCTTGGGAAATGCTTATAACAATCTGGAATGTGTTTTTTCTTGTGTCTTGTGAGATAATTATAGGTATAAATGTGCCTGTCAGAAATTGTAATTGCCTTCATGGATGTTTAAAAAGTGTTTTTGACTTTGACTTTGACTTGACACAGACGCACACACACACACACACACACACACACACACAACACACACAACACACACACACCACACACAACAACACACACCACACACACACACACACCACACGCACGCATACATACATACGCATACACACACACACACATACACACACATAAACAGAGACAGAGAGAGAGAGAGACGCATACACACACACTAGAACACAGAGAGAGACAGACGACAGACAACAGACATACATACAGCTAGACAAACAGAGAGAGAGAGAGACAGACAGACAGAGACACAGAGAGAGAGAGACAGACAGACAGACACAGAGAGACAGACAGACACAAACCGAGAGACAGAGCCCGAGAGAAAAAACACAACACAACACAACACAATACAATACAACAGACCCAGAACAGAAGCGTGTCATTATTTCTGCCGTTCATCTCGTTCCGCCCTTCACGCTGTCACAATACACTGAGTTTGACAGCGGGGAACGTTGACACGCGGAACGGTTAAAGGGGGAGAGGAGGAGGGGGTGGGGGGGGGGGGGGTGGGAAAAGAAAGGAGGAAAAAAGAGGAAGAAGGAAGAGGAGGAAGGAGGAGGTGGTGGAAGAGGGGTGGGTGTGGGGTGGATTAATGAATTAAAAGGAAAGAGAGGAAATTGGTGCCTCAAAGGTTTCCCCGGGGATTCTGGAAGCTTTCAAGTCCTTCGGATGGAAACTATACCCCGTGTGTGCGAACGCACGCAGAACATCTTGCGCACACGTTCAATCCTGTTCCGCTTTTCGTAAGAGTAGGAGGACATTGTGTGCCGGTGGGAACGGATGACAACATTGACAAAACCGCATACACACGGGGAGGACTGGATGTAAAAAAAAGCACATGAGTGCTTATTCCATTATCCTCGATATAAAAGAATAAATAAATAAATAAATAAATAAATAAATGGTCCCGTCCTCCTTCTCGTCACAAGCGACTAACCACGCTTTTGTTTCAGGTATGTTGACGTTCCATCTGACCGTTTTGAGGTTTCGATTATCTAACCACTAGATACCCCATCCCCCCAATAGAAAGTGAGAGGCTTATTTATCTTTGTCAGAGCTTTTCCTTCATCCTCTAATGTTTCAAATGGCAGTTTGGAAGCTAGGTGGTTTTTTGTGGGGGGTTTTCCCCGAAACAGACCATGAATCAGAATCTGGCAGTCAACATTCAACCTCAAATATGTTATCATCTCAAACAGCGAAAATTCATTTTTGTTCGCGTAAAAGATCCCACAGCAACAGTAGTGTTGTTCGTAGCTAAATGATGTAGTAAACATAGCCGTAGTCGCAAAGGGAAAGATATAATCTGAGACAGGAGAGGGAAGGGCGGAAGACATCGACCAAAACGCAGACGACATAATCGATCGCCACATCCACAACCGTTTAAAGATGTTAAGCTTTCTCCTCAAGTGCTCTTCATCCTACTCCTCCCACCTCCCAACCCCCCCCCCCAACCCCTTTCTAGTTCTCCTTCCACTCTTCTTCTCTTCTTCTTCTTCTTCTTCTTCTTCTTCTTCTTCTTCTTCTTCTCCTCCTTTTTCTCCTCGTCTCCCTCCTCCTTCTTCTTCACCTTCTCCTCTTCTCCTCCTCTTTCTCTTCTCCTCTGCCTCTTCATCCTCCTCCTCTTGCTTCTCCTCTTCTTTTTCCT
>CM054160.1:30531786-30584286 GCA_028751875.1 Rapana venosa | reverse complement strand
GGGGATGGGGTATCTAGTGGTTAGATAATCGAAACCTCAAAACGGTCAGATGGAACGTCAACATACCTGAAACAAAAGCGTGGTTAGTCGCTTGTGACAAGAAGGAGGACGGGATTATTTATGTATTTATTTATTTATTTATTCTTTTATATCGAGGATAATGGAATAAGCACTCATGTGCTTTTTTTTTTTACATCCAGTCCCCCCCGTGTGTATGCGGTTTTGTCAAATTTTGTCATCCCTTCCCACCGGCACACAATGACCTACTCTTACGAAAAGCGGAACAGGATTGAACGTGTGCGCAAGATGTTCTGCGTGCGTTCGCACACACGGGGTATAGTTTCCATCCGAAGGACTTGAAAGCTTCCAGAATCCCCGGAAAGCCTTGAGGCACCAATTTCCTCTCTTTCCTTTTAATTCATTAATCCACCCCACACCCACCCCTCTTCCACCACCTCCTCCTTCCTCCTCTTCCTTCTTCCTCTTTTTTCCTCCTTTCTTTCTCCCCCCCCCCCCCTACCCCCTCCTCCTCTCCCCCTTTAACCGTTCCGCGCTGTCAACGTTCTGCGCTGTCAAACTCAGTGTATTGTGGCAGCGTGAAGGTCGGAACGAGATGAACGTGCAGAAATAATGACACGCTTCTGCTTCTGGGTCTGTTGTATTGTATTGTGTTGTGTTGTGTTGTGTTGTGTTGTGTTGTTCTCTCTGTCTCTGTCTCTCGGTTTGTGTCTGTCTGTCTCTCTGTGTCTGTCTGTCTGTCTGTCTGTCTCTCTCTCTCTGTGGGCTCTGTCTGCTGTCTCTCTCTCTGTTTCTCTAGCTGTATGTCTGTCTGTCTGTCTGTCTGTCTGTCGTCTGTCTCTGTGTTCTAGTGTGTGTGTATGCGTTCTCTCTCTCTCTCTGTCTCTGTTTATTAGTGTGTGTTGTGTGTGGTGTGTGTGTATGCGTATGTATGTATGCGTGTGTGTTTGTGTGTGTGTGTTTTGTGTGTGTGTGTGTGTGGGTGTGTGTGTGTGTGTGTGTGTGTGTGTGTGTGTGTGTCCGTCTGTGTCAAGTCAAAGTCAAAGTCAAAAACACTTTAATCATCCCATGAAGGGCAATTACAATACTGACAGGCACATTGATACCTATAATTATCTCACAAGACACAAGAAAAACACATTCCAGATTGTTATAAGCATTCCAAGATAGCTTAAAAATTTATCATACACAAATCCAGGTGTGTGTGTGTGTGTCTGCGTCTGTGTGTCTGTCTGTCTCTCTCTGCGTCTGTGTCTCTATCTATCTATCTGTCTGTCTGTCTGTCTGTCTGTCTGTCTGTCTGTCTGTGTCTCTCTCTTTTCTCTCTCTCTCTCTCTCTCTCTTCTCTCTCTCTCTCTCTCTCTCTCTCTCCCCCCAAATCTCTCCCCCCATCTCTGTCTGTCAGTCTGTCTTTCTGTTTCTCTCTCTCTCTCTCTCTCTCTCTTTCTCTCTCCCCCTCCCCGTCCTCTCTCTCCCTCCCCCCTGCTTGTACCACGTGAGCACACATATAATTATACCCGCGCGCGTGCGTGCGTGCGCGTGTGCATACTTTGCACGCGTACACGCTCTGCATGCAAAGTTACGTCCATGCACACTTTCTTTTCTGTAGCCTTGAATGAATGCTTTTTTTTTGGTTGTTCATATGCATGCGTACATGCATGCTTACATTCATGTCAGCGTGTATACCTGCGTGTGCGCGCGCGTGCTCTCGCATGCATGCATGCGCGCGCGCGCGCGCGTGAGTGTGTGTGTGTGTATGCGTGTGTAAAGCAGAAACATGAATGAGATGAGCGTGTCTGTGACCATGTGACCACTTTCAATGAGGGCAAGAACCTTAACTGCGTTTCTTCATCCTCTCCCCCACCCCCATCCCCCTCCTGTCCCCATGGCAACTCCACATTTAACTTGGACCTTAAGACCACAGAGAGAGAGAGAGAGGGGGAGGGGAAAAGAGGAGAGGAGAGAGAGAAAAGAGAGAGAGAGGAAAAAAGCATAAAGTAAAAAACAGGTGCGAGGGCATGGGATAGAGATAGAGGAGAGGGGAAAAGAGCAGAAGAAGAGCTAAGAGAGGAATTTATTCATTTTTTAAAATCATATTTTTCATATCGAGGATAATGAAATAAGCACTCATGTGCTTTTTTACATCTAGTCCCCGTGTGTATGCGGATTTGTCAATTCTGTCATCTGTTCCCACCGGCACACAATGGACTACTCTTACGAACAGCGGAACATGATTTTAACGTGTGTGCAAGTTGTTCTGCGTGCGTTCGCACACGGGACCCGGGTATATAGTCTCATCCGAAGGAAGAGAGGGAGAGTGACAGACAGACACACAGACAGAGACAGAGAGAACAAACCACGACACACCACCGCCCCACACCACACCCACACCACAAATATCACACCACACCACAACACAACACAACACGACGCAATACGGCACGACACGACACACCACACCACACCATACCACATTACACAACGATACAACACAACACAACAACACAACACGACAACAATACAAAAACAACAACAAACACAACAACAACACAACAACAACACGACAACAACACAGCACAGAATCCAAGTCAAGCCTTCAGCCCATATGCAGCAGAAGGCAATTGGCTATGTCGGCACGTTGTGTCGTTGATGATGAACACGACATAGCTCAACACAACACGACAACAACGCGACACAGCATGACACGGCACAACACAATACAGCACAACACAGCATAGTACAACACGATCCAGCATAGTACAACACGACACAGCATAATACACAACGAGACAGCATAATACAACACATCACACCCCAACACGACGCAGCATAATACAACACAACACGACACAACACAGTATAATACAACACTACACACCACCACACAGCATAATACAACACGACACAGCATACTACAACACAACACAACACAACACAGCATAATACAGCACGACACAGTACAATACAATACAACACAAAACGATACACCACGACAAAACACAACCCAACACAGCACAATACAACACCACAACACACCACACAACACAACACCACAATACAACGCACCACAACACACAAGAACACACCACACCACACACAACACCACAAACCACAACACCACAATACCACATCACACACCACAACACACCACACCACAAAAACACAACACACCACAAAAACAACACCACACCACAAACAACACCACACCACACAACACACCACACCACACCAGACACCATATCACACCACACCACAACAACACACCACAACACACAACACCACACCACACCACACCACAACATCCCAGACACCACACAACACCACAACACACCCTACCACATCACACACCACACCACAACACACCACACCACAGCCCAACACAACACCACACAACACATCAACCCAACCCAACCCACACCACCACCACACAACACCACACACACACCACAACACCCACCACAGCACACCCCACCCCACCACAACTAAACACACCACAACTACAACACACCACACCACAACACACACCACACCACACCACACACCACACCACACCACACCACAACCACAATCCAAACCGAGCCTTCACCCCTCAAGCAAACAAGAAAGTAATCGGCTCAGTTACTGGCACATTTTGTGTAGGTGGTGGTGGAGGTGGTTGGTGGTGGTTGGTGGTGGTGGTGGTGGCTGGTGGTGGTGATGGTGGTAGTGGTGGTGATGGTGGCAGTGAAGGTGGCTGTAGTGGTAGTGTGTAGTTTTTTAAACTTTTACTTTTCTCTCTTTCTTTCTTTCTTATTTCCTTCTTTCTTTTTTTTTTTTTGGTTCTGTTTTCTCTCTGTCTATCGATTGCTGGTTTATCGATCTCTCTGTGTGTGGGAGGGGGCGGGTAGGGGAGGGGGGAGGGAGTGGGGGTGGGGGTGGGGGAGTGGGGGGGGGGGGTGGATGGAGAGGGAAGTTAGTTGGCTTGTCTGTTTCACTGTTCTTCTAGACATTAAATTCCGTCTGGTTTGGGGGTTTTTGTGGTGGAGGTTGTTGGTTGTTATTGTTTTGTTCGTGGCTGTTTTCCTATCTCGTTTATGTCTGTTTGTGTCTCCATTCTCTTTTAGTCTGTTTTACTCTCTATGTCTTCTGTCTGTCGGACCTATCTGTGTGTTTCTTCGCTCTGTCTTTGCTCTGTCACGTCTTCTTTCTCTTTTTGCTGTCTGACTGTCTGTCTGTCTAGTATTGTAGTATGTTAGTATGTCTGTCGGTATGCCTGTTTTTATGTATGTCTCTGTCCTCTCAACCGTCTCTGTGGTCTGTCTTTGTCTCTGTTTTCTCTGTTTGTCTAGTCTCTCTGTCTGTGTCTGTGCCGTCCTATATGTCTGTCCCTGTGTGTCTGTCTGTGTGTATCTATAACTCTCTGTCTCGCTCTGTCTCTGTGTCTGCTTTCTGTTTCTCTGTCTGTCTGTCGGCGCTGGGCTGTCCTTTGGTCTGTCGGTCTGTCGACGTCCGTCTGTTCTGTCTCTCTCTCTCGTCTCTCTCTCTCTCTCTCACATCTCTCTCTCTCTCTCTCTATCTTTCGGGATGGATGTAAACAAAAAGGTTCTTGTTCTTATTCCTATTACCCCCAGATATAAAAATGTTATCCCTCTCTGTCTGTCTGTCTGTCTCTTTGACTCCCCCCCCTGATCTCTTCTCTCTCCTCTCTCTCTCCTCTCTCACTCTCTCTCACTGTACTTATTCTATTATACCACACCATAATAAAAAAAACCCGTCCTCTGACTGTCTGTCTGATTCTGATAGAGTCTGGCTCTCTCCTTGTGTGCTCGTGAGCCTGGACATGAATGGACGTGTTTTTTTGATTGCTGTGCCAATGTTGATAGTTCAACCATGTTAGTATAATATCAATCCTTCCAAGATTTTACCTGTGTGTTAATGATGTACAGTGAATCCATGCCGTAAATTATTTTTCCTTAGAAATGCAGGTATGGACTCTTAATTGATGTTAATTTACACACAAGAACGTGTGTAGGGGAAAACTGACAGGGGATATCGGTTCACTGGGCCTGTGTGTGTAATCCAATAACTGTGTGTTTTGCACGTGCTCGGAAAGCGTGCGTGACAGTGTTGTTGTTTTTTTGACAGTCTGTGTGCACACATCCTTGCTGTTGTGATGAGGGCCTTAACCACCCTTGTTTTCACACCGTGTTGGCAATTTTCGTGTTGTGTTGATGACGCCATGACGTTGACAACGCAGTGAACTCTGTACAGTGTATAACAGTTATGGTGGCTGTTTAGCTCCCTTGACGTCCCATGTCCCGAAAAGCTGGCACACCGAATACTGACGTTGACAAAACACCAGCTGTCAGAGAAAGGTTATTACATAAAAAACATGACAATTGTCTGATGCATCAACAATATGTGAAGCAAAACTTCAACCAACTTTGGACTGCCTCCGAGGAAAAGTTTTCATGTTCAGATAAAAGCTGCTCCTATGGAGAAACTTGTTTGTTTTAACGATATGCACCATTTATAATTATTCTATTCTGATTGAAAAAACTTGACTATGACTGTAAAAGAAAACCCTCAACGTCTTCCGACGTGATCGGCGGGGATCAAGTACCTACCCAAACGTTTTCAAGTCAATCATTCGTAGGTTCCATAATGATATAAAAATGCGTGACTCTGTCCTGTATTTCGCACGACATGGCACAGGATCCCTACTGTGTCCAGGGAATAGACCTGGCAAAAATGGGACAAATAAATGAATGTGAAGTGTTAAAAGATGTTTTTACAATGTCTGTAAAAATTATGATTCCTACACACTTCAACATACTTTACTACTCACTTCCTCTTACTTTTCTGACTGATGAGGGTAGCAGTGTACCTTGGGCTGCACCCTCACTGATCCCATGGCAGTATCTCTGCACTCCTCCTCATCTTCCTCTACAGCAGAAGAATTCTCTTGTGGGGGACAATGTTCTTCTGGACATGATATACACTCACTGGTATCTCCCCTGGCCAAAAAACTGAAGTGACCTAACTATCCCCACAGACAAACAAGGGTCAGGATTACGAATGTAACAAAGATCTTGACTCACTGTGACACCGGTGTAATGTACTGATGCTGAGTGTGTACACCACCCAAAACAGACAGAGTGAATAGCTACACCTATAACTGTTGAAGCATACAAAACGTTATCGAAGACGGACACTGAGTCCCTCACAACATACCAACAAAACTGTAACTGAAAAACTGCAGTCCAATGAGACCACTTCTCGATATCAGCTTACAAAACTTACGGACCAAGAGGTGGAGTTTTCTCTCCAGACTGGATGACTGCAAATGCTCCATCAAACATGATTGAAGCATTACATTGACCTCAGGTCCCATGTCACTTTTGACTGCCGTCGATAGTTTACAACTAGTGTGTCCAAAATGTGATGCTACAAGCATAGTCCATAAAAGAAAACCACTCTCTAAAAACAAGTCTAGGGACAGTTCATCCCAAATGAGAAGCATTTAAAACAAAACTCCCTCAATAAAATATAGCACACGTATAAGCATGACAGCTACAGATCAGGTCTATACAACGCGTGAGAACAAGACACAGAGAACAAGTTTGTGGCTTCCTCCCCGCCTCAGTCATTGTCCACAGTGGCGTAAAGGCTGAACTTGTGACCAACTCTATGTCTGTTATTCATGACTTTGCTGATAGGCCACAAAACATGAAAAACTCCCCAGTACAAATATGCAGGCACAGAGGAAGAGGTGGTAACTGTCCTCTTGACAACCGTTTTGAGATTCTTTCAACTCTCAGACAGGATCAAAGCCAAGAAACAATTTCCTAGCTCTTCAAAAAAGGAGTCGTTGTCCAAAAACAATGTAGCCAACTAATTTAACACTAACCCAGCCTCATACAGAAATGAAAGAAAAACCTGACAAGGTCTAAAGTATAATCACAATTCTCCTCAGAAGCTTCCTCAATTCTCTTATTGGTGACTCTGTTATTAAATATATAAATCCGACGTTTGGAAGCACAAAGTAAACTCTCTTTTCAAGTCTGTGTAACGAGGGTTTAACTGTCAAAGTCCTTACTCAGTGGCTCGTAATAATTAAGCGTAGCCCCAGGACCAAGTCAGCCATTCAATGTCAGTGGGGTAAATTACTGGCCCCAGTGGTCCCATCCCGACAAGACTTGGAAAGAAGCAATCTCTCTGGTGTTAGAGCTTGCTTCCAAGAGCTGTGTTACCTTTAGTTTCCATCTTATAGCATCGAGGAAGACATCAGCTCAACAATTCCATTCTGCCATCAAACAGGAACTTGTATGAAGCGTGCTCTTACTTGCAGATTGACATGATTGACCATGCAGAGGTAGCAATACCCAAATGGTGCCCACCACAGTCAGGCTTATATAATATCCATTCACCCCAGTGTTAAAGGTACAGCCCGCATAGCAGAAGCTTCAACAGGTTCCTTTCCCGCCGCATGCCACAAACCCTTTGAGCCCAGCAACACTAAGCCACTCGCACAAGAGCAAACTGGTGCTCCTCGTGGACCGACCTGCTGTTTTTGGCATGAGGATGTGAAGAGAACAACTCGCATGGCCTGGGAGGTGACCCCAGGCTGTGAAATTGCCAGGTATGCAGGTGTTCACCCATGACATCTGTCGCAGATTCCCCCCTTTGCTCTCCAGAAACAGCCTACCAGCGTTGGGATGGGATGGATCTGGGTTCAGGGACCAGTCCCTGCATCAGACCACGGGTGGGTTTGGGGGACGTGGAGGGGGTGTTTCTGCAGGTGTTAAAGCTCAGGTCCACAGACTGACAAGATCTACACCCTCCTCCATCCCTGCCCTCCCTCAGGGCCTCCACAGAACTACCCCACTTCCACCCTATCCAAAATACTTGTTTTCCACCTCCTTCCTACCCCCATTCCATTTTCCTTATCCTTTCCCCCTTACGGATTTTCTGTAAGACCGTGCCCCAACCAACCCATTATTCTTTTTCACCCTTTTGCCACGGTATTTGACCCTAACAGTCCATGTGGATACACATAAATGGTATTACTAGCCCATCGGCAGCCCAGTATGCTCAGCAGCTAATGAATCTGGCTTCTCAAATATGCAATAACTAACATAAACTTGCATGGAAAACTGTAAAATTGGTCATAGTGAGCATAGTGCTTATAAACATATTGATTGAATTTTGTGGATTTGCATTATAAACATCATAATACACATGTAGCATTTTTGTGATTTATTAGGAAACATGCATAAGCATGCATTATAAACATGTATTTGTATTTTGTAATTTGATTAAAACATTGTATAAAACATGCATTATAAAATGAATATCTATGTTGTCACTTGGATTATAAAACATGTAATAACCATTTATTATAGAACCTGCTTTTGTATTTTTGTCATCTGATTATAAACTTACCACCCATGTGACAGGGGGAAAGGGTAACTAGATTCCCCCCCATATGATAAAGCCCTGTTGCATGTGTGGTGTGTTGTTTCTAAATTGGGACACACCGCGAATTGTGCGAGCCTCTTATCCATGGACAGTGGTTTTAGATTTATGCTTAGAATGTTAAGACAGTGTGGTAAAGTGTGAAATTCAGGCTTTCTCTTATACTGGCCTACCTCTCGTTCTTATCTGAGAAAGTAATACAATGTTATGGCCTTTGCAACTGAAGTGGTTAGTGAATATTTTATATATATAATTGCCAGCACATGCTATTGGTGAATCCAACATTTTTTTTTTCCAAACAAATATATACCTTGAAAAGGAAAAGCATGTAACCTAGGTATTTTGTAACAAAGGTTATAGTTTTTTTGGTTTAATAGTGAGTAATAATGCAGCTGTCAACAGGAAATGGTGTAAGCTAAGCCTGTGATCGATTAGGGACTTAATTCCTTATTACAGTTAATTCAGAAGAGTACTCGGTCCTGAGCAACTAGTGTAATGCTAGTGATTGTTTGGTGATGCTTCTTGATTAACTTTTTGTCTACAATTTGGGTTTGAATTTGACTTTTTTTCTCTCATTACTTACTGCAATAATATTGTATTTTTAAATTTAATTTTGTCATTTTCAATTTTGTGTAGATTGATAAAAGTGTTGTAAAACAAATCTTAATCTGGATCAGATTCCCATGTTTAATGTTGTATTGTTAAAAAAACAAGTGAGGTACAAATAGACCTCATTATAGCTTACGAGTCATGGAAAAAAATTCGAATACCCGAAAGCTGGCTTACTAAAGATGGATTCAGAGTCGGCTTCTCAATGTATGCCACCTGCTAACAAAGTATCAGATTACCTTCTATTGGTCAAATTCAAACAATCCCTTTCATTTATTAGTTTTTGGCCGAATCACGATTAATCTCCTAATTAGCAGATGATTAGTATCAGGTGTCAAGACTACACGTTTTGTTAGACGAGATGCACAAGCAAGTTAGGAAACGGAATAATAACTTATATTCACCAGTCATTAAGTATAAAGCAAAAACATTATTTGATAAATATGATATGAATGTATATGGTTAAAGAAAGCTTGAAAGGAACTGAAACCAATATTGATAGGACTCTTGTATCGACCCAAATGAACGAATAAATTGTATGATAGATTTGAACAGATGATGGATGATGTTTCTAATCACTCAGCAGTGAATCATTCACTTTGAGATTTTAAATTGATTTATTTAAACCTACATATAATTGGACAACAACGTTTGAAGTATATAATCTGTCTCAATTAAATAACTAACGCACCGACAAGAAAAACATGCGTCAGAAACATTAATTACCATATATATACAACCAATCTGTCTAACATAATAGAGATGTCTGTTCAGTCTATGGTATCAGGATCCCTAATCCCCTGTATGTTTTTACCTGGTCTAAGAAAGTGCTAAAAAACCCAAAAAGTAAAACACAAGTGTATATTCTTCACGCAGCTATAGAAACTTTAAATACAGAAGACTTTTTGTCCATTACCTTTTGGTAAAGCATATTTTTCTAATGTAATTCCAGTTTACTGACCCAGACAAAGCACTTGCAAGTTTGGTTCACATATTTTCAACTATCTTGATAGTCACTCGCCCCTCTATAGAGTAAAACGTGTTAAATATAGAGACAAACCACCATGGGGCTAACTGATGATATTAAAGAAAGCTAAACTATCCGTCATAATTACTGAAAGTCCACAGGTACAATGACAATTTAAGTACAGCGAATAAAAAACATATATGAACACGAATTGGCAAAAAAGAAATATTTTAGCGAACTTATTTTCATCTAAAAAAAGATTCCAAAGTCCATCTGAATGCTATAACCAATTAGCTGGTAACCATCATTTCAATGCTTCATCAGGTACAGCCTATCTGTAGAAAATATCAATAACCACTTTTGTACTGTGGCTGAAAAACTTGTGGAAGTTGACACACTCTGAACAAAATGATTTACTTCTTTTAAATAAATTTTTGTAGCGGTAGGCATATTAAATCAAAAACTCATCTTAGGTTATTGTGAGCATGAAGATGTACAAGCATTGTGTCTATTAAAGCTTACAAGCTCTCGTGGTTTAGACATTTAGATATAAAATTTTGAAAATTTCTGCACCTGTATTCTCAGAGCCTCTTGCTACATCTATAACCTCTGGTATAGAAAAATGTTAAATCCGCAAATGTTTAAAGACGCCAAATGTTTACCCATATTTAAATCCGGTGATCCTAATGACCCCTCTAATTACCGACCTATATCAATTCTATCTACTTGTCTAAAACCATTAGAAAAACATTTAAAACAACATTTTTGTCACACTTTACATAATATAAATTGATTTCATCGAACCAAGTGATATAGAGAAAATATTCATGTCATACAGCACTTACTAATCATGATAGAGCATTTGGCAACAGAAATTAAAACAATGATTTTACTAACAGGATCAGTTTTGGATGACTTTGCTAAGGCCTATTGACACAAATCGATCAACAACTTACCTAAGGAAACAACAATATATGGTATATGTCCAGACCACTAAAACTTGATAACTCATATCTTAATGACAGAGACAAGTTGATTAATCACGACTCCATAACTTCGTCTTTCTGCCCATGAAAATCTGGTGTTCCCCAGGGTCCGTGTTGGGTCCAGTCCTCTTTTCAATATACCATCACGATCTTCCCTCCCATGTATCTTCCACATGGTGAACTCTTTGCAGACGACACTACATACATACTGTAGGTAAGGAATGTTACATGACCAATGAGTATACAGAATTACAAAAGTGACTTAAGACAATCTTGACCACATGGTCACAACATAATCACATGGCAAGCAATCCTCAGAAATAAACTCAGGGTAGTTACAACCAGACAAAAACGCCAGAACTTCAAAACCAAACAAATGGAATAAAAGTCAATGATAAAATGTTGGAAGAAGTTAATTCAATTTAATTACTAGGTCTACCTATTGATAATAACTCTGTCCTGTTCAAACCACATCTTTAATTTTCAAGAAATTATCTAAAAAAGTTAATTCAACTCACAGAATAAAACATTATTTGGATCAACATACTCGCAAACTATTTCTTCTCTGCTTAAATAAAACCAGACTTTGATTACGCCACTAACGTCTGGATTCCGCGAGTAAAAACTGTATAAAGCGAATTGAAAGAGTGATATAACGTTCACTAAAGTTAATTCTCTAAAGGACAAGTTCGCTGAAATCTGTGACTAAAAGAATTGGACATTCTTCCATTTTGTCTGAAAAGTCGCTCAATAAAGGCCTATTTATGTATCAAAAATAATGACTAATCTGCTCCACTTATCTTGTCCAGAGATTTCCAGTGAAACATTCGAAATAAATGTATAGTAGTTTACACCTCGACCAGAACTGATCTTTTTATATTGTCTCACTGGTTTATTCTTGAACCAACTTATGGAATGAGATCCCTGTCTCAATTAAAAAAAAAAGTAGTGTACTATCTTTCAAAAAAGCTTTCATGCATACTTGTTCAAATTCATTGTAACTGACATATGAGCTTTGCTTGGCACAGAAGTGGGTATGTGGGTGTGCCCTTGCTTGCTTTATTTTTTTAACAAATGAACTTGTGTCTGATTTCCCCCCCTTAAAAAATGACGTTTGGTTGTATTATTGTTGTTAATGCAGAATGGTAAGGATTGTTAATTTCCAATGTTCTGTTGGACAATTTCTTACCTCTGTGATTTTTATATCAATTCTATTAATGTGTATAATAGTGCTGGGCAACACACACATGGGTGTGTGTGTGTGAGAGAGAGAGAGTGAGTAGAATGACATGCATACCATTATTGGAAGATGAGAGCGGAAATAAAGTATATCCCTGTGTATTGTTGAATAGCTGATGTTTAGATCTGTCATTTTCTTGCTGCTTTTGGCTCGCTGTCTTTCGTACATCAAATAAGTTTATAGCCTGATTTGTCTGTGCAAATGACGTTATGATCTTTTTGCCGATGATGACCATGTTCTATTATCTTAATGTGAGAAAATGTCCTGCGAATGATATGTATCCCGGAGTGTTGATGTGTGTGGTGTGTAAGTGTTGTGGTGTGCGCGAATGCTTAAGAGTGGTGAGTGTGTGTGGGTAGTGTGTGTGTGTGGTGCGTGCGCCACGTAATTTAGCCTGGAACTTTGGGAGTGTTGTTTATTAAAGGGAGGGGGTGTTGGGAAGGGAGTTTTATTCTTCTTGTTTTAATTGTTTTTTTTTATTCATTGAATTTTTTGATTTTTTGGAATAATATGAATGGGAGTTTGATGAAATATACATATTTATTTTGAAATCATCTTGTATTATGTTATTAGATGATTATTCATGCATGTTTTCAATTTTTTCCCCATGAGGCCTGGTAAAGAGAGCCCTCAGGCTGATCCATTTACCCTCTTTAAAAAATTCGAGTTCGAGTCGAGTTCTCTCTCTCTCCACTCCTCCTCGCTTTCTGTCTGTCGTCTCTCATCAGTCTCTGGTTCTGTCTGTCTGGCCGTCTGTCTTCCCTCACTGTGCTGTCACTCTGTCTGTCTCTTCTCCTCCGTCTCTCTCTGTCTATCTTTCTGTTTATTCTCTCCTTCCTCTCTCTGCCTCCTCTTCCCCTCCCCTCTTCTTCATTCTTGTCTATCTGTCAGTCTCTGATGCTGTCTCTTGTCCTCGTCTCTCCCTCTCTTCTCTGCCTATTAAATTGATGAAGTGAACCAACAACAACAACTACAACAACAAGCACATCAAACCGACGAAATCGATGAACTGATACGGATAATCAGAAACCATGGCCCAGTTGATGTCAGACCAGAAATTATGGTCATTTGGGGTTTTCTCTCTCTCCATCTCTCTCTTCCTCTCTCTCTCTCGACGACATCTCTCTCTCTCTCCTCACTCTCCAATCACTTAAGGGGCTTATGTTTGTTTTTCACTCACGTAACAGACCGACAGCAGAAAAAAGTCATTTCTCTCGAGCTTATGCTTCATTCTTTTCTTTTGTATGTGTGTGGCGTGTGTGGGAGGTGGGGGTGGATGTGTTGTGTGTTGTGGTGTGTGTGTGTGAGTGTTTTGTGTGTTGTGATGTGTATGTGTGTGTGTGTGGGGGTGTGTGTTTGTGGTTGTGAGGGTGTGTGTGTGTGAGGGTGTGTGTGAGGGTGGTGTGAGTGGTGTGAGGGGGGAGGGGGAATAGGGGGGAGGTGTGTGGTTTGAGAGAGTGTGTTTGGTGAGGGGAGGGGGGGGGGGGTTAAGTGTGTGTGGGGGGGAGGTTGTGTGGGGGGGGGGAGGGGTGACAATGACAAATTTGACAAATTCTTTTATTTCGAGGATAAAGAATACCCCCCATGTGCTTTTTTTTACATCTAGTCCCCGCTTTAACGGATAATTATCAGAGAGAGAGAGAACAGGGAGACAGAGAGACAGACATAAGAGAGAGAGAGAGAGAGTGTGTGTGTGTGTGTGTGGAGTGTGTGTGTGTGGGTGTGTGTGTGCGCGTGAGTGTGTGTGTGTGTGTCTGAGTGTTGTGTATGTGGTGTGTGTGTGTGTGTGTGTGTGTGTCGTGTTGGTGTGTGTGTGTGTATGTGTGTGTGTGCGTGTGCTGTGTGTGTGGTTTGTGCGTGTGTGTGCGTGCCGGTGTGTGCGTGCGTTGCGTGGTGTGTGCGTGCTGTGTTGCCGTGCGTGTGCGTGTGCGTTGTGAGTGTGTGTGTGCGTGCGTGTGTTTTCGAGTGTTGTGGTGTATTGTGTGGCGTGCGTGCGTGTGTGCGTGCGTTGTGTGCGTGCTGGTGCGTGCGTGTGTGCGATCGTGTGTGTGCGTGCGGTGTGAGTGTGCGTGCGGTGGGTGGGTGGATGGAGGTTGTGTGTGTGTTTCTTTAATTATGTCTCTTCATATTAAGATTGATATTAGAGAGAGAGAGAGTGTGTGTGTGTGTGTAGAGGGGGGAGTGTCTGGTGTGTGTGGGTGGGGGGGTGGATGGGAGGTGTGTGTGTTTCTTCTTTAATTACTGTCTCTTCATATTAAAATGATAATAGAGAGTGTGTGTGTGTTGTGATGGGGGAAGGGGGTGTGTGTGTGTGTGTAGGGGGGGGGGGGGGGGTGTTGGGAAGAGTGGAAATGTGTTTGTTGTGCGTTTTGGAGGGGGGGGGTAGGGGGGGGGGGTGGAGGGGGGATGGTGGATTTGAGTGTGATTGAGTGGGGGGGGGGGGGGGGGGGGGGGGGTGGTTGGTAGGGTTGGTTGGAGATTGTTTGGTTGTGTGGTGTTGGGTTGTGGGGATAGGGAGGAGGAGGGGTGTTGGGGGGAAGAGAGAAGGAGGAAGTTAGATGTGTGGGAGGGGGATGAGGACCTTATTAGATGGTAGATTTATAGATTATAGTTAAATTTTATATTTATATATATTTATATATATAATATATATATATAGTTTTTCAAGTTAATCTAACGCACCCCTTTTTTGTTACACCCCCCCTTCACCCCCCCAAAAAACAATAACCCCCCACCAACCCAACAACACAATACTTTACCAACAACAACAACAACAACTAAGCTCCAATTTACGTTAATCTAACCTAACCCTGCTATCACAGTCACATCAACAAAAACAGAAACAGACCAACAACAGCAAAAACAGCGGAACAACAACAACAACACAACAACAAACGATTTAAAAAAACGTACCGTGGTATTACAACCCCAACAAAAGAAGACTAACAACTACAACAACAACAATAGCATCAACAACACCAACACCAAACATAACACAATTCAACAGGTACATCTAACTTACTCATGGCATTCTCTTCAAGGTTTTATAAAAAACCCCCAATTTTGAAACTAATTATAAAATTACCATTACCACCCCCCCCCCCTTAAAAACCTTACCATTACCAACCCCCCCCCCCCCCCCCCCCCCCCCCCCCCACCCCCGACCTCATGGTTCATCTAACGTACCCTGTTATTACACACAACAACAACAACAACAACAACAACAACAACACTAAGAAGAGCAACACCATCGCCAAGATAAAACGCCACCAAAAACAATTCACGGTTGATCTAATATACCCAGGTGTTACGGATGGATCAAAGCAGGTCTATACCAATCTCAGACAAAAAATGTCATATTTTCAACAACAACAACATCAACAACACCAACTCAACTCAATTCAAACATTTTATCATCTCATAGACATGAACAATTCACGCCTGTTACAAGACATCACACCACACACACACACACACACACACACACACACACACACACACACACACAAAACAACAACAACAGTAAACATGTATACATAATAATATCATGGGAGAAAGAGAAAAAAAAATTTTAATCGATTTAACGTACCGTGGTATTACAACCTACCAACAACAATAGCAACAACAACAATAGCATTAACAACAACACCACCAACAACACCAACCAACAACAATTCACAGGTTAATCTAAAACAACGCATTAATTTTCTATTCAAGGTTCAGCCTACTGAACTGGTTTCAGACACAAAAGCAGTTGACAGCCTTCAGTGTGGGAAGACTATGGAGATGCTCTCTATGTGTAACAACAACAACAACAACAGCAATGCAATACCAACAACAACAACACCAACACCACAACACACTACACAAAAAAAACCTAACAACAATTTACAGCTAATTTAACATACTCTGGCATTTCTCTTTCAAGGTTTTACCCACTGAATAATATAATAATAATAATAATAATAATAATAATAATAACAACAATAATAATAATAATAATAATGCATGAAATTTATATAGCGCTGAATCTTGTAAAGCAACAAATCAAAGCGCTCAGATGACATTTTTCCCCCTTTTTTATCGAGAATTATGGAATAAGCACTCATGTGCACTTTTTTTACATCTAGAACCATGTGTATGCGGGTTTTGTCAATTTTGTCATCTGTTCCCACCGGCACACAATGGCCTACTCTTTCGAAAAGCGGAACAGGATTTAACGTGTGCGCAAGATGTTATGCATGCGTTCGCACACGGGGCCTCCTCGGTTTCTAGTCTCATCCGAAGAACAACAGCAACAACAGCAACAACAGCAACGCAATACCAACAACACAAGAAGAAAAACCCAACAACAATTCACAGTTAATCTAACATACTCTGGCATTTCTCTTTCAAGGTTTTTACCCACTGAATAACTGGTAACTTGTGATCAGACACAAAAGCAGCAAAAGGAATAATCGATACAAATATCCGCGAACGGTTCAGAACTGGGTCGACTTTGATGTCATTTGTTTTCTCTCCTTTACCCTATCACTCAAAGGCTTTTTTTTTTATCACTCTACTGAGAACACTGGCAGCAGAAAGCCATTTCTGTTGAGTTTCATGCTTCATTTGTTGTTTTTGTGTGTTAGGATGGGTGGAGGGGGGGAAGGGAGGTGTATGCGTAGGTGGGTGGGTGCGGGTGGGGGTTATGGTGGTTGTGTGTGTGCGGGTGTGTGAGTGTGTGTCTTGTGTGTGTGTGTGTGTGTGTGTGTGGTGTGGTGTGTTCGTGTATGTGTGTGTTGTGTGTGTGTGTGTGTGTGTGTGTGGTAGGGTGAGAGAGAGAGAGAGAGGAGAGGAGAGAGATGGATGAGAGAGAGAGAGAGAGGAGAGAGAGAGAGATGAGATGAGAGAGAGAGAGAGAGAGAAAGGCAAGTCAAAGTGTTGTTTTCTAAATTTCCAGATTGTATCGTAAATAAGCAATGTATTTGTGTGTGTGAGTGTGTGTGTCAAGTCAAGTCAAGTCAAGTCAAAATGATCTTTATTGAGCGTAAAAGATTTAAGTTTACACAACATTTTTTTCATCCTGCCCTCACAAAAAAAGAGAATCAAGAAAATTGACAGATATAAAAGCAATCAAATACAATGTTCACACGTATTGAGGTGTGTGTGTGTGGTGCGTCCGTGTGTGTGTGTGTGTGTTGTGTGTGTGTTGTGTGTGTGTGTGTGTGGTGTGTGTGTGTGTGTGTGTGCGTGCGCGCGCGCGCGTACGTGCGAGTGTGTTTGCTTATTTCTGTGTATGTGAGGGAGAATTGAAGCATGTATATGTGTGTGTGTTTCTATGAATGTGATGGGGGAAAATTGAGCATGTGTGTGTGCACGCGCGCATGCGTGAGGTGTGTGTATGTGCGTGCATGCGCGCGTGCGCCTGTGTGTGTGTGTTTATATGTTCTGGATGATCACCAGGGTGTTAAACTAGGAGAACAGGTCATCAACAACAATAACAACCACAAACACCAACAACAAGTCACGACTAATTCAACCTACCCTGGCGTTTCGCTGTAAATCTTCACGCACTGTAACATTATTCTGATTTGTAAAAAAAACACACAAATAAAACCAAACACCTCGACAAATTGATAATCGATAAACTTTATCAACGGACCGATCAGAATTGGGAGTTAATTTCTTGTTGTTATTACGCAAGGCATAACCGTCCACTTTTTCCAAGCCATTGGGTTTGTGGGTTGTCTTGTCGCTCAGGCGAATCCATTAACAGGAGAAAGTCATTTTTTGTTGTTGAGATTATGCTTGACTTGTTATCTGTGTGTGTGAATGTGTGTGTGTGTGTGTGTGTGTGTGTGTGTGTGTGTGTGTGTGTGTGTTTGTGTGTGTGTGTGTGTTTGTGAGTGTGTGTGAGTGATGTGTGTGTGTGTGTCTGTGTGAGTGTGTGTGAGTGAGTGAGTGTGTGTGTTGTGTGGTTTTGTTGTGTGTGTGTGTGGTGTGTGTGTGTGTGTGTGTGGTGAGCGTGTGTGTGTGTAGTGTTGTGGTGTTTGTGTGTGTGTGTGTGTGTGTGTGTGTGTGTGTGTGTGTGTGTGGTGTGTGTGTGTGTGTGGTGTGTGTGTGTGTGTGTTGTGTGTGTGGGGTGGTTGTGTGTGTGTGTGTGAGTGTTGATGTGTGTGTGTGTGAGTGTGTGTGTGGTATGGTGTGTGTTGTGAGTGTGTGTGTATTGTGTTGTTAGGAGTGTTGTGTGTGTGTGTTGTTTGTGAGTGGTGAGTGTGTTGTGTGATAGTTGGTGTGTTGTGGTGTGTGTGAGTGTTTGAGTGTGTGTGTGTGAGTGATGTGTGTGTGTGGTATGAGTTATGTGTTGTGTGTTTGTGTGGGGTGCGGTAGTGCAGGTGTGTTTGCTTATTTCTTGTGTATGTGAAGGAGAATTGAAGCATAGTAGTGTGTGTGTGTTTGTGTTTGTGAATGTGTGTGTGGATGTGGTTGTTTAATGTGTTTTTGTGTGTAAGGAAATGGTGGGCGTGCTAGTGTTGTGTGTATGTGTGTGGTGTCTGTGTGTGTTGTGTGTGTGTTGTGTGTGTGTGGTGGTGTAGTGTATTGGTGTGTGGGGAGGGGGGTGGCTGTGAGTTGTGTGTGTCTGTGTGTATGTGGTGAGGAACGTAAGCTATGTGTGTGTTGTTAGTGTGTGTTCTGTGTTGTGTATTGTGTGTATGCGATGATAGGTGTTGTGGTGCGTGTGTGTGATTGTTGCGGTATGTTGTATGGTTCTGTTGTGATGTGTATGTTTCTTAGTGTGTATGAGGGGAGGAAAGGAGAGAGTGAGTGTGGTGTTGTGTAAGTATAATGTGTGTTCTGTTCTGTGTATCTGTGTGTATGCGTATGTGTATGTGTGTGTGTGCGTGCGTGCATGTGTGTGTGTATCTGTGTGTATGCGTGTGTGTATGTGTGTGTTGCTGTTGTTAAACGTTACTGTTGTTGTTGTCTTCAGTTGTGTATGAGGGGGAGGGAGAAGGAGAGAGTGTGTGTGGGTGTGTGTAAGTATATGTGTGTGTCTGTGTCTGTGTATCTGTGTGTATGCGTATGTGTATGTGTGTGTGTGCGTGCGTGCATGTGTGTGTGTATCTGTGTGTATGCGTGTGTGTATGTGTGTGTTGCTGTTGTTAAACGTTACTGTTGTTGTTGTCTTCAGTTTTACATCTGTTCACATTAAGTGATACTCATTAGGCAGTGGGAAGGCGGAAAAAGTGAATTTTATTTGATGCACGTTTGCAATGAAATATGTATCTATAACAAAAACAACTTTAGAGTACACAGAGCTCAAACTCACACGCCATTTTCTTTATTTTGTTTTTAGGGTAACTGGATAAAACCCAGACGTTATTTTTTACTTTTACTTTTTCCTTCCGCTTGTACTCTGTGGCGTCGCGGGGAGATATAACTGTCTGTCTGCTGCAAGGCGGGTAGCTTGGAGGAGGGACAATCCATGGACTTTCAGTGTTTCTGCCACGGAATCACTCCAGCGTCGCCTGGGTCTACCTCTGGCCCTCGTGCTAGAGTACCTCAAGTTGTAACAACAACAACAACAACAACAACAGCATCAACAACGACAACACCAACAATAAAAAGGAAATGAACAAATACTTGATTTACGTACATACGTTTGCACACATATAGCTCATGACATACTACATAGTTTTTATCTTCATTCTTCAGGTTGAGCTTCAAGGTTCACCAATATTCAACATTTTTTTGGCGTATCCGACAGTTTTTATTTCATATCCACATTTTAAGTAGCTGCATTTCGTCGTTACATGCAAATATGCTCCCAATATTGTACATTTTATTCCTAGGCCCCCCAAAAGGGAAAGATAGAAAGAAATGTTCAGACTGTTTTAAGGTTAAAAATTCCTTCCTTTGCTTTACTCCTGCACCAAAGACCCAAACGGACCAGGAAAAAAAATGACGAAACAAACCAGCCTGTCAGCCAACCAGCCCACTGACCAGTCAACTGACCAACCGACTAACCAGCCAACTGACAAACTTACTGACCAACCGATTAACCAGCCAACTGACAAACTTACTGACCAGTCACTGACCAGCCAACTGACCAGCCAACCAATCAACCCACTGACCAGACCACTGACCAACCTACTGACCAGCCAACCAATCAACCCACTGACCAGACCACCCCACTGACCAATCAACTGACCAACCGACTAACCAGCCATTTGACGGTTTGTCCTGACCTGTCCTGTCACTGACCAGTCAACTGACCATCCCACTGACCAACCCATAGACCAACCAACCCATTGACCAGCCAAATGACCAACCCTCTGACCAGCCAACCAGCCAGCCCACTGACCAACCCATTGACTAGCCAAGCAATCACCCCATTGACCAGTCAACTGACCAACCCACTGACCAATCAATTCACACACACACACACACACACACACGCAAAGGGACAACCAGACGACATGAGCACTGACCTATTGACCCCGGAAGCCTGGGCAATGAGGTCATGGATGTCACGTGAGCTGCTGTGGCGGCTGAAGACAATCTGTAACAGATAATTATCATCGTCATCATTAGATTAGTCGTCATTGTCATCATGATTATCTTCATCATCGTCATCATCATCACCGTGGTCGTCGTTGTGGTGATCGTAGTCATCACCATCATCATCTTCTTCCTCGACGTCGTCGTTACCACGTCATCGTCGTCGTCGTCATCATCATCATCATCATCTTCGTCGTCGTCGTCGTCGTCGTTGAGTTTAGATGCACACTAACGCATGTTGATTCTCCCCTTAGGAAGGGTTTTGAATACTCACCCACCTACCCCCAAACCTCCACGCTTATCTCTTTTTCAGATTTCAGATGCACACTAATGCATGTTTAATTCTCCACTTAGGAACAGTGGTCGAATACCTCCTCCCTCCAACCCCCCCCCCCCCACACACACACACAAACCTCGCACCTCCTACATTATCTATTCACATATGTGACACTCTACCACATAATAATTCACATTGCACCAGGAGTAATTTTTTTTTAGCTGTTAACATGTTATTGTTCTGCAATAAAGAGACTATTCAATACAACAAACAGATCGAAATCAGACAATTCCATAAAAAGTTATTACAAACTGAAATAATAATTACACTACAGGATGTTACAGAGAAAATGACAAGGTAACAGGTAGTCAGAATGAGGGCTTGGGTATTAGTAAAAACATGTTTAGAAAAAGAAAGAAAAAAAAGGAAACAAAATGACGCTTTGATATTTCATGACAAGATAGAACGACGATGGTCGTAGTTTAGAAGAAGAAGAAAAACAAGGAAACAAAATTACCCTTTGATATTTTATGACAAGATAGAACGACGATGGCTGTAGTTTAGAAGAAGAAGAAAAAGGAAACAAAAGTACCCTTTGATATTTCATGACAAGATAGAACGACGATGGCTGTAGTTTTATAATCAATCAAAATCTCAAAATCGACCACCTGACCAACCTCCCCCCCCCTTTACTTACTTACTTACGCACACACACACACACACACACACACACACACACACACACACACACACACACACACACACACACACACACCTGCCTGAACTGGCTCATAGCTGGGATAGTGGGTCAGGTGCAAAGCGAATCATTTCGTGATGGAGTGTCACAGTTCAGATGCACACTTACTCAGGTTGATTCTCCACTTAGAAAGAGCGATCAAGCTCCACCCACCCACCTACCACCCTCCCCCCCCCTAACTCACCCCCACCCTCTCCCAGCTCACCCCCACCCCCTCCTCCCTCCTCCCCATCCTTCCAACCATCCATAAAGTTTCGCCATCCTGCAGTTCCAGAACGCTAATGATGAATGGCAGGACACTGGTCCATTAGCCATCATGTCAGTTTACCGACAGTGCAAACTGGCATCAGGGCATCCTCCCCCCCCCTCCCCTCCAGGGAATAATCGCCGCATCATCAATTCCATTCAGCAGATTTGCGCTGCATGCATCAACAACAAGTTCTGCTCAGGTGAGTTTGATGTAGGATAATTTGTCTAACCAGCTCTCCCACCCACCCACCCATCCTCTCATCCCCAGCCTTCAAAGGAGATTTGGTGCTACATTAGTTTTTGTTTGTTTGGGTGTTTTTTTTAACAGGGATTTGATGCATTTATCTGTTAAAATTTCTTCTTCTTCTTCGCAATTCTTCTCCTTCTTCTTTGCAATTCTTTTTTCTTGTTGTTGTTGTTGTTGTTGCAGTTCTTCTTCTTTTGCTTTGCATTCTTCTTCTGCTTTGCATTCTTCTTCTCATTCTTCTTCTTCTTCGCAATTCTTCTTCGCAATTCTTTTTGTTCTTCTTCTTCTTCTTCTTCTTCTTCTGCTTTGCATTCTTCTTCTCATTCTTTGCATACTTCTTTGCATTTCTCTTCTAATTCTTTGCATTCCTCTTCTTCTTTGCATTCTTCTTCTCGTTCTTTGCATTCTTCTTCTTCTTTACATTCTTCTTCTTTGCATTCTCCTTGTTCTTTTCTTCTTCTTCTTCTGATTCCTCATCTTCTTTGCCGTCGTCGAACGCTCAGACAGCAACTACTGTCTGTTATAGGAGCGAAAATGCGTTGCGCTGCCGTTAAGCTCCTGGTAAATCAGCCCCAGCGCATCCGACTTCGGCATGGGAGAGAATCATTATCTTTTAAGTCTTTCTGGGGGAAAAAGGCAGGAGAATGGACCCAGAAGGCAGAAAATAGACAAGGAGGAGGTGACAAGGAGTAACGAAACAAAGCAGAAACAAAGAGAGGGATAGAAATGTGGAAATTGCAAACACAGAATTTTCAGAAGATGGGGGATAACACAACTCGACAAAGGACACGTCAATGGGAGATTTGAACCCGAGTTCATTCATACCGTCAGATCACAAGCACATGAGTCTAACCACGATTCTGTTTTGCTCCTAACAGAACCATCAGCTATATATAAAGGGATCGATGTAGGGAGAGAGAACAGCAGCACGTGACGATTATCAATCAAAAGAAAACACGCAACGGTAGTTATCATTTGTCTTTTCTTGAAAGCTGGTACTGACTGCATTACGGCCCTTTTGTTGACTCTCCTGCCAGAAAGATTGGTTAGGTGGAGATGTACTGTTTTGTTTTGTTGTGGTGTGGGTGTTTGCTTGCTTGATTGTTTTGTTTTGTATTGCGTTGCAGTGGAGCTGAGTAATGTGATGGAGGGGAGTATAGTGTAGTCTAGCATAGTGTAGCCTAGCATAGCGCAGTGCAGTGAAGTGTACTGTAGGGTAGTGGATATAAGTGTCATTGCTAGTGGTGTAGTGTAATGCCTGTATGGTGGATTGTATTATCTTGTGTGTATCGTATCATATTGTATTGCATTGTGTTGTGTTGCACCGTGCGTTGTCTTGTGTCGGATCGTAATGAATGTAACTTAAAACAGATTACTTTCTCTACACGAATTCAAACTTCTGCCACCTGTACCAGTACATAGAACAAGAGTAGCGTTTCTATTCTAACATTTCTTTACAAGTTGCCCACTGGTGTGTTTGTTTTCCAACTAGAGCAGTTTCATTTACAGAACGCTGCCCTGGAAAATCCTCATGGTGTTCTGAGGTTTTCTTTTACGCATGACAAAAGGTACGTTGCACAAGGGATATAGGTTTGTGCATCCGACTTTGAGCAGAATTATTATCTTATAAGTCCTTTTGGTAAAAATAGTGGAAGGAAACTTGGACCAAGAAGGCATAAAACAGACCCAAAAAAACTCGAACAGTCTTAGGTTCAATTCCACCCCAACACATACACTCTCATATATCCCTAAGGGTGGGGACTGGATATAAATAAAAACACATGGATACTTATTCATTATCCTCGAAATAAAAGAATTTGTCATTGTCATGGAACTAAAAGAAAAAGGCAGAAACAGAGAGAGAAGAAGGAATTTCTAACACAGCATTTCCAGAAGGTGGGGAAAGCTATTTATACTGAGAGGTCCTGATATCCCCTCACAAGGGGAATTTCTGATTATTATGAGTAATAGAGTGGATTTTTGTAAATCCCATCTCTACACAACACCCCAGGGTACAAGGAACGGCTAGACAGTGACGGTGTGGCCACTAACATAACAACAAGAAAGGCTGCATTCGTTCTGTTTCACTGCCTAGGCAAAACGTAGATGTGGCCACTAAAATACTAACAAGAAAAGCTGCATTCGTTCTATTTCACTGTGTAGGCAAAACGTAGATGTGGCCACTAAAATATTAACAAGAAAGGCTGCCTTAGTTCTATTTCACTACGTAGGCAAAACGTAGATGTGACCACTAAAATAATAACAAGAAAGGCTGCATTCGTTCTATTTCACTGCATAGGCAAAAACGTAGATGTGGCCACTAAAATAATAACAAGAAAGGCTGCATTAGTTCGGTTTCACTGCGTAGGCAAAATGTAGATGTGGCCACTAAAATATTAACAAGAAAGGCTGCATTCGTTCTATTTCACCGCGTAGGTAAAACGTAGATGTGGCCACTAAAATAATAACAAGAAAGGCTGCATTCGTTCTATTTCACTGCGTAGGCAAAACGTAGATGTGGCCACTAAAATAATAACAATAAAGGCTGCATTAGTTCTATTTCACTGCATAGGCAAAACGTAGATGTGGCCACTAAAATATTAACAAGAAAGGCTGCATTCGTTCTATTTCACTACATAGGCAAAACGTAGATGTGGCCACTAAAATAATATCAAGAAAGGCTGCATTTGTTCTATTTCACTGCATTGGCAACATGTAGATGTGGCCACTAAAATAATAACAAGAAAGGCTGCATTCGTTCTATTGCACTGCATAGGCAAAATGTATACAACAGACAATTAAAACCACCACCCTACGAAACAGTGTTGCACAATTCTCAGCTGTGTCCCAATTTAGAAACACGATGCTGTGACAGGCCTCTGTTCGCATGGGAGGTAATCTACCTACCGCCCCATATCACATAATCAATGTACTTGGTTTGCCTAGTTGAACATCTTGTACCAGTTAGCAGCCACAAAATGACACCCCCCCCCCAAAAAAAAAAAAAAGAGGTCAATAAGAAGAATGACAAAAACAGTGACCTAAAACTATGATTATGATCAATCAGCATAGAAACGGTCAAACAACACCAACCCAAGCGAAGCAAATCAACAAGGACAACAACTCTTCCCAGAGATTCGTTTCTCATCCATCAAAATGGTCCTGACAAATGTTATCCCTCCCTTCCCCCCCTCCCCCTCCACTCCCTTGAGTGCTGACGTTGAAGTGCATTAAGTCCCTTTGTTGACTCTTCTGGAAGAAAGATAGATTTGAGTGCTAAGCTTCCTCCCTCCCCTCTCCTCCCACCCCCACCTCCCTCCTTTGCCCGAACTTCCAGCCTATAGTGCACCCCTTCTCTCTCCCTCCCTCTCTTTTCGGCTGTACTTAAGTTTTAATGAATGCCCTATTTCAATATCTTATTGTTATGTGTAACAAGTATATGTACCACTTGACAATGTGTAGATGTTTATCTTTATGACTTATTAAGTTTGGTTGTTGTTATTTTCTTTGGTTTCGTTGTTGTTGTTGTTTGCTTATTTTTCTCTTTTTTTCTTCTTTTTGTTGGTTTGTTTCTTTTTCTTTTGTTTGTTTGTTTTGGCTGGGTTTTTGGGGGGGTGGGTGGGTTGGGGGTGGGGGACAAACAAACAAATAAAAAGAAACCCTAAAAACACTAAACCCTAAACACTTCAGGGTTTCCTTTTATTTGTTTGTTTGCTGTTGTTTTTTTGTGTATGGGTTGGTTGTTGTTGTTGTTGGGGTTTTTTTTGGGGGGGGGTTGGAAAAGGGTTATTTCCCTTTGTTTCTACTGTGTGAGAGTACAAGTATTGGGTTAGTATTTAAGATGCATCCCTACGAGCAGGGAGTGGATGTAAAATAAAATAAAAAGCACATGAGTGCTTATTCCTTATCCTCGAAATAAAAGAATGTGTCATTGTCTCTCCCTTCTCCTACTTACGTACCCTTCCCTCCCCCCCCCCCCCCCCCCCCCCCCCCCCCCCCCCCCCCCCCCCCGGATGCTGATAGCTTGGATGAAGCAGTAGTAGGCTAGCAGCACAACAGGAGACCCATTAGCATCCCTGTCATGTCACGTCTGTGCACACTGTAGCGGAGCTTTCACCAAGGGGACGGTTAACAACGGTGTGTGTGTGTGTGGGGGGGGGGGGGGTACGTGTGTGTGTGTGGGGGGGGGGAAGGGAGTTGTGTATGTGTGTGTGTGTGTGTGTGTACTGCAGTGGAGCTTTCACCAAGGGGATTTGTCATAAGGATGTGTGTGTGTGTGTGTGTGTACGTGTGTACGTGTGTGTGTGTGTGTGTGTGTGTGTACGTGTGTGTGTGTGTGTGTGTGTGTGTGTGTGTGTGTGTGTGTGTGTGTGTACGTGTGTGTGTGTGTTGTGTTGTGTTGTGTGTGTGTGTGTGTGTGTGTACTGCAGTGGAGCTTTCACCAAGGGGATTGGTCATAAGGATGTGTGTGTGTGTGTGTGTGTGTGTGTGTGTGTGTGTGTGTGTGTGTGTGTGTGTGTGTACGTGTGTGTGTGTGTGTGTGTGTGTGTGTATGTGTGTGTGTGTGTTGGAAATGGATGGTGTGTGTGTGTGTGTGTGTGTAAACGTGTGTGTATGTGTGTGTGTGTGTGTTGGAAAGGGATGGTGTGTATGTGTGTGCGTGTGTGTGTACGTGTGTGTGTGTAAGTGTGTGTGTGCGCGCGTGTGTACGTGTGTGTGTGTGTGTGTGTGTGTGTGTGTGTGTGTGTGTGTGTGTGTGTGTGTGTGTGTGTGTGTGTACGTGTGTGTAGTCAAGTCAAGTCAAGTCAAATTTTTATTTCCAGATGGTACATTGAATAACCACTGAATTTGCTTTTTTCCCACCAAGCCATCTATCTATGAACAAATTTATTAATGATTATACTGAAATACTACATTATTGCATCCTTTACCAATAAAGTGGACCAGTAAAAGGAGAAAAATCGATAAAAACTAATACATTGGAAACTACAAATTACACACATATACATACACACGCGTACGTGTATGTACGTGTGTGTACGTGTGTGCACGCGCACGCGTGAAGGAGAATGTTACCACAACACTCAGGAACAACTTTAACACTAATTAAATATTAATCCTTTTTTAATTTTCTTAAACACCCGCAAAGTATGACATCCCCCCTTTCCTAACCCCCAAAAAGCACCACCAAAACAAAATATCCAAGCAGACAGATAAACAAACAAAAGCCTCAAGAAACATAACCAAACAAACAAAAACAACTAACAAAAATCAAACCAAAGAAGAAAAAAAAAAAACAATCACAATACCCCACTCCAATAGACACCCTCCTTTCCCCCCCGCAAACCCCCCAACCCCCCCCCCACCCTCCCCCCACACACAAAAAAAAAAAAACCCAGCCCAACTCCTAACTTAGATTGGAAAAACCAACACAAAGACAACAACCTAAATACAATGAACCAAGACAAATTCCGCAATAGGGAAAAAACAACTTTGACTTGAGATACTAACATTTTAAAACTGACCGAGTCGATATTAGTAAAAAACAATTTGAAATATAAATATATTATATATAATATATATATTTTATAATATATTATCATTTATATCGAGGATAAATGAATAAGCACTCATGTGCTATTTAACATCCACTCCCCGTGTGCTATGCAGTTTTGTCAATTTTTGTCATCTCGTTTCCACCGTCACACATGCCTACTCTACCGAAAAGCGGAACAGGATTTTAACGTGTGGCATCAAGATGTTCTGCATGCGTGTTCCACACGGGGACCAATCGGTTTATATAGACTTCAACCGAAGGTGTGTATGGCAGTTCCCCGAAGCAGGAATATACGGCTAACCTTAATGCCAGGTGACACAAACTAAAGAAAGTTCGTATACAGGCACACAAAAACTACATATTGGGGAATCTCGTGAATTGTAGCCAAGGAACGAAAACAAATAATTAGGTTAAAACTCATCAATACTGATATGTAGTCCGATATAGATATTGAGTCATTAATCAACTTTATCAATGGTCCTGCATGATGTAAAGAAGTCTAAGTCTAATATGCAATTTTGTTTGTGCATCATGCACTTGCGAATTGTGCCGAGGGGGAAGGCACACACGTGCTCACATTACAAGCATACTGTCTGCATACACACACACGAAACACACGCGCACAGCACGCGCGCGCGCACAAGGAGCAAGGGCGCACAACACAAACACAATGCCAGAGCCAATACAAATGTAACGCCACAATCAAACGCTAAACCATACATACATAGAATACAAAGCAACTCACACAATCAACACACATAGTACATACAATACAATGCAATGCAGTGCAAACAAGAGTACCCCCCATCAACGCTAAAAAAACCATAACAGGACATAGAATACAATGCAATTCAACACATCAACACAACATAGTACAATACCACAATAGCAATGCATACAAATTCCATTCTCTATAATTCAACGTAAAACAACAGAAACAAAGCAAATACAATACGATCAATACAATACGATGCATACAGAACGATGCAATACAAGCCATGCAATGACAGCTTACAACACTTTAGCACAACAAATGCAATGAAATATAATACAACGCAAAAACAACGCAAATACCAGACACGCAATACTTACAATATAATGCCTTCACTCCAACACAACACAAACGCAATGCAACGCAAATCAATAACAACTACAACAAACGATGCAACGCCATATAGTGCAATACAACACCGCACTTCACCATCAACCAAGACAGTACAGTAAAATCCAAAGCAATGTCAACTCAATACAGAACAGTAAAAATACAAAGCAATGCAACTCAACTATCCCCCATGCAACTCAACTCAATACCACACAACCAACACAACGCAAGACAATGCACAGTTCCAACTTCAACGCACTACAATACAGTAACCAAACAACACAAACACAATACCCACACCGCATACCAACACCACAACACAACACGACCCAAAAAAAAATATTAAAATACAATGCATTACAACCACGCACTTCCTTTCAACACAACACAACACAATGAAATACAATACAATAGCAACACAACACAATACAAAAGTGGTGGCAAACAAGCTCAAGTACAAAGCACGTCACTAATCAATACAACCACACCACACCACACCACACACATGCCAACACCACAACCGACCCAACAAAACATAACAAACTACAAATACAATGCATTACAACTAACAACGCACTTCACTCAAACACAACACAACACACAGAATTGCATACAACACAACACAAAATACAATACTTTTTTTACGTTTTTGAATTATTTTATATCGAGATTTTGAATAGCACTTCATGTGCCTTTTTACATCTAGACCCCGCGTGTATGCCGTTTTTGTAAATTTCTGTCATCTGATCCCACCGGCACACAATGGCCTACTCTTACGAAAAGAGAACAGATTTAACCCTGTGTCTCAAGAGTTCTGACATGCGACGCACACGGGCCTCGTTTTAATATCACATCGAAGGACTTTGGGAGAGTGGAGTCCGCACAGATGTTAACCTCCAGTGGAAAATATTCCCCTTGAACGGGAATCAAAACCTGGGTCGACAATTCCGAGCACAAGTTCTAAAACCACTAGGCTATTCCCTGTCCTCTACTGTGCAACCAAGCTTCATACAAAGCACGTCACTTAAATACAACACATACACCACACCCACACAACACCACCCACACCACACACAACTCAACTCAACTCAATACAACACATAAGAAAACACAATTACAACACAACCAACACAACAGATTCAATCCCTAGCAAACCCTTTGAATGAAAGTTCTGCTACAGTAAGCAACATACTTGAATACCACTGCTATTGGGTCCCCTGTTGTCCAATTACTGCCTCTATCAAGTTTTCCGCATCTGGGGTACGGTGAGGAGAAGAGGGTGGGGGTGGGAACTGGGTCTGTTCAGGGTAGAGGGTGTAAAAAGGAGGGGGGGGGGGGGGATGAAGAGTTCGTAAGCATGGCAACTCAACCCACTTCGTTCCAGAAGAGTCAACAAGGGGAACTAATGCAGTGGACGTCAGCACTCAGGGGAGGAAGGGACATTGTCACGACTGTCTTGATTAATGAGTCGTGTGCTCCGGGAGTTGTCTTGCGTGCGGCCTTGGTCGTTTGGTTTGATTTTAGGTTGGTGATGACATAGGGGGAAAAAAGTGTTTTGTGTCTGTAGTTGTTGAAAATATGGAAAGTATGATTATGTAAAAATCATGTTAAGGGTATACTTTACTTCAATAAGAGGAATAAAAGTAAACGAATAAAACTGCAACAAGACGAAGAAGCTGATGACGGAGAAGAAAAAAGAAGAGGAGGAGGAGAGGTATGAGGAGGATGAGGAGGAGAGAAGAAAGAAGAAGAAGGAAGAAGGATAAGGAGAAGAAGAAGAAGAAGAAGAAGAAGAAGAAGAAAGAAAGAAAGAAAGAAGAAGCCCTGACATAAACAAAAAAGGATTAAAAAGAATGCGAAGGAAGAAAAGAAGGTAAAAGTCAAGAATAGATAGCACACTGGTACGAAGAAAGGATGCTAAAAAAAGGCTGCAACAACATGATATCAAATAAGAAGAATATAAAGCAAAAAATGCAAAAAAACGAAGACTGCAAAGAACAAGAAACAAAGAAGAAAGATTTCAATGAAAACCAGAAATGCAGAGAAGATACATCTTATAGGAATTTATGCAAAGAGAAAGAATACACAGTGATAGAAATTTGAAGAAAAGAAAAAAAAACGGAGAAAAAAATGCCAAGAAGAATGTGCAAGGAAGAAAGAAAGCAGGAAAAGATGAACCGTAAAAAAAAAAAAAAAGAAGTAGAAAGCAAAGAGAAAAAATAGCAAGGAGAACAATGCAAAGAACAGAATTACAAGAAAAAATGCAAAAGAAGAAGAACGCAAAGAGGAGGAATGCAATTCTTTGCTAAAAATAAAAATAAAAAAGACGAATGCAAAAAAGAAATATGCAAAGAAGAATTATACAAACAAAATTAAAAAAATATAAATGAATAGAAGAATAATTGCCAAATAAAAAGAGTGTAAAAAGCAGAATAATGCAAAGAAAAAGAGCGTAAATTAGAAGAATGCAAAGAAAAAGAATGTAAATCAGAAGAAGCAAAGAAACAACCAAAGAAGAAGATGTTACGAAGGAAAAAAAAAGAATGCAAATAATACAAATGAAAAAAAATATAAAGCTAAGAAAAAACATTTCAAAAACAATGAATGATAGTACATGTAGTATTTAATTAATGAATAAATAACAGACATAAAAGCTCTGTCCTCTTTCTTCCCTCTCTCCTCTCTCTCCATACATACAGTTATGTTACCCCCCTTATAAAGGGCCATAGGCCTAAAAACAAGAATAAACTATTCCATTCACTCTCTCTCATCTCTCTATCTCTCCTCTCTCACCTTCGTACACACACACACACACACACACACATCACACACACTTCGACTAACATATCGCTAATAGTGCAAAACATTAAATTGAAGAAACAACACACACATACACACTCACACCCACGCACACCCACACACAACACAACGCACATCGACACACACACACTGAAAAAGTCGTTAAATAGAATAAAGCGCGCGCCGCACACACACTACACTCCCACAACACCACACGCACACCACACCACACCACACACAAGGAAATGCGCGTTTTGAGTGTACATCACTTTAAAAAAACCAAATAGATAATAATTTACAATTGATGTTTTTGTCTGATGAAATAAACTTACATGACTTAAACGGCAATACAATATTCTGAATCTGAATCACTCACCACACCCCACTCCCAACCTCAAACACACACACACACACACACACACAACAAAACACACACACCAACCCTCCTCAAACACACCTACAATACACACACACCACACTCATATCCCCCACCCCCTTCTCACACCCACCCACAAACACGGCACCCCCAACCAACCCTACACACACACACACACATCGACCACAAAAAAACCCGAGAAAACCCCCTCACCAATCTAAACTATCAAACTATCTGTCCCGGTAGTCTGACGACCGTTGGGGCACCACTCAAAGACCTCAGTACAAGCAGTTCCCTCCATCTTCTCTCTGTTCTGCTGCTATCTCAGGGTTTTTGTTGATTCTAGGCCTGTCCATTTCACTGAAGTTATCCTCCCACTCATCCTTGGACTGCTCTTCTTCTTCCTCCTTGGACAAATCTATATAAACACACTAATTGCCACGTTCTTGCTTACCTTTCCATACCTATAACCAATTGCCATGCATGCGTTCCCATTTTCCTGCATTCAGTGTCAGCCAGAGAGTGTGTGCACTTTTCCCTATTAAATGTTGGATTTTTGACAAAAGAGAACAAGACAGTGTGGGGAGGAATGGGTGGTGGGAGTGGGTGGGGAAGTTGAGGGGATTGGGAGGTGGGTGTGGAAGAGAAGGGATAACTTTAGACACAGGGTGGGAGAGGGGAGTGTTAAGGGTGGGAGAGGAAGGGGGGGGGGTGGAAGCGGTAAATGATAGACGTCAATAGTGTGTACATGCAGAAAGAGAGGGGGGAGAGAGGGAGAGAGAGAGACGGATGGGGAGAAGAGGGGTAAGAGAGGGGGTAGAGAGAGGGGGGAGAGAGAGAGTAATAGATGAGAGATAGTGTGTGTGTGGTGTGTGTGTGTGTGTGTGTGTGTGAGTGGTGTGTGTGGTGTGTGTGTGTGGTGTGTGTGTGGTGTGTGTGTGTGTGTGTGGAGGTGGGTGTGTGGTGGAGTGTTGTGTGAGTGTGGGTGTAGTGTGTGTGTATGTTTGTATGAGAGTTGCGTGTGAGATGCGTGCGTGGCGTGCGTGTGTGAGTTGTGTGGTAAGTGGAAGAGCGGGTACCGTTTGAAATAATGAACATTATAAAAACGTTAACCTTCCAAGATTAGTAGAAATAAAGCAGACGGTGTTGTTTTTTTCTGAGTTTTGAATGCTAAATAGTTTCAGTTTTAAAAGGTGTTTAATACATAAAAATCAATATCTATATCAAATCTATATGTCTCTCCAAATATATATGTAGAGGTAAAGTAAAGGATCCATAACCTATAATGTCTAGTGGAGCGATGCGTCAGCGACCGATAACACACTTCTCTAGGGCCAGCATATGAGGGCGGCGCCATCTCCTCTCTCTCGCAGCTTTACTTCCTGACCTAAAGAGGCAGGTACCCTTTACAGCTGGGTGAACTGGGGAACTGTACTGAAGCCAAGGCGCGCAAACGGTTCACCCATCAACTGGTAACCACGCTCGAACGCTGCTTAAACTGGCTGGGGGAAACGAGTGGCTCCACCATTGAGCTATCCCTCCCACAATATATATAACTATATATATATATATATATATTACTATATATATATAAAATATAATATATATATATATAATATATTCCTTACGTCAAAGAAACCAACACACACAAACACAAACAAACACACCCACACACACACTCAACACCAAACACACACGTTTCCCTCCCACACACCACCAACCACCCCAACACCGACACAGTAGGCCCGTAATGCATGCTAAGTCTTAACCCACCCCATCCCCCACTCCCCCACCCCACTAACACACAACACCCTTATACACAAAACATACAGCCCCCCTAGCTACCCATGCATGTCTTCTCTTTCCCTTGTCAACCCCACCTCCCCACCCCACCCCCACCCCCCAAATCCATAACCAACCCACCCTCCACCCTTTCTCCCCCCAACCACCACCACCACCACCACCACCTCTATCTATCACCTCTAACCATACCACTACTGCCACCAAACATTACTACCATCTCATTCTCTTCGCCCATAAAACATTGCAACGCTTCCTCTCTCTCTCTCCTCATCATCTCTCTCTCTCTCTTCTCTCTTTCTCCCTGAACTTCGCGAAGTTGGAGACACAAGCCAATGAGTCCTGAATAACTCTCTACGTCACACCACGCACAGCCAATGACTTCGGTTCTAAATCTGAGGTGATGGCTTCCCTAATGTCCCTTATTATCTGGGTAAGCCATCTGAATAAAAGCCTTTAAATAGAGACATACGCGCGTATTTACTGACATGTATACATGCATATATGCATATAACATACATACAAACAAGCATAAAATACATGTAAACAACATACATACATATATTACATACAAACATGACACATATATACATCCATTCCATATACACATACATCATACATGCATGCATACATACAAATTCATATACACAATATCACAGAGAGAGAGAGAAAAAGACAGACAGATTGACACAGAGACAGAGACAATAGACACAGATACACAAGAGACACAAGAGACACAGAGACAGAGATATGGAAGAGAGAGAGACAGACAGAGAGAGACAGAGATAGACAGACAAACACAGAGACACAGACACAGACAGACACAGACAGATACACAGAGAGAAATCTGAACTCTGAACTTGTTTGATAATTATGTACATTGGCCTTAGGAAACAATACACGGAGTTTGGGGGAAGGAGGAGAATCAATAATTATCGTTAAAGTACTAATGGTGCATGGAAGAAAATAACCAAACAAACACACCACCAACAGTGTCTATCGCACCAATACCGCAATGATCATATCTTGGACCTGAGAGAGAGAGAGGATAAGAGATGATAGAGAAGAGAGAGAGCGAGAGAGGTAAAGGGAGAGAGGGAGAGGAGAGAGAGAGAGGAGAGAGGAAGAGAGAGGGAGGTAGAAGCATAGGGGGAGAGAGAGAGAGTTGGAGAGAGAGAGAGAGAGGAGAGAGAGAGAGAGAGTGAGTGATGAAAAGATGGATGGAGAGAGAGAGGGGAGTGGGGGAGAGAAGGGGAAGAGAGGGAGAGAGAAAGAGAGAGAGAGAGAGAGAGAGAGAGAGATATAGAGAGAACTCAAGACATTTAATGTACCAGCATATGCCCACGTATAGGTCAGAACATCTTAAAAGCAAAACAAATGAAAGCAAAACACATTAATTGTATCAAGAGAGAGAGAGAGAGAGAGAGAGAGAGAGACCAGAGAGACAGAGAGATAGAGAACAAGAAGGTAGTTACTGCGATAACAACACAGTCTTTTGGGCGAAGAGTACAGTTATAAACACTCAATGTCAAGCAATGTTTGTTGGGTTTTTTTTTGCAATAAAGAAACCCACCATAATGATAACTGAAAGAGGAAAAAGTATTTCTTTATACAGTTATTCGAGTATTTCAATTGTTTCCCACAGCGTGTTTTTTTTCACTCACACACACAAAACACACACACACACGCACACAATACCACACACACCACAACACACACACGCACACACACACACGAACACTACACACGCACGCACTGCACGCATACTGACATGGACTCGAACTTGGTTTTGTGAACAGGTGTCACATTACCGCTTTGATATAAAACCAGCAGCAGTGTGGGATAAATCGACCACCTGACCTTAGCATCCAATCAGGTACAATTTCCTGAACGGTATTCACGTTACAGAAATATGGAAAACTCTTTCCTGAGTCAGTCTGTCTGTCTGAGTTCAGTCTGTCTGTCTGTCTGTCTGTCTCTCTCCTCTCTCTCTCTCTCTCATCTCACACACATACACACAAAACAAACTCACTCCTCTCTCTCATCCATTTCACTCTCTCATCTCTCACACATAACACACACATACTCTCTCTCTCTCTCCATATCTCCTCTCACACACTAACATACACATAATCACCCCTCTCTCTCACACACACACTACACACTTCCGTTTACAAAACGTACAAAACAGCACACCACACACACACACGACACACACACAACATGGGAACTGGATGTAAGAAAAACACACGAGTGCTCATATATCCATAATTACCCTCGAAATAACAGAAAGAATAAACTATATAAATGCCATTTCAAAGAATAAAATAAATGAATAAATATCCGTTTCAACCCCACGACCACCACCACGATCACCATCTTCTCTGTCTTTTGTTTCGAACGCACGCAGAACTTCTGCGCACGAAGTAAACGTTAAAACCCTTCCCCGCTTTTTTAATTTCGGAAGAGTAGGCCATTGTGTGCCGTGGGAATGGATGACAAAATTGACAAACTCCATACACAACGGGGTAAGATTGGGGGGGGGGAAGCACAAACCTACCGAATGCTTAATTCCATTACCTACGAAATAAAGTAATGAATACAATAAATAAAATAAATTAATTAATTAAAAAATAATTATATACATAAAATAAACCGGTGGAGGCAAGATGTTTAGCGTGGGTTTGCATCACACGGGCCTCGGTTTATTAGTCTCATCTGAAAGACTTTTAGATGGCCAGTCAGTGGAGTCGTAACGAGATGTTAACTCCACGTAAAAATCCCAAAAAAACAGGTGACCGTCTTGCAGTGGCTCAAAACCCAAGCCGTTAAGATCACATGCGCAATACGGCTCTAACCACTAGGCTAATCCTGCCCAACATTTGATTCGAGATACAGAAACATAGAAACGGAAGTTTGGAAGAAAAAAAAATGAAACAGGATAACCAGAAATAGATGTGGGGGAAGCAAAATAAAAAGAGTGTAAATACAGTAAAACACACTGTGTTCCAAACAAAGTCCTACATACAAAAGAAAGCCTTGAAACAGAGTTTTGAGATTGAGAAATTCCCAACACGAAACAGCGATATAAATAGCAACAAAGAAATTCGTGAATTTGAGAATGTTGCGTGAAACAAAATGTGATATTGAGAAGTTTAAACATGAACTGAAAAATGAAAAATCGCAGTAGAACAAATTCCAATTGGAGCAAGAGGGAAAGGAAATTAAATGGCCGAAATTTAATTGAAACAACTATGGAAATGAATGAAGCTGAAGAATCTGATAGGGAAGAGACAGGGAGACAAAATTATGAACAAGAAAAATTTAATTGACCCCCCCCCCCCCCTTTCTTCCCTCGAGAAATGATATTGAGCTGAGTAAAATTTAATTCTAAGCAGCAGTGGAAATGAACTACAGCAAGAGAGATTGACTATCAGAAGCAGTGACACGAAATTACACCCTGAGAAACGTTCCGTTTTTTCAGAAACATTGGAACTAAATATAGAATTGAATAGGATATCATTCAAAATCACGGAAACCAAAACGAGCTGGAAAAGTTCAAATGAAGTAACACCTGACGCAAACGCAACCCCTGGGAAAACAGAACGGAATAAAACATCTGAAAGAAGATTAACAAGCATTATCGCTGGAGAAATTGAATTGAAGAAATATGGAAACAAATTTACAGCTGGGGAAATTCAATTGAAGAAACACTGAAGCAAAATTACACCTGGGAAATATTATTGAAGAAACATGGAAACGAAATTATAGCTGGATGAATTCAATTGAAGAAACACTGAAACGAAAATACAGCTGGACAAAATTAATTGAAGAAACATGGACATGAAATTACCGTTGGTGAAATTAACGTAAAGAAACATGGAAACGAATTACCAGCTGGGGAAAATACAATTGAAGAAACGCTTGAAATTCAAACAATAGCTGGACAAATTTATTTGAAAAAACACAGAAACAAATTTACAGCCGGGGAAATTCAATTGAAGAAAACAGGGAAACGAAATTACAGCTAGCGAAGTTCAATTGAAGAAACACTGGAACTTAATTACAGCTAGAAAAATTCAATTGAAAAACAACAACCACGTGGAAATGAAATTACAGCTCAGGAAATTCAATTAAGGAAACAAGGAAACGAAGTTATAGCTTGGGGAATTCAATTGAAGAAATAATGAAAAAATTCAAGTTGGAGAAATGTTATTGAAGAAACCCTGAAACCAACTACTTTGCCAGTGTATGCTTTTAACGCATTTTAAACCCTGCGTATGATATAACGCAAAATCCAAGTAAAACAATCTGCGAACATTACATCACTAATGAAGTTAGTTTAGTTACATCACTTAAAACAGATGTTAATTTTTCGATTTAAATTCCACTGATAATGAAACTTCAGATGCCTTCTATCTTATTGTCTAAACCTTAACTAAAACCTTATTGGGGAAAATTTCCCTTGCATCTCAAACAGTTTCTACTAGATAAACTCCCCTATCCACAACACACACACAAACAACACCACACACACACTCACACATCTCTCTCTCTCTTCTCTCTCTCTTCTCTCTCTCATCTCTTCTTCTCCACTCACTCCCCCAATTCAATAAAGTTTCGCATGACATAAAATCCCCCATACCTAAAAATTGATATTTAACGTTTCATTTGAAAAAGAATATATATCTAGAGTTTTAGACTTGGTGTATAGGATAAAAATGTTCATAAATTCAGATACAGAAACATGATGTTGATGACGCTCAGGTGCTATGCCCATATGCAAGCAAGCAATCCGGAGGATGAAGTACTTTTGTGATGTGCAGTCAGTTTAGAGATGTTAGCAGAAACTACATCCCTGTTAAATATAGAAGACAGCCTAATTTATTTAGACTCTGCTTTACACCCAGGAAACAGTCATCCTGAGTAGTGCTCAGCCTAGTACACTTTATATTTGGTGTAAAGCTTTCAGAATAAGATAGATAGTGTTTATCCTAAGTTTAATATTTTTGGACTGACTTTTAACTTACAGAACATTTTGTTTTGTCCATTACTTTGCTTTTTTCCCCAAAACCAAAATACTAAGACAGTTCGGCCACCCCTTCTGAATGTGACAATGCCTTTTTGTGAATAAATATTGACGAGTACGAGTTCTCCTCTCCTCCTCCCCCACCCCCCCTCTCTCTCTCCACTCTCTCTCACTCTCTCTCACTCTCATCTCTGCCTCTCTCTCTAATCTATCCTCTCCATCTCTCTCTCATCCATCTCTCTTCTCTCACACTCTCTCTCTCTCTCTCTCTCTCTCCTCTTATCCTTTGAATTAACAATACATCCCTGAGTTTAAATAAAAAAAACACACAAACAAAACTTTATTCTTTATTCAATTTTTTAATACCACTTTATGTCACGAGATTTCTCCTCGTGAAATTCGGGCTGCTCTCCCCGGGGAGAGCGCGTCGCCACAAGAGCAGCGCCACCCTTTTTTTTGTTTTGGTCTGCAACTGTATTTGTTTCCCTATCAGAGTGGCTTTTTTCTAAGAATTTTGCCAGGAACAACTCTCTTGTTTCCGTGGGTTCTTTTACGCGCTTTTATGCAGCATTTCTTTAAAAACATGAATGTCAGTGTGAACGCCAGATTAATCCAAATGCTTTCATTCCAATTATCAACACCCCATTTCTTTCTCTCACCTGACAAGACCCCTCTGTCAGCCTCTGTTTAAGCCAGTAATACCGTTTTTTCAAGATCTTTCAATTCAATAAATCAGACATGTGGGAAAGACCTTACCCTAATACCCAACCCCATTCTTCCCTTGCAATGGCACAGAAGTGTGTGTGTGTGTAGAGTGGTGTGTGTTGTGTGTGTGTGTTTGTGTTTGATGTGTGTGTGTGTGTGTGTGTGTGTGCAGTTTGAGTGTTGAGTGCGGGTGTTTGTGTGTGATCGTGTGTGGTGTGTGTGAGTGTGTGTGTGTGTGTGTGTGGTGGTTTGTGTGTGAGCGTGTGTGTGTTTGTGTGTGTTTGTGTGTGTGTGTGAGTGTATGTGGTGTGTGTAGTGTGTATGTGTTGTGAGCGTGAGTGTGTGTGTGTGTGTGGTGTGAGTGTGTGTGTGTGTGTGTTGTGTTTTGTGTTGTGTGTGTGTGTGTGTTGTGTGTGTTGGGGTGTGTTTAGTGTGGTGTGTGTGGTGTATTAAGATAAGTAAGTCAGTCTTCAATTTTAACGTCTTTCCACTTAAAGTATACCAGACAACCCGTAAAAATATAGGCACAAATTGTGAGTGTGTGTGTGCGTGTGTGTGTGTTGTGTTTTGTATGTGTGAGCGGTATGTGTGTGTGTGTGTGTGAACGGTGGCGTGTGTGTGTGTGTAGTTGTGAGTTTGTGTGTGCGTGTGTGTGTGTATGTAAGTCTTCATTTAAACGTCATCCACTTACATGATACCAAACAACCCTAAAATATAAGGCACATAATTGTGTGTGTGTGTGTGTGTGCGTGTGTGCGTGCGTGTGTGCGTGCGTTTGTGTGCGTGGCGTGCCTGTGTGAGTGAACGTGTGTGTGTGTGTGGTGTGTGTGTGTTGTGTGTTGGTGTGTGTGTGTGTGGTGTGTGTGTGTGTATGTGTGTGTGTGTTTTCTGATAAGTAAAGTAAGTCTATCAATTTAAACGTCTTTCCACTTAAAGTGATACCACACTACCCTAAAATATAGCACTAAATTGTGTGTGTGGTGTGTGTGCGTGCGTGCGTTCGAGCGTGCGTGGGTTTGTGGGCGTGTTGTGTTCACGTGCTTGCGTGCGTGCTGTGTGTTGTATGCGTGTGTTGTGTGCGTGTGTGTTTGAGCGCGCGTTTTGTGTGTGTGTTGTGAGTCAACAGTGCTGCTTAGCGAAGTGTGCGTGTGTGTGTGTTGTGCCGCGCGTGTGGTGTGTGTGTGTGCTGCTTTGAAAAGCGTGTGTGTGTGCCTGCGTGTGTGTGTGTGTGAGCGTGCGTGTGTGTGTGGGAGTGGATTCGATTTCCATAAGTTTTGTTTCCATTTCTCCTACAGTACAACACGAACTCAGAACTTATTATTTTTTCCATGTTAAAAGATATCCATGTAAACTCGAATATGTATCACATTATATAGGAATGCAGACATGTTTTTTCTTCCAAAACCCAATGGGGTTACATGAACATTCATTAAATATCATTTCATCTTGAAGTAAAAGTATAAAACAAAATTTTGGTAGAGGTGTTTCCACACCCTATGTGGTCGTTGAGACTGAGATGTCAGAGACCTCACTTCTCTAGGGCCAGCATATTGAGGGAGGCGCCCATCTCCTCTCTCTCCCTCGCTGCTTTACCTTCCCTGACCCTAAAGAAGCAGGTACCCATTTACAGCTGGGGGAACTGGGGGACTGCACTGAAACCAAGGCGCGCAAAAGGTCACCCATCCAAGTGGTAACCACGATCCATGCTGTTTAACTTGGCTGGGGGAAAGCGAGTGTTCTGGTCACTGAACTATCCCGTTATGTATTGAAATGCAGGGTAATGTAATTTGATACAATGCAATGAAATGTTTAAATGCATCGACAATCAGTAGCATGAACTCTCTCTCTCAAACACACGCGCGCACACACACACACACACACTACACACACGCACACAAACACACACAGAGTATCAAACACACACAGAGAAACACACACAGAAACACACACACCAGAAACACACACACACACGCCACAGAAACACACTAACACACACACGAAACAAGTCTATTGCACAGCCCATTAGAGAAATTTTTGTGTAGAATATAATAAAAAGATGTAATCATGTATAACAATTTGTTGAAAAGTAAATGTAAAATCTCACGATAAAGATTCCCCCCCCCTTAAAATAGCATGAACATACACCACAAAAAAACAATACATGTTACCTAATCTTCTTATCACTCTGTAACATTCCCCACTCCACTACAACCACTACAATTTTCCACATCCTATATTCTAAACTCGCACTAAGATAGAACAGACATAAATTGAAGACAAACACAACAACAACAAACACACTACACTACACAGAAACACACACACACACACACACACACGCACACACAGAATACCACAGACAGCAACAAACACACACACACACACACACACATAAAACACACACACACACACAACACACACACACTATACACACACAACACACTTCACAACACACACACAGAAACACACAGCAACACATAAGAAAACACACACACATCACACACACAACACCCACACCCACTTTTTTTTTCAAGACAAGTTTTTTTTTTTTTTATCCTATTTTTATTATTTTTTATTTATTTTTATTTATTATTTTGTTATATTTTTTTTTTTTTTTTTATTTTTTTTTTTTTTTTTTTTTTTTTTTTATTTTTTTTTTCAACACACACAACACCCACACACACTTCACACACACACACACACACACACAGACACACCCTTCACACACACACACACACACAACCAAGAACACACCCTCATCACCTACAACCTCCCTCTACTCATCTACACACAACCTCCCAACACTCTCCCTACTCCCTCCTCCTATCCTCCTGCCCCCCCCACCACCCTCGCCCGCCCCCATCCTCTGTCCCATTCCTTTCCACAATACACTCTCGTTACTCCAGGCAATGGCTTTCCTGTCCGGTCTGGCAAGTGTGCAGGCCACTGGAAGAAATCAGCCACTGGCATTGCGCTCTGCTTCACGTCATTACACCACAGCAAAGCATGGCGCTATAGTTGCCCCAAAGTGCTAGCAAGTCCATGCGACCAGTGGAATGAGAGCTTTCGACGCGCGCGGGGGTACGGGTTAACAACGGTTGTGTTTGTGGTGTGGTGGTGGGGGGGGTTACGTGGTGTGTGTGGGGGGGGGAAAGGGATTGGTATGTGTGTGTTGTGTGTGTTGTACTGCAGTGGAAGCTTTCCCACCAAGTGGGATTTGTCAGTAAGGATGTTTGTGTGTGTGTGTGTGTACACGTTGTGTACGTGTGTGTGTGTGGTGTGTGTGTGTACGTGAGTGTTGTGTGTGTGTGTGTTGTGTGTGTGTTTGTGTGTGTGTTGTGTACATGTGTTGAGTTGTTGTGTTGAGTTGTTGTGTGTGTGTGTGATGGAGCGCTGCAGTGGAGCTTTCACCAAGGGGATTGGTTCATAAAAAGGATGTGGTGGTGTGTGTTGTGTGTGTGTGTGTGAGTGTGTGTGTGTTGTGTGTGTGTGTGTGTGGTACTGTGTGTGTGTGTGTTGTGTGATGTGTGTATGGAGTGTGTGTGTTGGAAATGATGGTGTTGTGTGTGTGTGTGTGTAAACGTGTGTGTATGTGGTTGTGTGTGTGTTGGAAAGGGATGGTGAGTAATGTGTGTGCTGTGTGTGTACGTGTTGAGTGTAAAGTGTTTGTGTGCGCGCGTGTGTACGTGTGTGTGTGTGTTGTGTGTTGTTTTTGTGTGTGTGTGTGTGGTGTGTGTGTGGTGTGTGTGTATCGTGTGTTTAGTCAAGTCAAGTCAAGTCAAATTTATTTCCATATGGAACATTGCAAAACCACAGAATTTTTTTGCCTTTTTTTCCTTCTTCTTTATTTTTTTCCCAACCAAGCCATCCAACTATGAACAAATTTATTAATGATTATACTGAAATACTACATTATTGCATCCTTTAACCATAAAAGTGGACCAGTAAAAGGATAAAAAATCGATAAAAACTAATACATTGGAAACTACAAATTACACACATATACATACACACGGCGTACTTGTATGTACGTGTGTGTACGCGTGTGCACGCGCACGCGTTGTGAGAATGTATACCACATACACTCAGGAACAACTTTAACACTAATTAAATATTAATCCTTTTTTAATTTTCTTAAACACCCGCAAAGTATGACATCCCCCCTTTCCTAACCCCCAAAAAGCACCACCAAAACAAAATATCCAAGCAGACAGATAAACAAACAAAAGCCTCAAGAAACATAACCAAACAAACAAAAACAACTAACAAAAATCAAACCAAAGAAGAAAAAAAAAAAACAATCACAATACCCCACTCCAATAGACACCCTCCTTTCCCCCCCGCAAACCCCCCAACCCCCCCCCCACCCTCCCCCCACACACAAAAAAAAAAAAACCCAGCCCAACTCCTAACTTAGATTGGAAAAACCAACACAAAGACAACAACCTAAATACAATGAACCAAGACAAATTCCGCAATAGGGAAAAAACAACTTTGACTTGAGATACTAACATTTTAAAACTGACCGAGTCGATATTAGTAAAAAACAATTTGAAATATAAATATATTATATATAATATATATATTTTATAATATATTATCATTTATATCGAGGATAAATGAATAAGCACTCATGTGCTATTTAACATCCACTCCCCGTGTGCTATGCAGTTTTGTCAATTTTTGTCATCTCGTTTCCACCGTCACACATGCCTACTCTACCGAAAAGCGGAACAGGATTTTAACGTGTGGCATCAAGATGTTCTGCATGCGTGTTCCACACGGGGACCAATCGGTTTATATAGACTTCAACCGAAGGTGTGTATGGCAGTTCCCCGAAGCAGGAATATACGGCTAACCTTAATGCCAGGTGACACAAACTAAAGAAAGTTCGTATACAGGCACACAAAAACTACATATTGGGGAATCTCGTGAATTGTAGCCAAGGAACGAAAACAAATAATTAGGTTAAAACTCATCAATACTGATATGTAGTCCGATATAGATATTGAGTCATTAATCAACTTTATCAATGGTCCTGCATGATGTAAAGAAGTCTAAGTCTAATATGCAATTTTGTTTGTGCATCATGCACTTGCGAATTGTGCCGAGGGGGAAGGCACACACGTGCTCACATTACAAGCATACTGTCTGCATACACACACACGAAACACACGCGCACAGCACGCGCGCGCGCACAAGGAGCAAGGGCGCACAACACAAACACAATGCCAGAGCCAATACAAATGTAACGCCACAATCAAACGCTAAACCATACATACATAGAATACAAAGCAACTCACACAATCAACACACATAGTACATACAATACAATGCAATGCAGTGCAAACAAGAGTACCCCCCATCAACGCTAAAAAAACCATAACAGGACATAGAATACAATGCAATTCAACACATCAACACAACATAGTACAATACCACAATAGCAATGCATACAAATTCCATTCTCTATAATTCAACGTAAAACAACAGAAACAAAGCAAATACAATACGATCAATACAATACGATGCATACAGAACGATGCAATACAAGCCATGCAATGACAGCTTACAACACTTTAGCACAACAAATGCAATGAAATATAATACAACGCAAAAACAACGCAAATACCAGACACGCAATACTTACAATATAATGCCTTCACTCCAACACAACACAAACGCAATGCAACGCAAATCAATAACAACTACAACAAACGATGCAACGCCATATAGTGCAATACAACACCGCACTTCACCATCAACCAAGACAGTACAGTAAAATCCAAAGCAATGTCAACTCAATACAGAACAGTAAAAATACAAAGCAATGCAACTCAACTATCCCCCATGCAACTCAACTCAATACCACACAACCAACACAACGCAAGACAATGCACAGTTCCAACTTCAACGCACTACAATACAGTAACCAAACAACACAAACACAATACCCACACCGCATACCAACACCACAACACAACACGACCCAAAAAAAAATATTAAAATACAATGCATTACAACCACGCACTTCCTTTCAACACAACACAACACAATGAAATACAATACAATAGCAACACAACACAATACAAAAGTGGTGGCAAACAAGCTCAAGTACAAAGCACGTCACTAATCAATACAACCACACCACACCACACCACACACATGCCAACACCACAACCGACCCAACAAAACATAACAAACTACAAATACAATGCATTACAACTAACAACGCACTTCACTCAAACACAACACAACACACAGAATTGCATACAACACAACACAAAATACAATACTTTTTTTACGTTTTTGAATTATTTTATATCGAGATTTTGAATAGCACTTCATGTGCCTTTTTACATCTAGACCCCGCGTGTATGCCGTTTTTGTAAATTTCTGTCATCTGATCCCACCGGCACACAATGGCCTACTCTTACGAAAAGAGAACAGATTTAACCCTGTGTCTCAAGAGTTCTGACATGCGACGCACACGGGCCTCGTTTTAATATCACATCGAAGGACTTTGGGAGAGTGGAGTCCGCACAGATGTTAACCTCCAGTGGAAAATATTCCCCTTGAACGGGAATCAAAACCTGGGTCGACAATTCCGAGCACAAGTTCTAAAACCACTAGGCTATTCCCTGTCCTCTACTGTGCAACCAAGCTTCATACAAAGCACGTCACTTAAATACAACACATACACCACACCCACACAACACCACCCACACCACACACAACTCAACTCAACTCAATACAACACATAAGAAAACACAATTACAACACAACCAACACAACAGATTCAATCCCTAGCAAACCCTTTGAATGAAAGTTCTGCTACAGTAAGCAACATACTTGAATACCACTGCTATTGGGTCCCCTGTTGTCCAATTACTGCCTCTATCAAGTTTTCCGCATCTGGGGTACGGTGAGGAGAAGAGGGTGGGGGTGGGAACTGGGTCTGTTCAGGGTAGAGGGTGTAAAAAGGAGGGGGGGGGGGGGGATGAAGAGTTCGTAAGCATGGCAACTCAACCCACCTTCGCTTCCAGAAGAGTCAACAAGGGGAACTAATGCAGTGGACGTCAGCACTCAGGGGAGGTAAAAGGGGACATTGTCACGACTGTCTTGATTAATGAGTCGTGTGCTCCGGGAGTTGTCTTGCGTGCGGCCTTGGTCGTTTGGTTTGATTTTAGGTTGGTGATGACATAGGGGGAAAAAATTGTTTTGTGTCTTAGTTGTTGAAAATATGGAAAGTATGATTATGTAAAAATCATGTTAAGGGTATACTTTACTTCAATAAGAGGAATAAAAGTAAACGAATAAAACTGCAACAAGACGAAGAAGCTGATGACGGAGAAGAAAAAAGAAGAGGAGGAGGAGAGGTATGAGGAGGATGAGGAGGAGAGAAGAAAGAAGAAGAAGGAAGAAGGATAAGGAGAAGAAGAAGAAGAAGAAGAAGAAGAAGAAGAAAGAAAGAAAGAAAGAAGAAGCCCTGACATAAACAAAAAAGGATTAAAAAGAATGCGAAGGAAGAAAAGAAGGTAAAAGTCAAGAATAGATAGCACACTGGTACGAAGAAAGGATGCTAAAAAAAGGCTGCAACAACATGATATCAAATAAGAAGAATATAAAGCAAAAAATGCAAAAAAACGAAGACTGCAAAGAACAAGAAACAAAGAAGAAAGATTTCAATGAAAACCAGAAATGCAGAGAAGATACATCTTATAGGAATTTATGCAAAGAGAAAGAATACACAGTGATAGAAATTTGAAGAAAAGAAAAAAAAACGGAGAAAAAAATGCCAAGAAGAATGTGCAAGGAAGAAAGAAAGCAGGAAAAGATGAACCGTAAAAAAAAAAAAAAAGAAGTAGAAAGCAAAGAGAAAAAATAGCAAGGAGAACAATGCAAAGAACAGAATTACAAGAAAAAATGCAAAAGAAGAAGAACGCAAAGAGGAGGAATGCAATTCTTTGCTAACAATAAAAATAAAAAAGAACAATGCAAAAAAGAAATATGCAAAGAAGAATTAATCAACAAAATTAAAAAAATATAAATGAATAGAAGAATAATTGCCAAATAAAAAGAGTGTAAAAAGCAGAATAATGCAAAGAAAAAGAGCGTAAATTAGAAGAATGCAAAGAAAAAGAATGTAAATCAGAAGAAGCAAAGAAACAACCAAAGAAGAAGATGTTACGAAGGAAAAAAAAAGAATGCAAATAATACAAATGAAAAAAAATATAAAGCTAAGAAAAAACATTTCAAAAACAATGAATGATAGTACATGTAGTATTTAATTAATGAATAAATAACAGACATAAAAGCTCTGTCCTCTTTCTTCCCTCTCTCCTCTCTCTCCATACATACAGTTATGTTACCCCCCTTATAAAGGGCCATAGGCCTAAAAACAAGAATAAACTATTCCATTCACTCTCTCTCATCTCTCTATCTCTCCTCTCTCACCTTCGTACACACACACACACACACACACACATCACACACACTTCGACTAACATATCGCTAATAGTGCAAAACATTAAATTGAAGAAACAACACACACATACACACTCACACCCACGCACACCCACACACAACACAACGCACATCGACACACACACACTGAAAAAGTCGTTAAATAGAATAAAGCGCGCGCCGCACACACACTACACTCCCACAACACCACACGCACACCACACCACACCACACACAAGGAAATGCGCGTTTTGAGTGTACATCACTTTAAAAAAACCAAATAGATAATAATTTACAATTGATGTTTTTGTCTGATGAAATAAACTTACATGACTTAAACGGCAATACAATATTCTGAATCTGAATCACTCACCACACCCCACTCCCAACCTCAAACACACACACACACACACACACACAACAAAACACACACACCAACCCTCCTCAAACACACCTACAATACACACACACCACACTCATATCCCCCACCCCCTTCTCACACCCACCCACAAACACGGCACCCCCAACCAACCCTACACACACACACACACATCGACCACAAAAAAACCCGAGAAAACCCCCTCACCAATCTAAACTATCAAACTATCTGTCCCGGTAGTCTGACGACCGTTGGGGCACCACTCAAAGACCTCAGTACAAGCAGTTCCCTCCATCTTCTCTCTGTTCTGCTGCTATCTCAGGGTTTTTGTTGATTCTAGGCCTGTCCATTTCACTGAAGTTATCCTCCCACTCATCCTTGGACTGCTCTTCTTCTTCCTCCTTGGACCAAATCTATATAAACACACTAATTGCCACGTTCTTGCTTACCTTTCCATACCTATAACCAATTGCCATGCATGCGTTCCCATTTTCCTGCATTCAGTGTCAGCCAGAGAGTGTGTGCACTTTTCCCTATTAAATGTTGGATTTTTGACAAAAGAGAACAAGACAGTGTGGGGAGGAATGGGTGGTGGGAGTGGGTGGGGAAGTTGAGGGGATTGGGAGGTGGGTGTGGAAGAGAAGGGATAACTTTAGACACAGGGTGGGAGAGGGGAGTGTTAAGGGTGGGAGAGGAAGGGGGGGGGGTGGAAGCGGTAAATGATAGACGTCAATAGTGTGTACATGCAGAAAGAGAGGGGGGAGAGAGGGAGAGAGAGAGACGGATGGGGAGAAGAGGGGTAAGAGAGGGGGTAGAGAGAGGGGGGAGAGAGAGAGTAATAGATGAGAGATAGTGTGTGTGTGGTGTGTGTGTGTGTGTGTGTGTGTGAGTGGTGTGTGTGGTGTGTGTGTGTGGTGTGTGTGTGGTGTGTGTGTGTGTGTGTGGAGGTGGGTGTGTGGTGGAGTGTTGTGTGAGTGTGGGTGTAGTGTGTGTGTATGTTTGTATGAGAGTTGCGTGTGAGATGCGTGCGTGGCGTGCGTGTGTGAGTTGTGTGGTAAGTGGAAGAGCGGGTACCGTTTGAAATAATGAACATTATAAAAACGTTAACCTTCCAAGATTAGTAGAAATAAAGCAGACGGTGTTGTTTTTTTCTGAGTTTTGAATGCTAAATAGTTTCAGTTTTAAAAGGTGTTTAATACATAAAAATCAATATCTATATCAAATCTATATGTCTCTCCAAATATATATGTAGAGGTAAAGTAAAGGATCCATAACCTATAATGTCTAGTGGAGCGATGCGTCAGCGACCGATAACACACTTCTCTAGGGCCAGCATATGAGGGCGGCGCCATCTCCTCTCTCTCGCAGCTTTACTTCCTGACCTAAAGAGGCAGGTACCCTTTACAGCTGGGTGAACTGGGGAACTGTACTGAAGCCAAGGCGCGCAAACGGTTCACCCATCAACTGGTAACCACGCTCGAACGCTGCTTAAACTGGCTGGGGGAAACGAGTGGCTCCACCATTGAGCTATCCCTCCCACAATATATATAACTATATATATATATATATATATTACTATATATATATAAAATATAATATATATATATATAATATATTCCTTACGTCAAAGAAACCAACACACACAAACACAAACAAACACACCCACACACACACTCAACACCAAACACACACGTTTCCCTCCCACACACCACCAACCACCCCAACACCGACACAGTAGGCCCGTAATGCATGCTAAGTCTTAACCCACCCCATCCCCCACTCCCCCACCCCACTAACACACAACACCCTTATACACAAAACATACAGCCCCCCTAGCTACCCATGCATGTCTTCTCTTTCCCTTGTCAACCCCACCTCCCCACCCCACCCCCACCCCCCAAATCCATAACCAACCCACCCTCCACCCTTTCTCCCCCCAACCACCACCACCACCACCACCACCTCTATCTATCACCTCTAACCATACCACTACTGCCACCAAACATTACTACCATCTCATTCTCTTCGCCCATAAAACATTGCAACGCTTCCTCTCTCTCTCTCCTCATCATCTCTCTCTCTCTCTTCTCTCTTTCTCCCTGAACTTCGCGAAGTTGGAGACACAAGCCAATGAGTCCTGAATAACTCTCTACGTCACACCACGCACAGCCAATGACTTCGGTTCTAAATCTGAGGTGATGGCTTCCCTAATGTCTTTTATCTGGGTAAGCCAGCTGAGTAAAAGCTCTTTTATAGAGACATACGCGCGTATTTACTGACATGTATACATGCATATATGCATATTACATACATACATACATGCATACATACATGTAAACATACATACATACATATATACATACAAACATGCACACATATATACATCCATCCATATACACATACATCCATACATGCATGCATACATACAAATTCATACACAAATATCACAGAGAGAGAGAGAAAAAGACAGACAGATTGACACAGAGACAGAGACAATAGACACAGATACACAAGAGACACAAGAGACACAGAGACAGAGATATGGAAGAGAGAGAGACAGACAGAGAGAGACAGAGATAGACAGACAAACACAGAGACACAGACACAGACAGACACAGACAGATACACAGAGAGAAATCTGAACTCTGAACTTGTTTGATAATTATGTACATTGGCCTTAGGAAACAATACACGGAGTTTGGGGGAAAGGAGAGAATCAATAATTATCCGTTAAAGTACTAATGGTGCATGGAAGAAAATGAACAAACAAACACACCAACAACAGTCTATCGCACCAATACCGCAATGATCATATCTTGGACCTGAGAGAGAGAGAGGATAAGAGATGATAGAGAAGAGAGAGAGCGAGAGAGGTAAAGGGAGAGAGGGAGAGGAGAGAGAGAGAGGAGAGAGGAAGAGAGAGGGAGGTAGAAGCATAGGGGGAGAGAGAGAGAGTTGGAGAGAGAGAGAGAGAGGAGAGAGAGAGAGAGAGTGAGTGATGAAAAGATGGATGGAGAGAGAGAGGGGAGTGGGGGAGAGAAGGGGAAGAGAGGGAGAGAGAAAGAGAGAGAGAGAGAGAGAGAGAGAGAGATATAGAGAGAACTCAAGACATTTAATGTACCAGCATATGCCCACGTATAGGTCAGAACATCTTAAAAGCAAAACAAATGAAAGCAAAACACATTAATTGTATCAAGAGAGAGAGAGAGAGAGAGAGAGAGAGAGACCAGAGAGACAGAGAGATAGAGAACAAGAAGGTAGTTACTGCGATAACAACACAGTCTTTTGGGCGAAGAGTACAGTTATAAACACTCAATGTCAAGCAATGTTTGTTGGGTTTTTTTTTGCAATAAAGAAACCCACCATAATGATAACTGAAAGAGGAAAAAGTATTTCTTTATACAGTTATTCGAGTATTTCAATTGTTTCCCACAGCGTGTTTTTTTTCACTCACACACACAAAACACACACACACACGCACACAATACCACACACACCACAACACACACACGCACACACACACACGAACACTACACACGCACGCACTGCACGCATACTGACATGACTCGAACTTGGTTTTGTGAACAGGTGTCACATTACCGCTTTGATATAAAACCAGCAGCAGTGTGGGATAAATCGACCACCTGACCTTAGCATCCAATCAGGTACAATTTCCTGAACGGTATTCACGTTACAGAAATATGGAAAACTCTTTCCTGAGTCAGTCTGTCTGTCTGAGTTCAGTCTGTCTGTCTGTCTGTCTGTCTCTCTCCTCTCTCTCTCTCTCTCATCTCACACACATACACACAAAACAAACTCACTCCTCTCTCTCATCCATTTCACTCTCTCATCTCTCACACATAACACACACATACTCTCTCTCTCTCTCCATATCTCCTCTCACACACTAACATACACATAATCACCCCTCTCTCT
>CM054160.1:30514286-30516786 GCA_028751875.1 Rapana venosa | reverse complement strand
AGACCAGGAAAAGTCAAGCAGGGAGTGTGCCAGGGTGTGTGTATGTGTGCATACACATGTATGTCTCTTTTACATTTGCGTGTGTGTGTGTGTGTGTGTGTGTGTGTGTGTGTGTGTGTGTGTGTGTGTGTGTGTGTGTGTGTGTGTGTGTGTGTGTGTGTGTGTTGTGTCTGTGTGGTGTGTGTGTGTGTGTGTGTGTTGTGTTGTGTTGTGTTGTGTTGTGTTGTGTTGTGTCGTGTTGCGTTGCGTTGCGTTGCGTTGTGTGTGTGTGCGTGCGTGTGTGTGTGTGTTGCGTGCGTGTGTGTGTGTTGTGTTGTGTGTGTGTGTGTGTTGTATGTGTGTTGTGTTTTTTTTGTGTGTGTGTTGTGTGTGTTTTTTCTTGTGAGTGTGTGTGTGTGTGTGTGTGTGTGTGTGTGTGTGTGTGTGTGTGTGTGTGTGTTGTGTGTGTGTGTGCGTTGTGTGTGTGAGAGAGAGTGTGTGTGTATGTGTGTGTGTGTATGTGTATATGTTTGTGTATATGAGACGATAAACCGAGGTCCCGTGTGTTATACGTAATTATTTAGCGCACGTAAAAAACCCCACGGCAACAAGAGAGTTGTCCCTGGCAAAATTCTTAGAAAAAAGCCACTCTGATAGGGAAACAAATACAGCTGCAGAGAAGAAAAGAAGGGAAGGGTGAAAGGGTGGCGCAGCGCTAAGTGGCGACGCGTTCTCCCGCTCTCCCCGGGGAGAGCGGCCCGGGTTTCACGGAGAGAAATCTGCCGTGACTTAAAGTGGTATGAAATAAAATCTGAGCGCTTTGATTTGTTGCTTTACAAGATTCAGCGCTATATAAATTCCATACATTATTATTATTATTATTATTATTATTATTATTATTATTATTATTATTATTATTATTATTATTATATGTTTGTGTGTGTGCCTGAGCGCGCGCGCGCGCGCGCGTGTGTGTGTGTGTGTGTGTGGTGGTGTTGTTGTTGTTGTGTTGTATTGCATGTGTGTATGTGTGTGTGTGTGTGTTTATGAGTATATGTTTGTGTGTGTGAGCGCAAGCGTGCGTGCGTGCGCGCGCGCGCGCGCGCGTGTGTATGTGTGTGTTGTTTGTATTGTGTTGTATTGCATGTGTGTATGTGTGTGTGTGTGTGTGTGTGTGTGTGGCGGGGGGGGGGGGGGGGTGTTTGTGTGACGTTGTGTGTGTGCTTTCTTGTATATATGTCTAAAATTATGCTTCGTGTCTGTAAGTCGTTTTTAAAATAAAAAAACAAGGAAAAATCAAATATTAAAAAAGCACCAAAGAAGCATAGCAAACAACAGTAATGAAAAAGGTCAAGGAATACACGCACACCCACACACACATACACACACACACATACACACACACACACACACACACACACACACACACACACACACACACACACAAACACACACACACACACACACACACACACACACACACACACACACACACACACACTGAAAAATGTAAAACTAACGTTTGACATTGCTAAAGGTTTTTTGTGAAGTCCTATAGGGGACGGTATAGCCTAGTGGTTAGAACATTGCGCTCGCAATCTGACGACCCGGGTTCGATTCCAGTTCAAGGGGGATATTTTCCCCTGGAGTTAACATCAGTGCAGACTCCACTCTCCCCAAAAGTCCTTCAGATGATACTATAAACCGAGGTCCCGTGTGCGAACGCACGCAGAAGATCTTGCGCACACGTTAAATCCTGTTCCGCTTTTCGTGAGAGTAGGTCATTGTGTGCAGGTAGGAACAGACGACAGAATTAACAGAACGGCATACACACTGGGACTGGATGTAAAAAAGCACGTGAGTGCTTATTCTGTTATCCTCGATATAAAAATAAAACATCTATCTATCCATCTCTTTTATTCAGTCTCCTATTTTAGGGTAGTCTGGTATCACTTAAAGTAGAAAGACGTTAACATTGAAGACACACACACACACACACACACACACACACACACACACACACACACACACACACCAAACCGAACCGAACCAAACCAAACCAAACCAAACCAAACCAAAACATAAAACAACTTCCAGAAGAGAGACAAAAAAAGCGAAACATAAACATCAACTTTGTTAACATTCCTTCCATATTGTAAGCTTTCTCTTATTTTCTTTGGGCGTTGCTTAATTTTTGTTTGTTTGTTTGCTTTGCTGTTGTCTGCTTGGATTGTGTATGTGTGTGTGTGTGCGTGTGTGTGTGTGTCTGTGTGTGTATGTGTGCGTGCGTGCGTGCGTGCGTGCGTGCGTGCGTGCGTGTGTGTGTTTGTGTGTGTGTGTGTGTGTGTGCACGTGCGTGCGTGCGTGTGTGTGTGTTTTGCTTTCGGTTTTACATCCTTTCTCAGCCTCTAGCCTAATTACCAATTATTTGTCACAAATCATTACCAGGTGTCTTCCAGACATTTGCTATGGCCCACAAGGGCACAAGTCGAAGCCACACCCTTCAATCCTTTGAAGCATA
>CM054160.1:30504286-30506786 GCA_028751875.1 Rapana venosa | reverse complement strand
TCTCCCCTTTCTCTCTCTCTCTCCTTTCTCTCTTTCTCTCTCCCTCTCTCTCCCCTCTCTTTCCCTTCTCTCTTCTTCTCTCTCTCTCTCTCCTCTCTCTCTCTCTCCTCCTCTCTCTCTTTCCCCTCCTCTTCTCTCTCTCCCTCTTTTCTTCTCTCTTCTCTCTCCTTTTCCCCTCTTCCCCCTCTCCTTCTCTCCCTCTCTCTCTTCTCTCCCTCTCCTCTCTCTCTCTCTCTTCTCTCCTCTTCTCTCTCTCTCCTCTCTCCTCTCTCCTTTTCCCTCTCTCCCTTCTCTCTTCCCCTCTCCTCTTCTCTCTCACCTCTTTCCCCCCCCTTTTCTTTCTTTTTTTTTTTCCCCCCCTTTTCTCTTTATCATTCTTTGTTGCAAAACATATTATTTCAATCTTGGTTATACTTGCCCCTTGCCAAAAAAACTGTATTTAATGGCAATAAATTATTTTCAGTGTTCATGTTCTCTCTTCTCCCGCAAAATCCCACTTTTATTCTAATCCTTATAAACTTTTTTTCAGAGAAAAAATAAAAATTTTTTTTCCCCAAAAAACCTGCTGTGGTTCCCTTTTTTTTAAAAAATTTTCTGTTATTTCTTTCTACAAAAATAAAAATTGGCTTCGTGCCTTTTTACATCCGTCCCCGTGTTTCAATTTTCCTCCTTTTAAAAAATTTTTGTCAATTCTCCTTTCGAAAAAGCCTGTTTAAATTGTCGCATATGTTCTGCTCGTCGACAGCTTTGGGTTTATATCTCGCCAAAGGGCATTTAAATGATCTTTACTGCATACTTTTAAACTCACTTCAATTCACATGTATATTCCATAACTTTATTATTATTATTATTATTTTTTTAATTATTTTTAAATATTATTATTATTATTGTTGTTGTTTTTTTTGTTAATATATTATTATTATTATTATTATTATTATATTATTATTATTATCATTAACTCCAGGGGAAAAACAAACAAACAAAAGTCTTGAACGGGATTTGAACCTGGGTCAGCAGAAGACTGCGAGCACAACGTACCACAACGTTCTAACCCACCAGGCTTATCCCATCCTATACCAGTGACGTCACCGCTAGCCGAAGGAACTAGTGAACTTCTGATTTCTGGAGATTGACATCCGACCCTCAGAATGCAATGCTATGAGGCCAGGCACTGCAGCAATGGAGAGGGTGGTGGTGGTAGTGGTGGTGGTGGTGGGGTGTGTGTGTGGGGGGGGGGGCGGGGGGAAGGAGGATTTCAGAATGGATTGCGTGTGGGAACAAGCAGAAATAAGAAGAACATCACGAAACATCGCTAAAGATAATGCAGCTTTCCTCCTCGTCACATATTACACAATACCTCCTCTTTCCGCGGATGAGACTATAAACCGAGGCCCCGTGTGCGAACGCATGCAGAACATCTTGCGCACACGTTAAATCCTGTTCCGCTTTTCGGAAGAGCAGGCCATTGTGTGCAGGTGGAAACAGAAGACAAAATTTACAAAACCGCATACACACGGGGACTGGATGTAAAAAAAGCACATGAGTGCTTATTCCATTATCCTCGATATAAAAGAATACAAAAATAAATAAATTTTTTTAACAAAGGAAAAAACCCCCCCTCCAAAAAAAAAAAAAAAAATTAAATCGAGATTTGCCTTTTAGACCTAAAATAGAGTTTTCATCAAGATTCTGCATGGTGTTCTGCCTTAATCCCCCCCCCCCCCCCCCCCCTTCCCACCCCTTCCCCCCCTCCACCTGTCTCCCAAATACTAACCACGACTCGTAATCGCTTAAATGTCCATTTTCCTCCCCGCTTATTTTGAAACTATTTAGAACCTTGTAATAATATATAAGAGAGAAGAGAGAGAGAAGAGAGAGAGAGAGCACAAAGAAAGGAGAACAACGAGCAAATATAGATGTCCCAAATATTTCGGCTTCCACCTTCCTTTGGGGGGGGGGGGGGGATATTATAATGACGTGATGGAATGACGTCAATCTCAATTACACTTCATTGTGAAACTTTGTTATGACATCGCAAATTAAACATCATACTGAGACTATACACTAAATCACCAAGGCAGCTGGACTTGGAAAAGTATTCACAGAATAAAAAGAAAAAGAAAAGAAAACTATGGAAAAAAAATAGGACAAAAGAGAGGCTTATGAGACAAATTAACAGTGCTCTTCTTAAATGAACGTCCTTTTCACATAACGGATATTTGATAGACAAATAGTTGTGTGTGTGTGTGGTGTGTGTGTGTGTGTTGTGTGAGACAGAGAGATAGACAGACAAGAGAGACAGAGACAGAGACAGAGAGGGGGGCGTTGGTTTGAGCGACCACTCCTTAAAAAAATGCTTGGTGTAAAACGCAATAAGAGATAAATCACCCCCTCACTAAAAGGGGCTATCGCTTCAAAAGGTTCCAATCACCCCTCAACTTCCCTTTCCGCCGGGCCGTCACCCTCTAATCTTTTTGTTTCGTGGGACGTAGGAAAAAAA
>CM054160.1:30500625-30503786 GCA_028751875.1 Rapana venosa | reverse complement strand
TACACTGCACTGCACTACAACTACATTACACTGCACTGCACTGCGCTACACTAGACTACACTGCACTCACTATACTGCACTGCACTACACTACACTATACTGCACTGCACTACACAACACTACACTACACTATACTACACTATACTGCAGTGCACTACACTACACTATACTGCACTGCACTACACTACACTGCGCTGCACTACACTACACTACACTGCAGTGCACTACACTACACTACACTACACTATACTGCACTACACTACACTACACTATACTGCAATGCACTACACTACACTATACTGCACTGCACTACACTACACTACACTGCGCTGCACTACACCACACTACACTGCACTACACTATACTACACTACACTACGCTACGCTACACTACACTACACTACACTACACTTCACTACACTGCACTACACTACACTGCACTACACTACACTACACTGCGCTACACTACACTACACTACACTACGCTACACTCCACTACACTACACTACACTACACTACACTGTACTACACTGCACTACACTGCACTACACTACACTACGCTACGCTACACTACATTACACTACACTACACTACACTACACTACACTACACTACACTACACTACACTACACTCCTTCGGATGAGGCTATAAACCGAGGCCCCGTGTTCGAACGCATGCAGAACATCTTGCGCACACGTTAAATCCTGTTCCGCTTTTCGGAAGAGTAGGCCATTGTGTGCCGGTGGAAACAGATGACAAATTGACAAAAGCGCATACACACGAGGACTGGATGTAAAAAAGCACATGAGTGCTTATTCCATTATCCTCGATATAAATAAGGAATAAAAAATAACACACTACACTACACTGTAACACAAAATGTTGTCAGGTCTCTTCTGATTAAATGGTACACTTATTTATTCTTGGCGTGGATTCTATTTTCTGACCCCCCCAAAAAAGTAATCAAAGTGATTTAGTTTAACAGATGCTTGGGTATCAACTTGCATCCATCTGTTTTTGTTGTTGTTGTCGTTGTTGATGTTGTTTGAGAGATATAACAGTGGTTTTAAGTTTCCTGTATTATTTCAGTGTTTTCCTTCTGTAGCGAAAAGTTGTGTTTCGCGTGCTAGTCATTTAAAATATCACGGGAAAATAAATGGATATGCAGACAGGAAATTAGTGTTAAAAAAGTGGCGCGGATTTGTGGCAACGCGTTCTTCCCAAAGATAGAGAGAATGAGAGAGAGAGAGAGAGGGAGAGAGAGGAGGGGGAGAGAGAGAGAATGGAGAGAGAGAGAGAGGAAAGGGAGAGAGAGAGAGAGGAGGGGGAGAGAGAAAAAAGGAGAGAGAGAGAGAGAGAGAGAGAGAGAGTGAGAGAGAGAGCGAGAGAGAGAGAGAGAGAGAGAAAGGGAGAGAGAGAGAGAGAGAGAGAGAGAGAGAGAGAAAGAGAGAGAGCATTCCGAATTCCATACAAAGATTGATCGTGATTGAAAATGATATATAAATGCAATGTAATGCGGTACAATATATTGCAATACGATACAACGCCATATAATACAAAACAATACAATACAACACAATATCATGCACTGCAAAACAATACAATACAATACAATATCGTACACTACAATACAATACAACACAAGACAATATCATACACTACAAAACAAAACAATACAATACATAATATAATACACTACAATACAACACAATTCACACAATACAAAACAATACAATGCAACAGAATATCGTACACTTCAAAACAAGGATAGGTTTTTTTGTAAATTTTGTCATCTGCTCCCACCGGCACACAATGGCCTAGTCTTACGAAAAGCGGAACAGGATTTAACGTGTGCGCAAGGATACAAGGATACAATATCATACACCACAAAACAATACAATACAACACAGTTTAACACATCGTCTGCGGTTTTTTAAATTTTGATTTTTTTATTTTATTCTTGTATATCAAGGATAGCACTTATGTGTTTTTTTACATCTAGTCCCCGTGTGTATGCAGTTTTGTGAATTTTGTACAATCCTACAATACAATACAGTACAAATCCTTTGGATGAGACTATAAACCGAGGCCCCGTGTGTGTACGCACGCAGAACATCTTGCGCACACGTTAAATCTTGTTCCGCTTTTCGTAAGAGTAGGCCATTGTGTTCCGGTGGGAGCAGATGACAAAATTTACAAAAACCGCATACACATCCGACTGGTTCCCGGTTACATCAGGGGTCAGGCAAGGCTGCGTACTCTCTCCACTTCTATTCGTGATCTACATGGACCAGATTACAAAGGAAGCCAACCCAGATCTTGAGGCCCTGAACGAACTATTATTTGCTGACGACCAGTCCTTGATGAATCAGAATAAAGCAGCTCTTCAAGAACACACAGACCAACTCAACACAAGCTGCGAGAGGTATGACATGAAGATCAGTATCACCAAAACAGAAGTTATGTCTGTCAGCAGAAATCCAGGAAAGCTGGACATCAACATCAACGGCACCCAGCTGAAACAGACCAAATAATTTAAATACCTTGGCAGCCTCTTCACTGAAGATGGAAAATTGGACAGAGAGATAGAAACAAGATGCCAGAAAGCGAACGCAGTCAGTTACCAACTCGCCCCCCTTCTAAAACATTCCAGCATCCCAATGAGCACCAAGGCAAAACTCATCAACGCCATCTTCGTTCCAACACTCACATACCAGTGTCAGACATGGGCCCTAACAAAAGCCTTAGAGAGAAAATTGGTCACATGTAAAATGCGCTGCCTGAGAAAAGCTGTCAACAAGACCAGACGCGACAAGATCAAGAATGATGTGATCAGAGACATGGTCGGACTAACACCAATTCTCCACCATATCGAACGACAAAGGATCAGGTGGTTTGGTCACCTCACTAGAATGCCGCCCAACCAACCAGCCCTACGGGCATACACCACCAAATACAATGGCTGGAAAGCCAGAGGTAGACCAAGGAGACGATGGAGCGACTCCGTGGCTGACACCCTGCGAGCCCATGACCTGTCACTACATCAAGCCTCCCGCCTTGCTGCAGACAGACGTCTGTGTCTCCCCGCGACGCCGAAAGGCACCAGCGGCAGATGAAAGAAGCATACACACGGGGACTGGATGCAAAAAATCACATAAGTGC
>CM054160.1:30453125-30488125 GCA_028751875.1 Rapana venosa | reverse complement strand
AATGTAGTTATATTTCAAGCTCATTTATAAACAACCACTAAACATACGCTGAACATAAGTAGATGACATTAATTTTCAGTATCTTGTTAATTTAGCCATGCCAATAGTCTTAGCTGGTCCAATATTTGACAAAAGGCAGACAGGGTTTTAACGTGTGTACAAAATGCTGAGGTGAGTTGAAGTCGACTTTGGCTTGTCAGTGCTCTTGTCTCTCTATGCATGTTGTTCTGCATTCCCAACAAACAGAATGGGCAGCGTCCAAAGTTGTTGACAGAGTCCATTCTGACACAGAAACCTGTCCACAAATGACTAAAGTTCGCACTGGTAGATAACGAGTTGTATTGTTAGCACACAGGATGTCTCTAATGAAGATTTTGCCAACCTCTGTCTTGATTCTAAACATATGAACACGTACAAGTTCGTTTTCTGATCATGTTCACTGGATTGAGTCATTTGCTGCATTGCCGATAGTATACTTTATTATTTATCAAACACAACCCATAAAGAGAAAGGGATCAAGTACACACTCTTAACTGACGCCACTACAAATCAGAGATTTCAGAGGAGCTGCGGTTGAACTGTACTATCTGTTTCATATAAACAAAGAAAGATCTAGAAATGTTAAGTAACGGGGTTTTTTTAATGAACAGAAGACTCGTGAGAGAATCTGGAAAAGTTTCAGCTGACGAGGTCAAACGCCTCAGTGAAATCAAGGAAAGTGACTGTATCTCTTGTTTGTTACTTTGTGTGTCTCTCTCTGTCTGAGTGTGTGTGTGTGTGTGTTTGTGTTGGTATCTTTTTTTCCTTTTGGTTTTTTATTGCACTTCTGTTTTAATGACACCATCATGTTTGTCACTAAGATTTCTGGTCGGCACCGCACAGCGATTCTGGGTTGTACGTTCTCCCAGCTTACTCATCACGTCAGGCTATATCTAATCAAGACCTAGTATTTTATCTGAAGACGGCGCAGGTCGATATCTATCCAATGACATCCAATCTCTCAAAGTCGAAATGACTGAGGAAACAGTCTGGGTCACAGGCTGTCAATAAAGATACCAGCGTCACATCAGTCTGGGTCAGCCATTTTCACCCATCCACTAACGGGCGAAAAATCGTTGCCTTCAGCAGACGATAATTGGTCACCAGTTAGTGTGGGAGAGATAAGGACAGAAGCGGGCCGTTATCGCTGATGATCAGCTTTTCTACAAAATGCGACACCAGTGTTAAAATCTGAACTGGTGAACCTCCAGGCAATATTAAATGGGGAAAAAAGGGTTAAATGGGAAAACGTAAGGAAGGAAGATTATAAGTGTATAAAAATGAGTAAGGAAGGAAGGAAGGAAAGAAGGAAGGAAGGATGGAAGGACGGAAGGAAAGAAGGCAGACTCAAGTCGGACCAGAGTAAAGGAATCTTATCATCTTTGTGTTTAAATTATAGGATTACCTGTGTAGCCAGAACCAGTCTGAATTAGGAAACAAACTACGTAAAAAAACTAACATTAACTGATAGGACACATAATGCAATGGTGATCACAAGTATTGAACTAAAATGGAAACCAGACACTCTCTTTCGAAAGGTAGGAGCTACATGACCGTATTTTGAAGGGAACAACAAACAAAGAGGTTTAAACTTTTTTTTTTTTTTGTCAATTCAAAATTCACAAAGACTAATCTGGCTCGGTTCCATTGTAGATAGTGTAGATTTTCCCCGTAACACTTTTGACTTAGATATTTTAGCTCTATAGATCTAAAACAAAACAGATACATGTTGCATAGTTTTTTTCCTACCTACTGTAGCAGCACACAAACACGAACTCATTGTTTTCACTTATGTAATGATCAACTTTTCCCGTCACCACGACCATCACGACCTAGTCTGTAGTCTGATTGGCCGTTAGGACATCACTGAAGATGTTGCAACCAGCTTCCTCCACTCTACACGATTCTCAGCTTTCTGTTGTATGTCGTTCCACTCAAGGCCAGTCCACTCTCTGACGTTGTCTTCCCATCGTTTTCTCTGTCTGCCTCTTCTTCGTCTCCCTCCTTGTACTGCTCCTGAGGGACAGTCTTGGCCAGTCCAGATGTTCGTATGACGTGCCTGTAGCACTTCAGTTTACGTATTTTTCACTGAAGTCAGCAGGTTTTCATATGGCCCAATGGCGTTTTTCAATTCTAGTTCTCACTCCTTTGTTAGTTATGTGATCTTTGTATGAAATACCAAAGAGTTTACGAAAGCATCTCACCTCCATTGCCTGTATCCTTCTTTCAATGTCTGCTGTTATGGTCCGCGTTTCACATGCATGAAAAAGATACGGACACAACCAGGGAAGGCATCAGTCTGATCCTGAAGCTTGATGGCGATGCTCTTGTGTTCATGTCGGTCATTGCAGCTGTGGTCTGGACTGTCCTGGACAGTTCTTCAGGCTTTTTGTTTCCCCATGGAGTCGAAAAACTATAGATACTGCCATAGTCATGACCATTATCTGACTTCAGACAGATTCTCGATACACCAAAGAAAAATCGATGCCATAAGAGCAGAAGCAGACGAGACGATAAACTAGCTACAGATTAAAGACTAAAGACGGAGCATAATACAGGATCCTTAACTCTTAACGACAAGACTTGCCCGAGCAGACGACATAAATGGCGAAAATGTTCTCAGGGGAGAGCTGACTAGTAATCAATGATGAAAGAGGTAAGTTCAAGAGTGGAAAAAGAGGAGGAAAACGAAAAAGAACAAACAAATGTCAGTCTGAGTGAAAAGAATGATGTTTTAGGTTGTCGATTTATGTTAAGAAGTAGTAGTCTTTTAAACTCTTTGTCTGGAGAATCTGTGTTAATGTGTGTGTGGATAATCTGTGAACGTGAAAAGCACATCTGAATCCTGAAGTAAAAGCTCTGTTCATTTTAATTTTATTGTATTTATTTTATTGTATTTTATTCTTTTATCTCGAGGATAATGGAATAAGCACTTATGTGCTTGTTTACATCTAGTCCCCGTGTATATGCGGTTTTGTAAATTCTGTCATCTGTTCCCACCGGCACACAATGGCCTACTCTTACGAAAAACGGAACAGGATTTAACGTGTGCGCAAGATGTTCTGCGCGCGTTCGCACACGGGGCCTCGGTTTACAGTCTCATCCGAAGGATGTAAAACTGTATTATATGGACTAGTTCGGACAGTGTCGTGAATTATAACAACATGAAATTTTTTAAGAAAACCCCAGTAAACAGCAAATGCAGTACACAAATTTAACAGGAAAAACAAAAATGCTATGCAGAAAACGTAAAGATAGAAAACGCATCAATTCAAAGACTAACCAATACACAAAAGTGTTAAGAAATCATTTCACAAAAAAATCAATCCAGAGTTATAAGAAAATCAATTAATCAATGCATACTTAATGAGATAAGAACAACATATCAGACAAAAGTAGACCGACAGACAGAAAGATATGGAGACAGACACAAACAGACACACACAGACGACAGACACACACACACAATTGCTCCCTCGGCTCTCTCAGCGACAGACGACACAAATACAAACAATAAAGGACTATATGTGAGAGAGAGAAGCAGAGAGGCAGGCAGGCAGGAGGCAGACAGACAGACGACAGAAGAAGAGAGAGAGAAAAAGAGAAAGAGCGAGAGAAAGTGAAAGAGAGAGAGAGAGGAGGAGGGAAGACAATGACAATTCTTTTTTTTCGTGAATAATGAATAAGCCCTCATGTGCTTTTTTACATCAGTCCTCCGTGGGATACAATCTTAATAAAAAACCAATACTCATGTTCTCAACAGTAGAAACAAAGGGAAATAACCGTTTTAAAAACACACACACACACAAAAAGAAATAAACAATAAAGAAAACCCTAAAAACACCCCCTAAAAGAAAACCAAACAACACCCACACAACAACAAAAAACAAAGAAACAAAACAACAAAAGAAAAAGCAAGAAAAAAAGAAAAAAAGAAAAGAAATAGAGAAAAACAACAACAACAAAACAAAACCCAGAGAGAGGAGAGAGAAAGAGGAGAGACAGAGAGAGGAGGAGAGAGAGAGAGACAGGCGGGACAGAGAGAGAGAGAGAGAGAGGCAGACAGGCAGACAGAGAGACAGGTAGGCAGCAGACAGAAAAAAGATGAGAGAGAAAGGCAGGCAGGCAGACAGACAGACAGAGGGCGAGAGAAAGAGAGAGAAGGAGAGAGAGAGACGAGAGAGAGAGAGATGAGAGAGGCAGACAGAGAGACAGGCAGACAGACAGAGAGAGCGGAGAGAGGAGCTGATAGATTTATTGGATTATCTGAGCAAAACAACCTGACAGTGATGGAGAGTGACACACACAGGGTTCGGGAAGAGGACATAACACACATGCATACAGTCATGCACACGCACGCACGCGCACGAACGCACACGCATGTACGTACACACACGCTGTGCACACACATAAACACATATACACACATATACACACATGCACACAAACACAGACATATACACAAATATGCACACATTTACACAAAAACGCACGCCCACACTTACAACAACAGACACAGACACACATACAACACACACACACACACACACACACACACACACACACCACATCACAACACAACACAAAACACAAACTCACTCTCTCTTCTTTCTCTCTCTTCGGTTAATCTCTCTCTTCTCTCTCTCTTCTCTCTCTCTCTCTCTCTCTCTCTCTCTCTCTCTCTCTCGTCTAATATCACTTAGATGACAGACGTTAAATTGAAGACAACAACAACAACAACAACACAACAAACAACAAAACAACAACACAACAACAACAACCAACATCACACAAACATACACACCACACACACACACAACACACAACACACACACACACACACACACAAGAGAGAGAGAGAGGAGATGAGAGAGAGATGGAGAGGGGAGAGAGGGGAGAGAGAGAGAATATTCAGATCCTTTCTGGGTGTCAGCATTTGCAGGGGACTGACTGACGAGTTTTTAAATTTGGTTTGTCAACAGAACGATGTTTGCACTGGGTAGGGTGGGGGGTGATGGTCAGTTTAGAATAATGATGATGATGGATGATGATGATGATGATGATGATGATGCGGAGGAGGGGATAAAGATGATGATGAAGAAGATGATGATGGTGGTGGATGAGAGAGATGATGATGATGATGATGGGTGGTGGTGAGATGATGACGATGCTGCTGCTGCTGCTGTGCTGTAAAGATGATGAGGATGCTGTTGATGATGATGAAGACGATGAGGATGATGAAGATAATGATGGTAATGAGGAGGAGGAGAGGAGGAGATGAGTTGAAGAGGGTGACACGAGAGACAAGGACAACTAGGGGAGGTGTTTGTATTAGAGGAGAGGAAACGAAGAGAAAGATGTAGGGGGGGGAGAGAGAAAGGGAGAGAGAGAGGGGGGGGGAGAGGAGAGAGAAAGAGAGGGGAAGAGAAAGAGAGGAGGGGGGGATGAGAGAGGAAAGAGAGAGAGAGAGAGAGAGATGAGAGAGAGAGAAATGAGAGAGGGGGGAGAGCAGAGAGAGAGAAGAGAGAGAGGGAGAGGAGGAGAGGGATGGAGAGAGTAAGGAGAGAGGGGAGAGAGAAAGGGGAGAGAGAGAGAGAGGGGGGGGAGAGAGAAAGAGGGAGAGGAGAAAGAGAGAGAGAGAGAGAGAGAGAGAGGAGAGAGATTATGTGTTGCGGTCTAGATGCGTGCGGGGGTTGGGTGGGTGATGTGCTGGTTAATTAATGTTTAAGTTTGTGAGATCTTTCTGTCGGTGTTTGTCTTCTTCTTCTTGTACGTGTTAAGCTGTCTGTCTGTATCTGTCTGTCTGTCTGTCTGTCCGTCCGTCTTTGTTTCTGTCTGTCTCTGCCTCTACGTTTTCTCTGTCTGTCTTTGTCTCTGTTTGTCTGTCTTTGTCTCTGTTGTTTATCATGTTATATATATATATATATTTATATATATATATATATATATATATATATATATCCCTCCCGCCCCCTCTCTCTCCCCTCTCCTCTCTCTCTCTCTCTCTCTCTCTCTCTCTCTCTCTCTCTCTATATATTTATATATATGTGTGTGTGTGTGTGTGTGTATGTGTGTGTGTGCGTGCGTGCGTGTGTGTGTGAAAGAGAAAGAGAGAGAGAGAGAGAGAAAGAGATAGACGACGATATCTATCTATCTATCTATCTCTCTATCTATCTATTTATCTATTTATCTATCAATCTATCTATCTATCTATTTATCTATCTATCCATCTATCTATCTATTATAATTACATACATACATACATACTTACATGCATCATATATATCTATATATATATATATATATATATATATATATATATATATATTTATATATTTATATATATATATTGTGTGTGTGTGTGTGTGGTGTGTGTGTGTGGGGAGAGAGAGAGAGAGAGAGAGAGAGAGAGAGTCAGAGACACAGAGGGAGAAACAGACAGAGAGATAGAAATCAGACAGACCCAAACAGACACATAGACACACAGACAAGGACACCAACAAATACAGAGATAACCAACATAATCATTCAACTTAGCTTTTGTTTTCTTTTTCCCACGAGCGAACAGAACACCACCGTCAATCCTCATTGTACCCCTGACACCCCGAAGTGTAATCCATGGCCTCGCACTGAGCCATACAGTAGAACATCTCTTTAGGATGTCTTCCATCCACACTGATTCCACATCGGAACGTTCTAGATGGTGAAAGATACTTAGAGGTCATAGACCCCACTAGTAAAAAAAAAAATGTGGTGGTAGATGTGACCCTACGGAAGGAGCCTTGCAACATCACCAGACAAGCGCTCGAGTGGAACCCGCAGGGGAAAAGGAAGAGAGGGCGCCCCAAACAGACCTGGAGGAGAAGCCTGCATAGTGAGCTGAGAGACTCCAGCCTGACATGGGAAGAGGCCAAGACCCTTGCCAGAGACAGGAGAAGGTGGAGGGATGCTGTTGAGGCCCTATGCTCCGCTAGGAGCTATAAGGACTAAGAAGAAGAAGAAGAAGATGTTGTTGTCGTTGTCTTCAATTTAACGTCTGTTCACTCTTAGTGATATTAGACGAGGGATATGGAAAATGTAGTGGAAGTTAAAACGGAGAGGGGAATGGACAGAGAAAAGACTGATTAGGTAACATGTGTGTTGGTATTTTCATGCAATTAAAAGAGGGGAGGGGGGAAATCTTAAACATGAGTAAAAATTTATTTTCAACAAATTGTTAACATGAAACAACTATAAAGTAACTACAACAAATACTCTAATGGGCTGTGCAATAGACATTTAACAATGGCAAAGGCTAATTTTGGATTTTTCAATGCAGTTTCCACAGACTGCTCGCAAAATGTGGGTAAAAAAAGGTTTTACAATTGGACACTCAAATATGATGTGAGTGTTGGAAATATGTTCCCCACAGAGGCACCTGACATTTTTACAAAATTTTGTTATAAATGCATTTAATCTTATACTAAAATATAGTGTACTAACTCTTCTCGTAGTTGCGATACTTAAATGTGTTTGAGAAGGATAACATGAAATAAGGCCATTAGTCAGGCAACTCTTTAAAGATCGCTCCTTGAGTTGATCTGATTCTCTCCACTTACTCCACGATGTTTGTTCTAATAAACGGTATCCCTCTTGTAGAGATAATGGAACATCCAGTTCTATCGATTCCAAATCATGTCTTGCCCCCCTTTTTGCAGCTCTGTCAGCCCACTCATTTAAAAAAAACCCACCTCCAACGTGCGAAGGTACCCAACACAGTTTATATGCTTTACAGTCTACACTTTGGAGTTTTTTCAGTAAATAATTAGGAGCACTAAAAAAGATTTCTTGTCCATAAGACAGCTTGGACCGTACAAGTGACGTAGCTAAGCATTTCAGAGTGACCATATCTTGTCCCCATATCATGTGCTAGGTGTTCTCATCACCTATGTGGTCGTTGTGAAGCGAGGCGTCAGAGACCTCAGCTTCTCCAGGGGCCAGCATTTTGATGGCGGAGGCGCCCATCTCCTCTCTCCCTCGCTGCTTTACCTTTCCCTGTCCCCAAAAAGAGGGCAGATATTCATTTAGAGCTGGGTGAACTGGGGGACTGTACTGAAGCCAAAGCGTGGAAACGGTCACCCAACCACTTGGTAACCACGCTCGATGCTGCTTAACCTTAGCTTGGGGGAAAGCGAGTGCTCTGACCACTGAGCTCTCTCTCTATCTCTCTTTTGTCTGTCTGTCTGGGCTGTCTGTTTCTCTCTCTCTTCACTCTCATTCTCCTCTCTCTTCTCTCTCTCTCTCTCTCTCTCTCTCTCTCTCTCTCTCTCTCTCTCTCTCTCTTTCTGTCTGTTTGTTTCTCTCTCTGTTTCTTTCTCTCTCTGTCTCTCTTTCTGTCTGTGTGTCTGTTTCTCTCTGTCTCTCACTCTCTCTCTCTCTTTGTCTGTCTGCCTGTTTCTCTCTTTTTCTCTCTCTCTCTCTCTCTCTCTCTCTCTCTTTCTGTCTGTCTATCTGTCTGTTTCTCTCTCTCACTCTGTCTGTCTGTCTGTTTCTCTCAATCTCTCTCTCTCACTCTCTCTCTCCGTCTCTGTCTTCTTTCTGTTTTTCTATTCTCTCACTCTCTCTCTCTCTCTCTCTCTCTCTCTCTCTCTCTCTCTCTCTTTCGTCTGTCTATCTGTCTGTTTCTCTCTCTCACTCTGTCTGTCTGTCTGTTTCTCTCAATCTCTCTCTCTCACTCTCTCTCTCTGTCTCTGTCTCTCTTTCTGTTTGTCTATTTCTCTCTCTCTCTCTCTCCTCTCTTTCTCTCTCTCTCTCTTCTCTCTTTCTCTCTCTCTCTCTCTCTTTCTCTCTCTCTCTCTCTCTTTCTCTCTCTCTCTCTTCTCTCTCTCTCTCTCTCTCTCTCTTCTCTCTTCTCTCTCTCTCTCTCTCTCTCTCTCTTCTCTCTTCTCTCTGAGACATGATGATACAGACATTACTAGCTAAATCGATCTCTCACTTTACTACTTTAACTATTGGTCCGGGTTAAAACCATTTTGTCAGTTATTGATCATAAACCAAGATTGCCCTGTCCTCACAGGGAACACTTTGAGAGAAGAAAATTAATGTAGTAGCAAATATATAAAAAAAAGAAAGGTAAAGGAGTCCCATAACCTATAAGGTCGTAGGGGAGCGAGGCGTCAGAGACCTCACTTCTCTAGGGCCAGCATATTGAGGGCGGCGCCCATCTCCTCTCCCTCGCTGCTTTACCTTCCCTGACCCTAAAGAGGGCAGGTACTCATTTACAGCTGGGTGAACTGGGGGAACTGTACTGAAGCCAAGGCGCGCAAACGGTCACCCATCCAACTGGTGAACCACGCTCGACGCTGCTTAACTTGGCTGGGGGAAAGCGAGTGCTCCGACCACTGAGCTATCCCGTCCCCAGCAAATATATACGAAGAACTAAATTGAAACAGTCCGTTTGCGCGCGTGTGTTTCAGAAAGACTTCCTATTTGAGAAGATCCTCTGTGTGTGTGTGTGTGTGTGTGTGTGTGTGTGTGTGTGTGGGTGTGTGGGTTTGTGTTGTGTGTGTGTGTGTGTGTGTGTGTGGGTGTGTGTGTGTGGGTGGGTGGGTGGCGGGGGTGGGGGGTGTGGGGGGTGACGTGGAACAAACTGGAATCCAAACATGCAGTTGACATGCAGAAGTGAACGGGAAATGAACTGCTTAAATACAGAGACATGCCAGATGTCATTCAGGGTTGAGAAGAGATGAGAGACAGAGAGAGAGAAGGAAGGATCAGAGAGAGAGAGAAGGAAGGATGAGAGAGAGAGAAGGAAGGAAGGATCAGAGAGAGAGAAGGAAGGATCAGAGAGAAGAGAGGGGAGGAGAGAGAGAGAGAGAGAGAGAGAGAGAGAGAGAGAAGGGAAAGGAAGGATCAGAGGAGGAGAGAGAGAGAGAGATGTGAGAGAGAGAGAGAGAGGGAAGGATGAGGAGAGAGAGAGAGGGAGGGAGAGAGAAGAATGGGTCAGAGAGAGGGGAGAGAGGAAAGGATGAGAGAGAGAGAGAGGAGAGAGAGAGATGGAGAGAGTAGAGAGAGAGAGAGAGAGAGAAGGAAGGATCAGAAACAGAGAGAGAAGGAAGGACCACGAGAGAGAGAGAGAGAAGGAGGATGAGAGAGAGAGAGATAGAGGAGAGAGAAGGAAGTATCAGAGAGAGAGGGGGAGAGAGAGAGATAGAAGGAAAGATAAGAGAGAGAATGAAGGATGAGAGAGAGAAGGAAGTATCAGAGAGAGAGGGGGAGAGAGAGAGAGATAGAAGGAAAGATAAGAGAGAGAATGAAGGATGAGAGAGAGAAGGAAGGATCAGAGAGAGAGACAGAGAGAGAGAAGGAAGGATCAGAGAGAGAGAGGGTAGAGGGGAGAGAGAAGGAAGGATCAGAGAGAGAGAATAAGGATGAGAGAGAGAGAAGGAAGGATCAGAGAGAGAGAATAAAGGATGAGAGAGAGGGGAAGGAAGGATCAGAGAGAGAGAGAGAGAGACAGAGAGAGAAGGAAGGATCAGAGGGGAGAGAGAGAGAGAGAGAGAAGGAAGGATCAGTGGAGAGATGAGAGAGGGGGGAGGAGAGGAGAGTGAGGGGGGGGGAGAGTGGGGGGGGGGGAGAGTGGGGGGGGGGGCTGGGGAGAGAGAAAGTACAGTCAAAGAGACAAGAGAGATTTATTTATTTTCTTTTATTCTTTTATTTCGAGGATAATGGAATAAGTATTCATGTGCTTTTTTTTTACCCAGTCCCCGTGTGTATTCCATTTTGTACATTTTGTCATCCGTTCCCACCGACACACAATGGCCAACTCTTACGAAAAGCGGAACAGGATTTAACGTGTGCGCAAGATGTTCTGCGTGCGTTGGCACACGGGGCCTCCTCGGTTTATAAGTCTCATCCGAAGGACTTTTGGGGAGAGTGGAGTCTGCACTGATGTTAACTCCAGGGGAAAATATCCCCTTGAGCGGGAATGGAACCCGGGTCGTCAGATTGCGAGCGCAATGGTCTAACCACCAGGCGGATAGCCTAGCGTGCGTACGTGCATGCGTGTCAAGTCAAGTCAAGTCACGTCAATTTTTTATTTCCAGATGGTACATTGAATAAGCAGTGCATTTGCTTTGTATCATCAAGCCATCTATTTAAGAACAAATTTCTTAATGATTATATTGTGTGTGCGTGCGTGCGTGTGTGCGTGTGTGGTGTTGTGTATGCGTGTGTGTGTGACGTGGAAAAACTAGAATCCAAACATGAGTTGAAATGCAGGGATGAACTGCAATAAGTGATCAAATAAAGAAACATTGCAATGGCATTTACGATGAGAGGAGCAATGAGGAGAGAGAAGAGGAGGGAGGAGAGAGGAGGGAAGAGAGAGGGAGAGAGAGAGGGAGAGAGAGAGGAGAGAGAGAGGGAGAGAGAGAAGGAAAGGGAGTGAGAGAGAGGGGAGAAAGAGTGAGATGAGATAGAGAGAGTGAGTGAGAGAGAGAGAGGAGGGAGGGAAGGGGGGTGAGAGAGAGAGAGGATGGGGGAAGAGAAGGCAGACAGACAAACGGAAATTTGTACTGAGAGAGAGACAGGAGGACAGACACAGAAAGAGACAGAGACGGGGACGATAGACTGACAGACAAATACTCAGAGATAGAGACATAACATACAAGATTATACATACATAGAACATCATACATTAGTACATACATACATACATACATAATACATACTTCATACATGCATAGATACATACATACATAGATACATACATACGACATAGATAATAGATACATGACATACATTGATACATACATACATAGATACATACATACATACATTACATTAGATACATACATACATGATACATCATTACATACTAGATACATTACATACACACATACACACATACACACATACTATATATATATACATACAGACAGGGCAGGGGCATATATATCATACACCTACATACAAACTACATACATACGTAATACATACAACATACACACTGATACACACATACATTCATAAATACTACAACATACATACATACATACACACACATACATAAATACTTACACACACATACAAAATACATACTAATACATACTGCTACATAGATAATACATACATGCATACATACACACAGTCACACTACATACATACATACATTAATATACACACATACATACATACATTGCACACACATACATACATACACACACACATACATACATACTTGCACAACAACATACATACATACATGACCACATACATAAGGCAGAAGACAGACAGACAGACTGCATACATAATTACACACACACACACATTCATAAGACAGACAGACAGTCAGGGCAAACAGACGAGAAGAAAGACAGACAAATGGAGACAGGAGTGCAGAAGAACAGATAGATAGAGGAAGGAGGGAGGGTGTAGAGAGAGAGAGGGGGGAGGGGTGGGGAGGTGGGGTAGGAATGAGATGAAACGTCTTAGTCATATCGATGTTGGGTTAGTTCAATGTTGCTTTGATTTCCCACGCTTTGAAAAAAAAAAGGAAATAATAGTAGTAATGTAGTGGTTCGGTGGTATGTGGGTAGCGCTGGGTAGTGGTTTCTTGTAGGGGATAGCAAGTATGTTTTATTTTTTTTACTTTATTTTTTATTCGAGGATAAAGGAATAAAAATTATGCTTTTAAAAATCTAGTACCCGCGTGTTGCGGTTTGTGATTCTGTCATCTGTTCCCACTGGCATCACAATGGCTACTCTTACGAAAAGCGGAAAGGATTTAATGTGCGCAAGATGTTCTGCATGCGTTCGCACACGGGGCGAGGCCTCATCAAGGCTGTGTGTGTACGTGGGGGTGGTGGGGGGGGGGGTGGGAGGGGGGGAGGGGGGGGGTCAGGTTTGAGCTTATCGTTTCTTAAGACTATTTTAGTCTCCGAATAAGAAACGAATTGATACCGGCTTTTTTTTCTTTCGTTTTTGTTTGTTTTGATTGCTTCTCGTGTTGTTGTTGTTGTTGTTGTTTTTAGTTGTTGCTTAGCTGTTGGTTGCGGTGTTGTCTTTGCTGGTGGTGGGGTTGTTACTACTACTGCTGCTGCTGCTGCTGCTACTGCTGCTGCTACTGCTACTGCTGCTGCTGCTACTGCTGCTGCTGCTACTGCTGCTGCTACTGCTGCTGCTGCTGCTGCTGCTGCTGCTACTACTACTACTACTACTACTACCGCTACTGCTACTGCTACTGCTGCTACTGCTGCTGCTGCTACTGCTGCTGCTGCTGCTGCTGCTGCTGCTACTACTACTACCGCTACTGCTGCTGCTACTGCTGCCACTGCTGCTGCTGTACTGCTGCTGCTGCTGCTGCTGCTGCTGCTGCTGCTGCTACTACCGCTACTGCTACTGCTACTATACCACTACTACCACCACCACCACCACCACCCCCACCACCCCCACACCACTACTACTACTACTACTACTACTACTACTACCACTACTACTACTACTACTACTACTACTACCACTACTACTACTACTACTACTACTACTACTACTACTACTACTACAACCACCACCACCACCACCACCACCACTACTACTACTACTACTACTACTACTACTACTACCACTACTACCACTACTACTATTTACTACAAACCACCACCACCACCACCACCACCACCACCACTACTACTACTAACTATACTACTACTACCACTACTACTACTACCACTACTACTACTACTACTACTACTACTACTACTACTACTACTACTACTACTACTACTACTTCTACTACTACTACTACTACTGTTGTTGTTGTTGTTGCTACTGCTGCTGCTGTTGTTGTTGTTATTCATGAAGTTGTTATTTGAGCGTTGTTATTGTTGTAGTTGTTGTTACCAATTATTTTTGTTTGGCTGTTGTTGCCGCAGTTGTTGTAATTGGTGGTGCTGTAGTTTGTATTTCTTTTGTTTTTGTTGTTGTTTTTTTAGGTTGAGGACTCTCTGTCTCCGTGTCTGTCTCTGTCTCTCTATCGTTCTCTGTCTCTGTGTCTGTCTCTGTCTGTCTCTCTCTTTTGTTGAAAGTTTTTTTTTCCCCCGTTGTTTCTACTGTGTGAGATTATGAGTATTGGGTTATTAATAAGATGTATCCCTACGGGCGGGGACTGGGTGTAAAAAAGCACGTGAGTGCTTATTCATTATCCTCAAAATAAAATAATTTGACATTGCCATTGTCATTCTTTCTCTCTCTCTCTCTCTCTCTCTCTCTCTCTCTCTCTCTCTCTCTCTCTCTCTCCTCTCTCTCTCTTTTCTCTCTCTCTGTTGTCTCTGTCTGTCTGTCTGTCTGTCTGTCTGTCTGTCTGTCTCTCTCTCTCTCTCTCTCTCTCTCTCTCTCTTCTCTCTCTCTCTCTCTCTCTCTCTGTGGATTGGGATGGTTATGAATAAATCATCCGAATCCCAATCCGAATCTCTCTTGCTCTTACGTACATGTTCGCACTGACTTGTCTGTCAAACAATAATATATCAGCTCAGCTGCGTTGGACATAATTATACCTACGTACACGCGTCTTTCTCGTCACATATTGCGTCTGTCAACCTCTCATCCTCCCCCCCCTTCCACCACAACCCCCCCCCCCCATCCATTCCTCTCCTCCCTTTCACCTCCTGCCCCCCTGCCCCCTCCCTCTCTCTCTCTCTCATCCACAGACACAATCGTGTGAAGCCAGTGGATGACAAGATGTATCGCTTCGTGCAATGAATATTCACGAGGGTGGGCAATTTTCGAAGTGCTGGTAAAGTGGTCTTGTTTGTTGAAGGAAGATAGGGGGAGGGAAAGACTGCAAACAGAGAGAGAGAGAGAGAAGAGAAAAGAGAGAGAGAGAGAGTGAGAGGAGAGAGAGAGTGAGAGAGAGAGAGAGCGGGGCCAGCCTCTGTGTGTCTGTGTGTGTGTGTGTGGGGGGGTGGTGGTGGTGGTGGTGGTGTGTGGTGGGTGTGGATATGTGTGGGTGTTGTGTTGAGGGTGGGGGTGGGTGGAGGGTGTCTGTGTGTGTGGGGGGTGGGGGGTGGTCGTGTGGATGTGGGTGTCGTGTGTCTGTGTGTGTGGGATGGGGGTGGTGGTTGTGGTGTGTTTGTGTGTTGCGTTGTGTTGTGGTGTAAGTGTGTGTGTGTTTGTTGAGTTGTGTTGTGTTATGTGTGTGTGTTGTGTGTGGGTGTGTGTGGGGGGGGGGGGGGGGGGGTCATATGGTGTGGTGTTGGGGTAGTTGGTTTGGTGAGGTGTGGTGTGCTGTGCTGTGCGTGCGTGTGTGTATGTGTGTGTGTGTGTGTGTCCTCGTGTGTGTGGGTGGGTGTTGTGCTGTGTTGTGTGTGTGAGTTGTTATTATTGTTGTTTTGTGTGTGTGCGCACGCGCGCGCGTGTGTGTGCGTGTGTGTATGTGTGTGTTGTGGGTGTGTGCATGTGTATGTGCATTTATGAGAGACAGACAAACACACACACACACACACACACACACACACACACACACACACCACACACACACACACACACACACACACACGAGTATGAATGAATTAATGAATGAATAAATGAACGAACGAACGAACGAACGAACATGAAATTCAGAAAGAGACATACATACACAGACAGAAAGACAAGACAGGCAAGAAGGATAGGCGGATCACAGAGACTGATAAACATACTGACCGATAGACTGATTAAAAAAACAACTACACCAAAACAATTAACAGAAACAACACCAAGAAGACGAAGAAGACAGAGGAGAAGAAGGAGAAGCAGAAGGAGACAGAGGAGAAGAAGGAGAAGGAGACGGAGGAGAAAAGAAGAAGTAGAAGGAGACAGTGGAGAAGTAGAAGGAGACAGAGGAGAAGTAGGAGAAGTAGAAGGCGACAGAGGAGAAGGAGACAGAGGAGAAGGAGAAAGCAGAAGGAGACATAGGAGAAGAAGGAGAAGCAGAAGGAGACAGAGGAGAAGTAGGAGAAGCAGAAGGAGACGGAGGAGAAGCAGAAGGGACACAGATGAGAAGTAGGAGAAGGAGAAGAAGACAGGGGAAGGAGAAGTAGAAGGAGACAGATGAGAAGTAGGAGAAGCAGACGGAGACAGATAAAAGAAGCAGAAGCAGAAGACGGAGGAGAAAGAAGAAGCAGAAGGAGACGAGGAGAAGAAGCAGACGGAGACAGATAGAAGAAGGAGAAGCAGAAGACGGAGGAGAAATGAGAAGCAGACGAGACAGATAGAAGGAGAAGCAAGAGACGGAGGAGAAAGGAGAAGGAAAAAGAGAATGAGTCTACAGCACGAAAGTAATTGAATTTTAGATTGGACACAGTTGTCGCCCCTGTCCACTCTGGCCAATGACAGCCCAGGATTTCATTTATCACCGTACAGCAAGCAGACGGGTTCTCCCCCTTTGCAATGCGATGGCGGCTGAGTAAGAAGGGTGTGCACCCTTAGGCAGAGGCACTAGACGCTAACTGCTAAATGAAAATGAAAAAAACAACAACCACCCTGCATTTATTTATTTATTCATTTATTTATTTATTCATTCATTTGTTTATCCTTTTATTTAGTCTGTTTATAAAGTCCTTCGGATGAGACTATAAACTGAGGCCCCGTGTGCGAACGCATGCAGAACATCTTGCGCACACGTTAAATCCTGTTCCGCTTTTCGAAAGAGTAGGCCATTGTGTGCCGGTGGGAACAGATGACAAAATTGACAAAACTGCATACACACGGGGAATGGATGTAAAAAAAAAGCACATGAGTGCTTATTCCATTGGCCTCGAAAAAAAATCTGAGCGCTTTGATTTGTTGCTTTACAAGATTCAGCGCTATATAAATTCCATACATTATTATTATTATTATTATTATTATTATTATTATTATTATTATTATTATTATTATTCATTGTCTTGTTTTGTTAGACCAAGCCGAACACGGATTTTTTAATTTAATTTTTTTGTAAATTTTATTTCAATTTTATTTCATTCTTTTATATTGAGGATAATGGAATAAGCACTCATGTGCTTTTTTTAAACATCCAGTCCCCGTGTGTCTGCATGCGGTTTAGTAAATTCTGTCATCCGTTCCCACCGACACACAATGGCCTACTCTTACGAAAAGCGGAACAGGATTTTAACGTGTGCGCAAGATTTTTGTTCTGCGTGCGTTCACACACGGGACCTCGGTATATAGTCTCATCCGAAGAACTTTTGGGGAGAGTGGAGTCTGCACTGATGTTAATTCCAGGGGAAAATATCCCCTTGAACGGGAATCGAACCCGGGTTATCAGATTGCGAGCGCAGTGTTCTAACCACTAGGCTATCCCGTCCCCCTGTTTATCGGGGTCTGTATTTTAGATGTCAGAACGTAAAGATAATGAAAATTAAGATCCCGAGATGTTATTCCTTGAAAACGCTACTACATTACATTCAGATGTTGTTTTTGGGTTTAAAAAAATAAATAACATGATATAAATCTGATCGTCGTTTGGACATGCAGGTATTACATTACACACATGCATACTTTGCTTACCTAACAATCAACGATTCTAAACTTCAATGATAAATAATTCAATGGTAAATAATTCATCATTTTGAACAAAACTTTGATTCCGAATGTTGGTGGTTATACGACTTCAAGGTACTAGTCTATCATCACTGATGATACAACTACTGATATTACCACCACCAACAAACACCATCTCCACTACTACTACTACTACTACTACTACTGCTGCTGCTGCTGCTGCTGCTGCTGCTGCTGCTAGTACTACTACTGCTGCTGCTGGTAACACCACTGCTAGTACTGTTTCTGCTACTACTTCTATCACCTATACAACTACTGCTATCGCCACCACCACTACCACCACTGCAGCTGCTGCTGCTACTACTACTACTACTACTACTACTACTACTACAACATACTACTACTACTACTACTACTATACTACTACTACTACTACTACTACTACTATACTACTACCACGACTGCTACTGCTACTACTACCACTACTGCTACTGCTACTACTCCTACTACTACTACTACTACTGCTGCTGCTGCTGCTGCTGCTGCTACTACTACTACTACTACTACTACTACTACTACTACTACTACTACTACTACTACTACTACTTCTCCTACTCCTACTACTACTCCTACTCCTACTACTTCTCCTACTCCTACTACTACTCCTACTCCTACTCCTCCTCCTCCTCCTACTACTACTACTACTACTCCTACTCCTACTACTCCTCCTCCTCCTACTACTACTACTACTACTACTACTACTACTGCTGCTGCTGCTGCTGCTGCTGCTGCTACCACCACCAACACCACCACCACCACCACCCGTCTTTGGGGCTTTTTGTTTTGTTTTCGGTTCGTCTTTTATTTGTGTCCTTTTCGCCACAAGCCTGGAGACTTTCACTTAAAATGGTTGTATGACAGAGTGTAACCTTTTAGCATGGTAACCAAAGCCAAGGAAACGTGTCCAGTGTACATAAGTATGGAAACGCGTGGGTTGCTTGTTGGGTTTTTTGCACCTGGTAACAACGTGTAAAGCTGTGATAGAATATAAACACAGTATTCACGTTTTGACGCTGAGGACGAGAAAATTGAATACAATACAACTTGAACACAGGTGTCCACATAAAGTCTCTGGGGAGAGAGGAGGTAGTGAAAGGGTGTCAAAAGGTGAAGGTATGTAGTCACCTTTTGTAAATGACAAGAGTGTGTGAAAAGGCAACGAAAGAGGATTCACGTGTTTACGTGTGGTTTTTTTTATTTTTATAAAGTGGTGACAGAAGGTGGCAAGGTGATAGAAAGGTGAAAGGTATGTAGTCACCTTTTGTAAATGACGAGAGTGTGTGAAAAAAGCAATAAAAGAGGATTCACGTGTTTACGTGTGGTGTTTGTTTTTTTAAATGGCAACAGAAGGTGGAAAAGCGATAGAAAGGTGAAAGGTATGCAGTCACGTTTTGTAAATGGCTACAGAAAATGGAAAGACGAAAGAAAGGTGAAAGGTCTGTAGTCACCTTTTGTACCTGGCAACAGAATGTGGAAAGGTGACAAAAACTGAAGGCATGTATTCACGTTTTGTAAGTGGTGATAGAAGGTGGAAAGGTGATAGAAAGGTGAAAGGTATGTAGTCACCTTTTGTAACAGGCAACAGAGAGTGGAAAGGTGACATCTGAAGGCATGTATTCATGTTTTGTAAGTGGTGACAAGGTGGAAAGGCGACAAGAGAAGTTTTGTAAAACGCAAAAGAAAGTAACAAGACTACACAAAAAGGTGAAAGCATGTATCAACGTTTTGTAAGTTTTGAAAGAAGGTGAACAGCCAACAAGAGAAGGCATATATTGACGTTTTGTTATTGATTTTATATAAAAAAAAATTATTCTTTTATATCGAGGATAATGGAGTAAGCACTTATGTGCTTTTTACGTCCAATCCCCGTTGGTATGCGGTTTTGTAAATTCTGTCATCTGTTCTGATAACAGAAGGTGGAAAGGTGACAAGAGAAGACATGTAAATTTAAAAAATCTGTCTGTCTCTCTGTCTGTCTGTTTGTCTGTCTGTCTCTCTGTCTCACTGTCTCTCCCTCTCTCTCTCTTTCTCCCTCTCTCTCTCCCTCTCTCTCTCTCTCTCTCTCTCTCTCTCTGCCAGAAGAAGAGAAGAAACTTTAAAAAAACAAACAACGATAAAAGTAGACCTTAAAAAAAAAGGTAAAGGTGTCCCATAACCTATAAGGTCGTAGGGGAGCGAGGCGTCAGAGACCTCACTTCTCTAGGGCCAGCATATTGAGGGCGGCGCCCATCTCCTCTCCCTCGCTGCTTTACCTTCCCTGACCCTAAAGAGGACAGGTACCCATTTACAGCTGGGTGAACTGGGGGAACTGTACTGAAGCCAAGGCGCGCAAACGGTCACCCATCCAAGTTGTAACCACGCTCGACGCTGCTTAACTTGGCTGGGGGAAAGCGAGTGCTCCGACCACTGAGCTATCCCGTCCCGTGCATATGTATAACATAAATAAATAAAGAATAAATTGTAAAATCTGTCTGTCTCTCTGTCAGTCTGTCTGTCTGTCTGTCTGTCTGTCTGTCTCTCTCTCTCTCTCTCTCTCTCTCTCTCTCTCTCTCTCTCTCTCTCTCTCTCCCTCTCTCTCTCTCTCTCTCTCTCTCTCTCTCTCTCTCACTCTCTCACTTTGCCAGAAGAAGAAAAAAAAAAATCTTTAAAATAAAACAACCCAAACAACGAAAAAAGTAGACCTATAGACACAAATAACTCGCCATAGACATCATCCTTGCTGCCCTTACCAACCCCCAAAACACACAGTGTGCAGCCGATTCCTTTTGCAGCGGCGTCCGACTGTCCCGTATGTTGCAGACGACAACTCTAATAATATGGATGCTGTCCCCTTCCATTGCCCCGAGGAAGGGGAAGGGGGGGGGAGAATAGAGGGAGAGAGGGAGGGAGGATGGGGAGGAGGAGATGGGGACGGGGTTGGAGGAAGGGAAGAAGGAGATATGTTCTGCTGGATTGATGAATGTATAGGAGCCCGAATGTGTCATTGTCACGCGACGCTGTGATTGACAGTGGGAAATTTGGGATGGGCAGTTTGTCTTCTTTGTGGTGCTGTGGTTCCTGTAGCTAGTCTGGGGACAATTATTGCTTGTAGGGCTTTTTTTCGTTTTGTTTGTTTGTATTTATGTATGTATGTATTTATGTATGTATGTATGTATGTATGTATGTATGTATGTATGTATGTTTGTATGTATGTATGTATGTATGTATGTATGTGTGTGTGTGTGTGTGTGTGGGGTGTGTGTGTTTTGTGTGTGTGTGTGTATGTATGTGTGTGTGTGTGTGTGTGTGTGTGTGTGTGTGTGTGGGGTGTGTGTGTGTGTGTGTGTGTGTGTGTATGTATGTGTGTGTGTGTGTGTGTGTGTGTGTGTGTGTGTATGTATGTATGTATGTATGTATGTGTGTGTGTGTGTGTGTGTGTATGTATGTATGTATGTATGTATGTATGTATGTGTGTGTGTGTGTATGTATGTATGTATGTATGTATGTATGTATGTATGTATGTAGTGTGTATGTATGTATGTATGTATGTATGTATGTATGTATGTATGTATGTATGTATGTATGTATGTATGTAGTAGTGTGTTTGGTTTAAAGCTTTCTTCTGCTTTGCGTTTTTCTTCTGCCTCTGTGTGTGTGTGTGTGTGTGTGTGGTTGTTATGTGTGTGTGTGTAAGTGTGTGTGTTGTATGGTGTGTGTAAGTGTGTGTGTGTTGTGTGTGTGTGTGTTGTGTGTGTAAGTGTGTGTGTTTGTGGTTTGTGTGTGTGTTGTGTAGTGTGTGTGGTGTGTGTGTGTAAGTGTGTGTGTGTGTTGTGTAGTGTGTGTGTTGTGGTGTTTTGTGTGGTGTGTGTGTTGTGGGTGTGTTGTGTGGTGTGTGTATGGTGTTTGTTGTGTTGTGTTGTGTTGTATGCGTGTGTGTGTGTGTGTGTGTGTGTGTGTGTGTGTGTGTGTGTGTGTGTGTGTGTGTATGCGTGCGTGTGTGGTTGTACAACCTTTTTGATGACTTTTGCGGCTTTTGACTTTTGATGAAAGTTATAGTTCTTCCAACCCTAAAGAATACCGGGAGGCCAACAATCTCGTGAAGAAGTCAATGTTAAAGGCCAGAGAGAAGTGGATCAGTGATCAATGTGATGAGATCGAAAAAAGCATGAAAGTTGGCAACAGTAAAAAGGCATACGACACCCTGAAGAAACTCACAAAACCACTTCAAACCAAATCATCAGTCATTGAAGACAGCTCCGGAAACCTCCTCACAGAAAGCTCAGTTGCATTGGACAGGTGGTCTGAGTATTGTCAAGAACTATACAACTACCCAATCCAACCTGACAAGAGCATAATAGAAGAGGAAGCAGCAACATCAAGAGTACCCTCGCCATTACCTATACTGAGGGAAGAAGTGGAAGAAGCCATCCGCAGTTTACCAGTAGGAAAGTCCCCAGGAGCAGACAACATACCAGCAGAGCTGCTCAAGCATGGTGGCGAAACAGTCATCACACATGTTACAGCTATCTGTCAGAAGATTTGGGAGACAAAACAGTGGCCAACAGAATGGACAAAATCACTCATCATACCCCTCCCCAAGAAGGGGAATTTACGCCAATGCCAAAAACTTATAGAACAATCAGCCTCATCAGCCACGCCAGCAAGATCATGCTCAAAGTTATTTTGAATCGACTCAAGAAGGAGGCAGAAGAACACCTTGCAGAGGAACAAGCTTGGTTCAGGGCAGGCAGGAGCACAATCGAACAGATTTTTAACTCCCAAATCCTGATGGAAAAACATCTTCAACATCAGAGAGACCTGTTCCACAACTTCATCGACTTCAAGAAGGCTTTCGACAGAGTATGGCACGAAGGCCTGTGGCATGTCCTCAGAATGTTTGGCATTGAAGAAGGACTAGTGCAAACCATTCAAGCACTATACAACACCGCAAGCAGTGCAGTCCTTCTGAACAATCAGGTCGGAGACTACTTCAAAACCACAGTTGGGGTCCGACAAGGATGCCTGCTATCTCCAGTCCTCTTTAATCTGTTCTTGGAAAACATTATGAGAGAGACCCTCCATGACTTCCACTCTACCATCTACATTGGCGGCAGACCCCTCAACAACTTGCGGTTTGCCGATGACATTGACCTCATGGGCGGAAGTAACACAGAGCTGCAAGATCTTACGACCAGACTTGAGAACAGAGCTGGAGCATATGGGATGGAGGTGAGCTCGGAGAAAAGTAAAGTACTTGTGAACAGCACGAGCAACGCCACTGCTTAAATTTACATGAACGGCCAGCAACTGGAGGAGGTAGACGCTTTTAAATACCTTGGCGCTACACTCACAAAGGACGGGCGATCGACGACAGAAATCAAAGTCAGACTAGCCATGGCAACATCTTCCATGAAAAAACTCACCACCATATGGAAAAGTAAAGAGATCAGTTTCCCAATCAAACTAAAGCTCTACAAAGCCCTAATTCAGACTATCCTGCTGTACGGAAGTGAAACCTGGACATTGACTGCTGAAACAGCAAAGCAAATCCAGTCATTTGAAACAAAATGCTATAGAAAACTGCTGGGCATATCCTGGAGAGAACGAAAGACCAATGAATTTGTCAAGAGTCAAATAACACAGCTGGCAGGTCCACATGAACCCCTTCTCACCATCGTCAAGAAGAAAAAGCTGACATGGTTCGGCCACGTCACCCGCCACAACACTCTGCCAAAAACAGTACTGCAGGGAACACTCGAAGGTGGCAGAAAGAGGGGAAGACAGAACAAGTCATGGATGGACAACATCAGAGAATGGACCAGGATGAATGACTCGGCACTACTGCGCAGAGCCGAGGACCGAGATGGATGGAGGAAGCTTACCACGGCATCGTCTTTCGTGTCTCCTCCACGACCGCCAAGGTCACGGGACTGATGATGATGATGATGATAGCTTTAGAGGTTTTTTTATTTATTGTACATTATTCACTTACAACTATTAATTTTGTGATTGAAAATTGATTAACTCCAATGAACTGCGATTTTCGGTTTTTTTTCTAAACTTGAAGTGACAAACTGAGATGTAGAATCAGAGCCCAGAAGAAAGTGTTACACTAGCTCAGAAATACAAACAAAACAAGCAAACTACTGAAACATTCAACCTTTCACCTTACCAGCCAACCATTCATGCATCCATCCAACTAACCAACCATCCATCCAACCAAGAAACCAACCATCCAACGAGCTAATCAACTAACCAACCGTTCATCCAACTAACCAACCATCTGTCCAACCAACAAACCAACCACCCACCAACAAGCAAACCACCCAACCAACAAACCAACCACCCAACCAACAAACCAACCACCAGCCAACAAACCAACCACCCAACCAACAAACCAAACCCCCCAACCAACAAACCAACCACCCAACCAACAAACCAATCAACTAACCAACAAACCAACCATCCAACGAACTAACCAAAATAAGCAACCACCCAATCATCCAACCATCCATTCAACCAATCAACCATCCAACCAAATAACCATCCAACAACTAACCACCCAACCAAATAACCAACTAACCATCCAACCATCGAACCAACTAACCATCCAAAACAACTAACCAACCATCCAACCAACCAACTAACCAACCATCCAACCAACGAACCAACCAACCAACCAACCAACCATCCAATCAACCAACCAACTAACCAATCAACCATCCAACAAAACTACTGGGGGGAAATAAAAACAAACCATATAAAGCGAGCATTGAAAGTTATCTAAAATATTGACTTGAAGAATACAACTTGTCAGAAATATTCACACTAAAGATAACTTCTTGCTTCCAAAACGGGATAAACGATGTCTGCATAGTTTTTGCCAGATCCCTTAAAAAAGGACAAAGGAGTGACCCAGAGTTGCAAAAACATAGTCAAGGTGACCATCTGGTGATAGACAGACAGACAGATGTCTAACAATTACAGCCCACTCTTTTTCTTCAGCTGGTCGTCTGTAGAGCAGAGTGGGCAAAAACGAGCTTCAATGATTCATGGACATGTAGCGTGCCTGTTTTGTGTTGGGTTGACCTGTTAACTAAGTCTGAGTGCTTGGAGTCTTGGGTCAACAGAAGGATGTGAATTTTGTGTGTGTGTGTGTTTGTGTGTTGTGTGTGGGTGTGTATGTGTGTGTGTGGGTGTGTATGTGTGTGTGTGTGGTGTGGGTGTGGGTGTGGTGTGTCAGACGATTTGGGAGACTGTGAGGGCGAGAGTGACATTTTGCTGATTCACTGGAAGCTGGGGGTGTTTTTTTAGTAGCTATTTGTCTCCATGTTCATAGAGTCTGTGTACAATTGGCTGGTTTTTGTGTGTCTTTGTATGTTTTGTTTGGTTTGTGTTTGCATCAAGTGTTTGGGACATCAGATTGAATACGATACATTGCACTTTTTTAATTTAGTGCAGTTCGAATGTACATGTCCACTGATGCAACATCCAAACTAGTCACGTCTCTCATTCTCTCACGTCTGGACTATTGCAATTCTCTTCTGACTGGTCTGCCAGCAACATCAATCCACTCCCTTCAACGTATACAAAATTCTGCAGCTCGCCTAGTGCTCAGAAAGAAAAAATCTGACCACATTACTCCTCTCTTGCAATCTCTCTACTGGTTGCCTGTGTCACAGAGAGTAAACTATAAAATCAGTACCCTATGTTACAAATGTCTCCATAAAACAGCACCTTCCTATCTCTGTGAATGTCTTCACCTGTACACTCCTTCTCGTTTCCTCCGCTCTGCTACAGATACCTTGTATTTAAGAATACCTAGTTCCAACCAGTCCACCGTTGGCCGTCGCTCTTTCTCCGTTTCTGGTCCATCGATCTGGAATCATTCAACCAACCAGCTAACCACCAACCATCTAACCACAACCAGCTAAACAAAAACAAACCAAATAGACAAAGCGCTGATAGATATTTTAACTACTCACATTAAGAATCAAACTTGTCTGAAATATTCACACTAAAGATAACTTCTTGCTTCCAACACAAGATAAAGGAAGTCTCTGCATAGGTTTTTGCCAAATCCCTAAAAGAAAACAACGAACCAGGGATGACCAAGAGTTGCAAAAACACAGTCAAGGTGACCATCTGGTGATAGACAGACAGACAGACAGATGTCTAACAATCACAGCCCACGCTTTTTCTTCAGTTGGTCTTCTGCAGAGCAGAGTGGGCAAAACCGAGCTTCAATGATTCATGGACATGCAGCGTGCCTGTGTTGTGTTGTGTTGTGTTGACCTGTTAGCTAAGTCTGAGTGCTTGGGAGTCTTGGGTCAACAGAAGGATGTGAAATGTGTGTGTGTGTCTGTGTGTGTGTGAGTGGGTGTGTATGTGTGTGTGTGTGTGTGGGTGTGGGTGTTTGTGTGTGTGTGTGTGTGTGTGTGTGTCAGACGATTTGGGAGACTGTGAGGGCGAGAGTGACATTTTGCTGATTCACTGGAAGCTGGGGTGTTTTTTAGTAGCTATTTGTCTCCATGTTCATAGAGTCTGTGTACAATTGGCTGGTTTTTGTGTGCCTTTGTATGTTTTGTTTGGTTTGTGTTTGCATCAAGTGTTTGGGACATCAGATTGAATACGATACATTGCACTTTTTTAATTTAGTGCAGTTCGAATGTACATGTCCACTGATGCAACATCCAAACTAGTCACGTCTCTCATTCTCTCACGTCTGGACTATTGCAATTCTCTTCTGACTGGTCTGCCAGCATCATCAATCCCCTCCTTCAAAAGTATACAAAATTCTGCAGCTCGCCTAGTCCTCAGAAAGAAAAAATCTGACCACATTACTCCTCTCTTGCAATCTCTCTACTGGTTGCCTGTGTCACAGAGAGTAAACTATAAAATCAGTACCCTATGTTACAAATGTCTCCATAAAACAGCACCTTCCTATCTCTGTGAATGTCTTCACCTGTACACTCCTTCTCGTTTCCTCCGCTCTGCTACAGATACCTTGTATTTAAGAATACCTAGTTCCAACCAGTCCACCGTTGGCCGTCGCTCTTTCTCCGTTTCTGGTCCATCGATCTGGAATCATTCAACCAACCAGCTAACCACCAACCATCTAACCACAACCAGCTAAACAAAAACAAACCAAATAGACAAAGCGCTGATAGATATTTTAACTACTCACATTAAGAATCAAACTTGTCTGAAATATTCACAATGAAGATAACTTTTCGCTTCCAAAACGGGATAAACGATGTCTACATATTCTTTTGCCAAATCCCTCAAAAAAAAAGGACAAAGGGACGACCGAGAGTTGCAAAAACCAGTCAAGGTGACCATCTGGTGACAGATAGACAGATAGATGTCTAACAATCACAGCCCACGCTTTTTTCTTCAGTTGGTCTTCTGCAGAGCAGAGTGGGCAAAACCGAGCTTCAATGATTCATGGACATGCAGCGTGCCTGTGTTGTGTTGTGTTGACCTGTTAGCTAAGTCTGAGTGCTTGGAGTCTTGGGTCAACAGAAGGATGTGAAATGTGTGTGTGTGTCTGTGGGGTGTGTGTGTGTGTATGTGTGTGTGTGTGTATGTGTGTGTGTGTGTGTGTGTGTGTGTGTGCGTGTGTGTGTGTGTGTGTGTGTGTGTGTGTGTGTGTGTGTGTGTATGTGTGTGTGTGTGTGTGTGTGTGTGTGTGTGTGTGTGTGTGTTTTGTGTGTATGTGTGTGTGTGTGCGTGTGTCAGACGATTTGGGAGACTGTGAGGGCGAGAGTGACATTTTGCTGATTCACTGGAAGCTGGGTTTTTTTTTAGTAGCTATTTGTCTCCATGTTCATAGAGTCTGTGTACAATTGGCTGGTTTTTGTGTGTCTTTGTATGTTTTGTTTGGTTTGTGTTTGCATCAAGTGTCTGGGACATGAAATTGAATATAACACATTGCCCTTTTTAAATGTTGATATCACATTGCCCTTTTTAAATGTTGATAACACATTGCCCTTTTTAAATGTTGATAACACATTGCCCTTTTTAAATGTTGATAATACATTGCCCTTTTTAAATGTTGATAACACATTGTCCTTTTTAAATGTTGATAATACATTGCCCTTTTTAAATGTTGATAACACATTGCCCTTTTTAAATGTTGATAATACATTGCCCTTTTTAAATGTTGAAGTCATCCCCAAAGTCGGAATAGGGCTCCTTTAATGGTGGATAAAAACGGAGGTGTATGTAAAATCTCACCATGGAACAAAAACAAAATGTTGAAATAAAAAAACGAAGGTGAAGTATCAGAGACTGTACAAAAAGAAAATGTTGTGGTAGCTACTGTATAAAAATGAACCAACCAGCCAACCAACCAATCATTCAACCAACCAGGTAACCAGCCAGCCAACTAACCACAACCAGGTGAACAAAAGCAAACAAAATAGACAAAGCACTGACAGATATCTAAAATACTTACATTAAGAATCAAAATTGTCTGAAATATTCACGCTTAAGATATCTTTATGCTTCCAAAACGGGATAAACGATGTCTGCATAGTTTTTGCCAGATCCCTAAAAAAGGACAAAGGGACGACCGAGGGTTGCAAAAACACAGTCAAGGTGACCATCTGGTGATAGACAGACAGATGTCTACCAATCACAGCCCACGCTTTTTCTTCAGGTGGTCTTCTGCAGAGCAGAGTGGGCAAAACCGAGCTTCAATGATTCATGGACATGCAGCGTGCCTGTGTTGTGTTGTGTTGTGTTGACCTGTTAACAAAGTCTGAGTGCTTGGGAGTCTTGGGTCAACAGAAGGATGTGAATTTGTGTGTGAGTGTGTGTGTGTGTGTGTGTGTGTGTGTGTATGTGTGTGCGTTTTGTATCTGTGTGTCAGACGATTTGGGAGACTGTGAGGGTGAGAGTGACATTTTGTGATTCACTGAAAGCTGGGGGGGGGGGGTTGGGTTTTTTTGCAGTGGCTATCTGTCTCCATGTTCATAGAGTATGTGTACATCTGGCTGGGTTTTTTGTGTCTTTGTATTTTTTGTTTGGTTTGTATGTGCATCATGTGTATCGGACATGAAATTGAATATTTGCTGATTCACTGGAAGCTATTTTTGTTGCAGCGTCTGTCTGTCTGTCTTCATGTTCATAGAGTCTAAGTACATCTAGCTGTTTTTGTCTCTGTGTCTCAGTATTTTTTCACTTTGGTTTATATGTGGGTCGAGTGTGTGTGTGGGGGGGGGGGGATATTAAATACAATATATTGCTCTTTTCTTAATATTGAAGTCCTCCCTGAAGTCGGAATATAGCGACCTCGATGGTGATGAGTCATAGAAAAACAAACAAACCCCGCACTTTGTACCTGACAAGGTATGGACTTTCTCAAACTCAAATCACTATAAAAAAAAAAAATACACCACCTGAATGGTTTAGTACAGCGCCCAAACGACTTTTCACTGAACTAATGGAGAAGAGGAGAAGAGAGAGAGGAAGAGGAAAGAGAGGAACGATAGAGGAGCGAGAAAAAAGTTGAAAAATAAAAAATAACCAAGGTAAGGCGTCAGAGACTGTTTAGAAAATGTTATTGCAGCTCAGAAAGAACACAAGAAAAAACCAACCAGCCAACCTATAAACAGCCAACAGACCCTCTCTCCAATCCATAAAATAACTAAGCAAGCATCCCGCCCACTTACTAGCTAGCCAACCGAAAAGTCCTTCGGATGAGTTTATAAACCGAGAGCCCCGTGTGCGAACGCACGCAGAACATCTTGCGCACATGTTAAATCCTGTTCCGCTTTTCGTAAGGGTAGGCCATTGTGTGCCGGCGGGGAACAGATGACAAAATTTTGCAAAACTACATACACACGGGGACTGGATGTAAACAAGTGCATAAGCGCTTATTCCATTATCCTCAATATAAAAGAATAAAATTAATAACAAATAAAATCCAGCCACCCTCCTACCAACCCACCAGTCAATAACATACCCATCCACCGACCAATCAACCAACAAACTGACCAACTGACCAACCAGCAACCTAAACATCCAGCCAACTAACCAACCAGCTCACCAACCACTGAAGGACTCGAACAAAGGAGTGTTAACTCAAACACTTAGGGTTAAAAATAAATCTGCTTTTTACACAGGATCAGTGGTTTCTGTAAAGCTGCTGGGCTTTGAAAGACAAAAGGGTGACTGAGATGAGCAAAATACTGAGTGTTCATACGGGGACGGGATAGCTCAGTGGTCAGAGCACTCACTTTCCTTAAAGCTAAGGTGAATCAGCATAGAGCGTGGTTATCGAGGGTGACCCATTTGCGCGGCTTAGCTTTTAATACAGTCACCCAGTTCATCCAGCTGTAAATGGGCACCTGCCCTCTTTTGAGTCAGGGGAGGTAAAGCAGCGAGGGAGAGGAGATGGGCGCCACCCTCAATATGCTGGCCTTTGGAGAAGCTGAGGTCTCTGACGCCTCCTCCCTAACCACCGACTAGATTATGAGAACATCACCAGTTGCTATGGCGCAGTGGTTAGCGCCTTGGGTTACGGACTGGAGGGTCGCGGGTTCGATTCCCATAAGAGTCATAGGTATTTTTCGGACTGCGGCCGACTCCTACCCAGAGTGAGTGTGCTGTGGGAAGACTGGAACTACACAGTCGAGCTTCATCTACTTTACGGATGTTATTTTGAGAGTGTTGCTATAATTACCTGACCAACACTGCAGGTGTCCGTATATCTCAGGCCTGGTTGACGCCGGGATATATTATGATAGTAAGGGTAGAGTACAACCCTGTCAAGTAGTCTCAAAGCATATGCACTTCCACAGCAGCAGCATTATGTCATCCTCATTGTCATTGATCATCATGCAATAAAAAAAAATTGCCTCTGATTCGGTGGTCCCAGTTGCTCTGGTCTCATGGTGACTTCAGATTCGGTTTGCCCATACACTTCTGTGCCTGTGGTGAATTTGTGTCAAAGCCTTCGGAGTTGGAGGTTCGCGGGGAACGGTCATTGGAGGGACATTGTGGTGGCTGCCACCTCGGGTGGGCAATTCACTCAGTCTGGCTCCGCGACTGAGCTAATACTGACATTAGTAGGGGGCTTAGTAGGTGGTGTCCTGCGTATGTTAGATAAGAACAGAGTGACCCAGCAGTAGTGCAGAGCCCCTCTGGCTGGTGGCCCCATGGCAGCCTGATAGTGATGGGCTCCCTGTGGATTTCCGACCCTAGGGATGAGACATAACAAATCTGGGTGTGGCTGTGGCAGGGGAGATTGGAATGAGCGGCATGGGAACAGCAGGACGGGGGACGTCACAGAAGATGAGGCAGCCAAAAAAACAAAAGATTATGGGAACATCTTTACCGTTCATCTAGCAATGACTAAGAGCCTCAGCTAACCTTTTTTCACTTGCTCCACTGCAGGGCGAGGCAAGCATGAGGTTGATTAATGTATGGACGTGTGGCGTGCTAGTTCTGTGTTGAGGTGTGTCTGTCTCTGTCTGTCTCTGGTGTCTGTGCGTCTAAGAGTCTGAAGTCCTGGGTCAACGGAAGAATGGTTTATGTGTCAGACAGATGGGTAGGAGACTTGTGTGCTGGCAATGTTCTGACACGTATTGATTCATTCCTGGCCATTGTTGCAGCAGTTTATCTCTCTGTTCTGCTATGTCTTCTGGAGTGCGTGTATTTGAGGGTTTTTTTGTTTTTTTAAAGCTATGTGTGTGTTTTGGGGAATTGGTTTGTACGTTAATGTGTTAAGTGGGGCATGAAGTTAAATAATATACATTGTGAATTTTTAATTTTCCTTGGAAAAAGAAAAGGTGCATCCTCGGATATTCAAAATCTTAAGAAAATAAAACAAAATGAAGGGACAAACTAACAAACTAATTGATCACGTCCCCCAACCCCCAAACCCACCAAGTAAGCAAATAAGCAAGCAAGGAAACAAGCAAACAACCAATCATACAATCAACCAACACACCAATCAGCCAATCAATAATCAATCAGTCAACCAATCAACCCAAACCAACTCACAAATCAATCAATCATTCAACCAACCAATCAAAATCCCAACCAACCAACCATACAACCAACCAACCATAAAGCTAACCTACAGACTCACTAACCAATCACCAACCGACCAACCGAACACACACACACAAATACACACACACACACACGCACGCCGCACGCACGCACGCACGCACGCACGCACACACACACACACACACACACACACACACACACACAACAACACACATACAAAACAAACAAATAAAACTTGCCTAAACCATTCACATAAAAAAAAACACCTTTCTACATCCTAAAGAAATATTTATTTATTTATTTATGTTTTTTAAATGTATTTATTCTTTTATTTCGGGGATAATGGAATATGTCATCCAGTCCCCGTGTGTATGCAGTTTTGTCAATGTTGTCATCCGTTCCCACCGGCACACAATGGCCTATTCTTCCGAAATAGACAATGGTTTGTTTTTTTGGTTTTTTTGTATTTGCAAGAACCCTATAAAGACACATCATCCAATATCACTTTGAGACGTACAATCGATGCAACAACAATAACAACAACAACAACATAAAAAGAGAAAGAGTGACTAAGACATGCAGATGCAAGGGTCCAGATGTCCATCTGGTGATGAATGAGAATCACATTAACCCCCCCCCCCCCCCCCCCCCCCCGATCTTTTTTCAGGTGGTCTTCTGCTCAGCACTGGCCAAAACAAGCTTCAATGATTTATTGACATGTCACCTGCCCGTTTTGTGTTTACCTGTTTCTGTGTGCTGTGGTGTGTGTGTGTGTGTGTACGTGTTGTGTGTGTGTACGTGTGTGTGTGTGCGTGTGTGTGTGTGAGTGAGAGAGATTATGTGTGTGATATGTGTGTGTGTGATTTCCGTGTGTGTGCTGTGTGTGTGTGTCTCCCGTGTTTGTGTGAGTGTGTGTTTGCGTTTGTGTTAGTGTGTGTATGTGTGTGTGTAGTGCGCGCGTTCGTGTGTGTCGGTATGTGTGCCCCTGTGTGTGTTTTTTTGTGTGTGAAAATTTTTGTGTGTGTGTGTGTGTGGATGTTTGCGTGTGTGTGTACGTGTAAGTGTGTGCGTGGGTGTATGAGTGGTCTTGGGTCAATAGAAGGATGGTTTATGTGTGTATGTGTGTGTGGTGTGTGTGTGTGTGTGTGTGGTGTGTGTGTGTGTGTTGTGTGTGTGTGTGTGTGTGTGTGTGTGTGTGTTGTGGACAATTGGAGAGATTGTGGTGACACTGATAGATAGTGATTCATTTTGTGACGATTATTATTGTGACATTATTCTGTTTATAGACTCTGTGTACTTCAGCTAATTTTAGTTTCTATGTACTTTTGGCTTCTCTCAATTTGTTTTTACATGTATGTGAATTATGTATGTGGAGTGTGGGTTTTCGGACATATATGCATACGTACATACATACATACATACATGCATACATACATACATACAGACAGACAGACAGACAGACAGAGATGCAAACAGAAACACACACACGCACACAAACAGACACGCACACACATACACACACAAACACACACACACAGAGAAACACACACACATACACACGCATCACACGTACGCACACACACAACACACACACAACACAATCACACACACAAACACAATCACACACACACACACACAATCACACACAAACACAATCACATACACGTTAAATCCTGTTCCGCTTTTCGTTAAGAGTAGGCCATTGTGTGCCGGTGGGAACGGATAACAATATTTACAAAACCGAATTCAGAAGGGGACTGGATGTAACAAAAAAAAGCACATAAGTGTTTATTCCATTATCCTCGATATAAAAGAATGAAATAAAAACAAAATAAAATAAAACACACACACACACAATATATATATAAACATCGTTTCTTACAGATCAGAATATTGCTAACACATTCACCTACTTTCCTAATTCTTCATCCACCACCACCAAATATTCATATAGTGTGTTCATGTATTACCTCACATGTGCCTCTGGTTAAAAGAGGGGGAAAAAAGACCCCAAAAAGAGATTATCAGGTAAAACAAAATTTTCCATGTCTTGTGTGTTGCAGACACGCTATGCTCTCCTTAAAAGACAAACAAGGGGCTCATGTGTCCATGTCTCCTACCATGCCTGCCAATTCTCCTTCGTAAGTTGTCTCCTTCTGATGATTCACTGTCTGTCTGTCTGTCCGTCTGTCCGTCTGTCTCTTTCTGTCTGTCTGTGTCTACCTCTCTGTTTCTGTATCTCTGTCTCTCTGTCTTTGTCTGCTATTTTTCTTTTTGTCTTTCTGTCTGTCTGCCTTGCCTGTCTGTCTCTTTCTGTCTGTCTCTGTGTCTTTGTTTCTGTATCTCTGTCTCTTTATCTCTGTCTCTGTCTGCTATCTTTCTGTCTGTCTGCTGTCTGTCTGTCTGTCTTTCTGTCTCTGCCTCTCTGTTTCTGTATCTCTGTCTCTTTATCTCTGTCTCTGTCTGCCTATTTTTCTGTGTCTGTCTTTCTGTCTGTCTGCCTTGCCTGTCTGTCTATTTCTGTCTGTCTCTGCCTCTCTGTTTCTGTATCTCTGACTCTTTGTCACGAATGTCTCTGTATATCTCTGTCTGTCTGCCTGCCTATTTTTCTGTCTCTGTGTTTCTGTATATCTGCCTCTATATCTCTATCTCTGATATCTCTGTCTGTCTTTTGTCTGTCTGCTGCCCGTCTGTCTGTCTCTCTGTTTCTGTATCTCTGTCTCTTTATCTCTGAATATCTCTGTCTGTCTATCTGTCTGCCTGCCTGTCTTTCTGTCTCTCAGTTTCTGTATCTCTGCCTCTGTATCTCTGTCTCTGTTTATCTGTCTTCCTCTCTGCTCTCTGTCTCTGACTATCTCTGCCTCTCTCTTTCTGTCTCTGTTTCTGTCTGTCTGTTGCCTGTCTCTCTCCCTCTTCCTCTCTCTCTCTCTCTCTCTGTTCTCTCTCTCTCTCTCTTCAAGCTGAGAGAAATTGCAACATCATAGTTCATATTATGACTTTCACATTGTTGATTGTATGTTTGTTTTTATATTGTTGATTGTATGTTTCTGATGATTTGGATTTTTGTTCACTTCCCCTTCATTATGGGCTATGGCCTAATGAAAAACATCCTCTCTCTCTCTTCTGCTCTCTCTCTCTCTCTCTCTCTCTCTCTCTCTCTCTCTCTCTCTCTCTCTCGAGCTTACGAGCTTGCTTTGAACTGTAGTGTGTGTGTGTATGTGTGTGTGTGTGTGTTCTTGCTTTGATCTTTGTTAACAATGAACTCGTATGAGTGTCTTTTCCCAATGTTTGGGTTGTGTTTTGTTGTTAATGCAGAATGGTATGGATTGATAATTTGCAGATGTTCTGTTGGATCATTTAATTACTTCTGTGGATTT
>CM054160.1:30440625-30443125 GCA_028751875.1 Rapana venosa | reverse complement strand
AAGGAAGACTGATGATTTGGGTACAGAAGAAAACATGACAAGCATTATATGAACAGACAGCCTGGTGTGCATGTGCACATGATCGATCCGAATTGTTTTATGAGGACAGGCTGACATGTTATTTATTTGTGTGTTGATATGTTGTTGGCCTGAGAGAGAGAGAGAGAGAGGGGGGGGAGAGAGAAATGGGGAGAGAGGAGGGAGAGAGAGAGGGAGAGGGGGGAGAGAGAGGGGGGGAGAGAGGGGAAGAGAGAGGGGTGAGAGAAGGGGGAGAGAGAGGGGTGAGAGAAGGGGGAGAGAGGGGAGAGGAGAGGGGGGTTGAGAGGGGGAGAGAAGGGGGAGAGAGAGAGTGAGAGAGAGAGGGGAGAGAGAAGAGGGGGAGAGAGAGAGGGGGAGAAGCGAGGGGGGGGAGAGAGATGGGGAGAGAGGAGTGAGAGAGTGAGAGGGGGAGAGAGGAGATAAGGGGAGAGAGAGAGGGGGAGAGAGGAGAGAGAGAGAGGGGGGTGAGAGAGAGGGGAGAGAGGGGGAAAGAGGGTGGGGAGAGAGAGAGAGAGGGGAGAGAGAGGGGGGAGAGATAGAGGGAGAGCGAGGGAGAGAGAGGACAGACAGACAGCACAGAGGGAGAATGACAGAGAGAGGACAGACGACACACAGACAGACACACAGACAGACACACAAAACAGAATGAGAGAAGGGGAGAGACAGAGATAGAGATACAAAGAAACACACAAACACACACACACACACACACACACACACACACACACACACACACACCTACCCACACACTAAAGGGAAGAGAGACAATGACAATGACAAAATAGTTTATTGTTCAGACTTAGCGTTTCTATAAAAAAAGGAAATGAATGTATATATATATATATATATATATATTATATATATATATATATTATATATATATACAATTTGCAGCACATTTTTTGCTAATAACAAAAAAGAAAACATTGAATTTCTCATTCTTTGTAAGAGAGGGGGGAGGGGAGAGTGGGAGGTCTTTGACCAGTGCCAGGTAAACAAATATTTCGATTGAAGAATTTGGTACCCACTAAGTGAATTGTAATTTTGTGCATTGGAAGGCATAGAATATCTACTTTGTCAAGCTAAATGATTTGTTTAGGGTTCTGTAACTTTAACAAGGATAACTTCTGGTTTCTGTAAAGTTCCAAACTAAACGTGCCTAGTAAGTGTGTTAAAGGGAAGAGAGAGAGACATACACACACACATAAAAAATCGAACTGAATGTCAAAGTCCTTCGGATGAGCCTATAAACCGAGGCCCCGTGTTCGAACGCATGCAGAACATCTTGCGCACACGTTAAATCCTGTTCCGATTTTCGGAAGAGTAGGCCATTGTGTGCCGGTGGAAACAGATGACAAAATTTACACAACCGCATACACACGGGGACTGGATGAATAAAATGCGTATTCCATTATCCTCGATATAAAAGAATGAATAAATAAATAATTAAGAATAAACACACACACTCACACACACATACACACATACAACCACACACACACATACACACACCACACATACACACACCACACATACACACGCATACACACATACACATACACACACACACAACTCCACTCCCATCCCTTCGACCCCAACGATCCCCCCCCCCTACTCACACACACACACACAGCACTTGTTTCTGTACTCAAGGAAGACAAGACATGACAAGCATTATATGGACAAGCAGCCTGGTGTGCATGTGCACATGATCGATCCGAATTGTTTTATGAGGACAGGCTGACATGTTATTATTTTATTTGTGTGTTGATGTGTTATTGGCCTGAGGGGAGAGAGAGAGAGAGAGAGAGAGAGAGAGAGAGAGAGAGTGAGTGAGTGAGTGAGACAGACAGCACAGAGGGAGAGAGGGGAGAGGACAGACAGACGGACAGACAGACAGGCTGGCAGGCAGGCAGGCAGTCAGACAGGCAGGCAGGCAGGCAGTCAGACAGAAAAACTGAGAGAAGGGGAGAGACAGAGAACACACACACGAACACAAGCACACACACACACACACACACACAAACACACACACCACACACACACACATGCACAAACACACACACACACACACACAGAAGGGGAGAGAGAGAGAGAGAGAGACAGACAGACAGACAGACAGACAGACAGACAGGACAGACAGACAGACAGACGACAGACAGACAGACAGACAGACAGAAACAGAGACAGACAGACAGACAGATTGACTGACTGACTGATTGACAAACAGACTGACTGAATGAATGACAGACAGACTGACAGACAGATAGACAGACAGTCGACGACGACGACAACAACAGGAACAACAACAGCAACAACAACAACACAAAACACAAACGACATCATTTGTATGATCTGGTCAATTAGAACTGTTTTTCTGTTGATGGCCTGTGTGTGTGTGTGGTGGGGGGCGTGGGGGGATGCTTTCACCTGTCTTTGCGATTATCTTTGTATGTTCTGG
>CM054160.1:30430625-30435625 GCA_028751875.1 Rapana venosa | reverse complement strand
GATATAAAAGAATTAAATTAAAAAAAATAAAAATAAAATAAACAAAAGCAGAGTGACACACAGACAGAAAGACATACATACATACATACAGACAGACAGACAGACAGACAGACAGACAGACATTCAGACAGACAGAAAAAAAAGAGATAAAACAACGAGAGTCACGTGATAAGTGACAGATGGTCGCCATCTGCTGTCCGCTGTCTATGCCACCCCCCCTCCCCTACCTCCCCCTCCTCCCCATCCCCATCCCCTACATGCACCCCTCCTCTCCCCCACCCCCTCCCCACCCACACACACATCTCCTCCCCCATAGTCATACCTCACGTGCCAGACAAAAATACTATTTTTCTTCTTCGTCTAGCACTCAAAACATCAACTAAGTGTTGTCTGTCATATGAGCGAACGATGTGTTGCGCTGCCGTTAAGCGCCTGACAAGTCAGGCCTAGCACATCCATCCGACTTCGTCATGGTAGGGAATTGTTATCTTTAAAGTCTTTCTGGATTTAAAATTTTTGAAAAAGGTAGGAGAATTGATCAAAAAGGCGGAGCAAAAAATAGACAAGATGGTTGTCTGAGCGTTTCACGACGAAGACGAAGAAACAAAGAGACCAAACAAATATATATATTTTTTTTTTAATTTTTATTTTTAAAAAATTCTTTTATATCGAGGATAATGGAATAAGCACTTATGTGCTTTTTTACATCCAGTCCCCGTGTGTATGCGGTTTTGTAAATTCTGTCATCTGTTCCACTCGGCACACAATGGCCTACTCTTACGAAAAGCGGAACAAGGTTTAACGTGTGCGCAAGATGTTCTGCTTGCGTTCCCACACGGGGCCTCGGTTGATAGTCTCATCCGAAGGACTTTTGGGGAGAGTGGAGTCTGCACTGATGTTAACTCCAGGGGAAAATATCCCCTTGAACGGGAATCGAACCGGGTCGTCAGATTGCGAGCACAATGTTCTAACCACTAGGCTATCCCGTGGGGTCAAGTCACATCAAAGTCAAAGTCTAGTTTTTTAAAAAAAAGTCCTACTCTTCTCAGTTATAAAGTACAGTACTGATAGACACATAATTCGGTGAGAAATAAGCATCAGAAAACAGAAAAAGAAAACATATATGATTCTCCTCAGACAACCAAAAACAATTATATGATTCTCTTCAGACAACCAAAACAATTACATGATTCTCCTTAGACAACCAAAACAATTATATGATTCTCCTCAGGCTTACCAAATCAAGAAGACAAAGTACTAGTTTTGACAGTTTTGGTATTCCGAGAAACGAAAACATTCAAAAGACAGAAACAACAACAAAACTAACAGACAAAGAAATGAATTCTCAGGCCATCTTGAGAATGTTGCCCTTCGAAAAACTACAACACCAAAGCAAAAACTAAAACACACAAAAAATAACTGGCGCTGGATCTTTGACAGTTCAGTCATTCTGAGAAACAAATAAACGAAAACAAAAACGAAATTATTTTTGTTTTCTGGCCGTTTTGAGAGCTCTGTAGCTGTCCAAAGGAAAAGGAGAAAACAAACAAATCATGCACAGAATACATTGCAAAGGAAACGAACAACAGAGACAATGAAGAAAGAAAGCAACCCGAACAAAGTATTCGGGTAAAGCTAAGAGACAAAGAGAAGGAGAAGAATGCAAAGAAGAAGAAGAATACGAAGAAGAAGAATGCAAAGAAGAAAAGAATGCAATAAAGAAGAAGTAGTAGTAGAAGAAGAAGAATGCAAAGAAGAAGAAGAATGCAAAGAAGAAGAAGAAGAAGAAGAAGAAGACGAATGCAATAAAGAAGAAGAATCAAAGAAGAAGAAGAATGCAAAGAAGAAGAAGAATGCAAAGAAGAAGAATGCAAAGAAGAAGTAGAAGAACAAGAACAAGAAGAACATGAACAACACGAACAATTAAAAGAAGAATAATGCAAAGAAGTAGAAGAGGAGAAGAAAAAGAAGAATATGAATGCAGAGGGCCAAAATGCGAGGAAGAAGAATACAAAGAAGAAGAAGAAGAATGCAAAGAAGAGGAAGAATGCAAAGAAGAAGAATGAAAAGAAGAATACTGCAAAGAAGAGAAAGAATGAAAAAGAAGAAGAAGGATGCAAAGAAGAAGACGAGAAGAAGAAGAAGAAGCACACAAAGAAGAAGAATGCAGAGAAGCAGAATGCAAAAAGAACAATATTTCACAGAAGAAGAAGAATGCAAAGGAGAAGAAAGCAAAGAAGAAGAAGCAGAAGAATGCAAAGAAGAAGAAGACGAAGAAGAATAATGCAAAGAAGAAGAGGAATGCACAGAGCGAGGAGGAGAAACGGGAGAAGATTTAGGAGCGGGGGGGGGGGAGGGGGGAGAGGAAGACAAACACCAGATCGACGAGGAGTAGCAAAAGAAGAATGCAAAGAACAAGAAGAATGCAAAGAACAAGAAGAATGCAAAGAACAAGAAGAATGCAAAGGACAAGAAGAATGCAAAGAACAAGAAGAACGCAAAGAAACAAGAAGAACGCAAAGAAAAAAACAATTTACAAAGAAAAAGAAGAATGCAAAGAAAAAGAAGAATGCAAAGAAAACAAAAAGAAGAATGCAAAGAAAACAAAAAGAAGAATGCACAGAAAAAGAAGAATGCAAAGAAAACAAGAAGAAGAATGCAACGAAAAAGAAGAATGCAAAGAACAAGAGTAATGCAAAGAACAAGAAGAATGCAAAGAACAAGAAGAATGCAAAGAACAAGAAGAACGCAAAGAACAAAAAGAATGCAAAGAAAAAGAACAATTTACAAAGAAAAAGAAGAATGCAAAGAACAAGAAGAATGCAAAGAACAAGAAGAATGCAAAGAACAAGAAGAATGCAAAGAAAAGAACAATTTACAAAGAAAAAGAAGAATGCAAAGAACAAGAAGAACGCAAAGAACAAGAAGAACGCAAAGAACAAGAAGAACGCAAAGAACAAGAAGAATGCAAAGAACAAGAAGAATGCAAAGAAAAAGAACAATTTACAAAGAAAAAGAAGAATGCAAAGAACAAGAAGAATGCAAAGAACAAGAAGAATGCAAAGAACAAGAAGAATGCAAAGAAAAGAACAATTTACAAAGAAAAAGAAGAATGCAAAGAACAAGAAGAACGCAAAGAACAAGAAGAACGCAAAGAACAAGAAGAACGCAAAGAACAAGAAGAATGCAAATAACAAGAAGAAAGCAAAGAACAAGAAGAACGCAAAGAACAAGAAGAACGCAAAGAACAAGAAGAACGCAAAGAACAAGAAGAATGCAAAGAACAAGAAGAATGCAAAGAAAAAGAACATTTTACAAAGAAAAAGAAGAATGCAAAGAACAAGAAGAACGCAAAGAACAAGAAGAACGCAAAGAACAAGAAGAACGCAAAGAACAAGAAGAACGCAAAGAACAAGAAGAACGCAAAGAACAAGAAGAATGCAAAGAAAAAGAACAATTTACAAAGAACAAGAAGAACGCAAAGAACAAGAAGAACGCAAAGAACAAGAAGAATGCAAAGAACAAGAACAATTTACAAAGAAAAAGAAGAATGCAAAGAACAAGAAGAATGCAAAGAACAAGAAGAACGCAAAGAACAAGAAGAATGCAAAGAAAAAGAACAATTTACAAAGAACAAGAAGAACGCAAAGAACAAGAAGAATGCAAAGAACAAGAAGAATGCAAAGAAAAAGAACAATTTACAAAGAAAAAGAAGAATGCAAAGAACAAGAAGAACGCAAAGAACAAGAAGAACGCAAAGAACAAGAAGAATGCAAAGAACAAGAAGAATGCAAAGAACAAGAAGAATGCAAAGAACAAGAAGAATGCAAAGAACAAGAAGAACGCAAAGAACAAGAAGAATGCAAAGAAAAAGAACAATTTACAAAGAAAAAGAAAAAAAAAAACGCAAAACAAAAGAATGCAAAAACAAGAAAATGCAAAAAAAAGAAAATTCCAAAGAAATAGAAGAATGCAAAGAACAAGAAGAATGCAAAGAACAAGAAGAATGCAAAGAACAAGAAGAATGCAAAGAAAAGAACAATTCACAAAGAAAAGAAGAATACAAAGAACAAGAAAACGCAAGAACAAGAAGAACGCAAAGAACAAGGAGAATGCAAAGAACAAGAAGAATGCAAAGAAAAGAAGAAATGCACAAAGAACAAGAAGAACGCAAAGAACAAGAAGAACGCAAGAACAGAGAATGCAAAGAACAAGAAGAATGCAAAGAAAAAGAAGAATGCAAAGAACAAGAACAATTTACAAAGAAAAAGAAGAATGCAAAGAACAAGAAGAACGCAAAGAACAAGAAGAACGCAAAGAACAAGAAGAATGCAAAGAACAAGAAGAATGCAAAGAACAAGAAGAATGCAAAGAACAAGAACAATTTACAAAGAACAAGAAGAACGCAAAGAACAAGAAGAACGCAAAGAACAAGAAGAATGCAAAGAACAAGAAGAATGCAAAGAAAAAAGAACATTTACAAAGAACAAGAAGACGCAAAGAACAAGAAGAACGCAAACACAAACAACAAGAAGAATGCAAAGAACAAGAAGAATGCAAAGAACAAGAAGAATGCAAAGAAAAAGAAAATTCAAAGAAAAAGAAAATGCAAAGAACAAGAAGAATGCAAAGAACAAGAAGAACGCAAAGAACAAGAAGAATGCAAAGAAAAAGAACAATTTACAAAGAACAAGAAGAACGCAAAGAACAAGAAGAACGCAAAGAACAAGAAGAATCAAAGAACAAGAAGAACGCAAAAACAAGAAGAACGCAAAGGACAAGAAGAATGCAAAGAACAAGAAGAACGCAAAGAACAAGAAGAACGCAAAGGACAAAAGAATGCAAAGAACAAGAAGAACGCAAGAAGAAGAATGCAAAGAACAAGAAGAAGCAAAGAAAAAGAAAATTACAAAGAAAAAGAAGAAGCAAAGAACAAGAAGAATGCAAAGAACAAGAAGAATGCAAAGAAAAAGAACAATTACAAAGAACAAGAAGAACGC
>CM054160.1:30405625-30425625 GCA_028751875.1 Rapana venosa | reverse complement strand
TACAAAAACTGAATTATCGGACTTCTTATCAATCCAAACACAATGTCCAACAGTAACAATGGTTCAGACTAAATCTGATCCAGTGACAAACTTGGTACAGCAGGTAAAAATGCTTTTAAATGTCCACAATCAAAAATAACATGACTATTGGTAATCATCTCCCCACAAATACAGTTTATATCTTTCACGTATTTTGTCCTCAAAGCATTTAGTTTAAATCTGTACATAAGGGATAACATATTTCTACGATTATACCAACCACAAACTTTGTTAGAAATGAAAGCAATCATATATTTTCTTTCTGAAGTGCTTCCAGTAAGCAAAGTGGATATTGACTTGTTAATGTAAATAAAATCTGCTGAAATTGTTTTAACTGTGTGCATACCATTGAAATGTATTTCTCTGGAAAGCTATCACCCTGTGAGTAAGTTAGATACAAAGAATACACAGAAAGTTGTAAGAGCAAGAAGTACGTATGTGGGGTTTAATAGGTTAAGGTTAGGTCTACCTTAACTACTACCATGACCCGTTTGATTTTAATTATTTTAGACAAGCAGAAGACCATATAACAATGTCAACGAGGTGGGGGTTTTATTCAAAAAGTGATTCAGGAATAATTGTAGTTTGTGAGTTTTACTTTACCATGTCATGAAGATGTTGTGAGTTTTGCTGCAAATGTTTTGTTAGGCCGAAGCTGCAGTTGTCAATGTTATTTGATCTTATAAGATAATACTTTGTTGATGCTGGTCGTGTGTGTTGTGTGTGTGTGTGTTGATTAAATGCTCCAGTGTGTTTACATTTACATTGTTTTTAACATATATATATATATATATATATATATATATATATATATATATATATATATATCTTTGAATTTTAAGACAGCTTGCAAAAAAGAAAAAAAATGTCCACGTATTCATTCCAAGACATCATAATTGTAAAAGCGAACCCATATCCTTATCCCCCATAAGACGTAACAATTTGATGACGACGATGATGATGGTGATGATGACGATGACGATGATGATGATGACGATGATGACGACGACGATGATGACGATGATGACAACGATGACGATGATGATGATGCAATCGTGTTTTTGATGACGCGGTTGTCTTGTCAGTGATGTATGTCATGAATGAATTCGCTTGATGACGCCACGATGACCGCCTTCTGCTTTCCTCTCTCTCTCTCTCCCTCTCCCTCCCTCTCCCTCTCTCCCTCTCTCCATCTCTCTCTGTCTCTCTGTCTCTGTCTCTCTGGCTGTCTGTTGCTGAACTGACGTCGACAGGCCAGTATACATAGGTAACGCTGTGGATCATTTCTATAGCTCCCTCAGCGACGAAAAAAAGATTTGTCTTAAGCGAGACATTCTCTCCTACCCGAAGGTAACTCGCTAACCCACTCACCCACCCACTCACTCACTCACTCACTTACTCACTCACTTATTCACTCACTCACTCACGCGCCAGTTACTGCCCTTTCCTCTTCTTCTTCTTCTTCCTGTTACTTCACTTCCCTCCCCTTGCTATGCCTTCCTCCCCCGTACTGCGTCTTGTGGTTGCCTGCCCTTTGTTGGTGTGTTTGGTTTGCTGGGGTCGTGTTTTGGGTTTTTTGTTGTTGTTTGTTTGTGTGGGGTTTCGTTTGTGTTGTTTTGATGGTAAGGGGGTGGGGGTCTCTTTTTTGTTTTGTGTTGTGTCTGAATTTTTAAAAAATTCTCCTCTCTCTCTCTCTCTCCTCTCTCTCTCTCTCTCTCTCTCTCTCTCTCTCTCTCTCTCTCTTAAATACCCTTTCTTTGATGACTAGCATAATTGTATGGTTTGTGTGTGTTTTTGTGTGTACGTGTGTGTCTGTGTACGTGTGTGTGTGTGTGTGTGTGTGTGTGTGTGTGGTGTGTGTGTGTGTGTGTGTGTGTGTGTGTGTCTGTGTGTGTGTCTGTGTGTGTGTCTGTGTGTGTGATTGTGCGTGCCTGCGTATGTGTGTTTGCGTGCGTGCGAACGTGTTTTCATGCGTGCATGCGTGCATGTGTGTGTGTGTGTGTGATTGATATGTCACAAAATGAATAAGAACATAGGGCAGGTAACCCCATGACGATTACTAACTAGTTCACTCCCTTCCTTTCATCACTTGGGCAACAAGGGCTTTGCGCTTATGCAGCAGAAAGGCTTACTAATTATTATTATTATTATTATTATTATCATTATTATTATTATCATCATCATTATTACTACTATAATTATTATCATCATCATCATCATCATCATTATCATTATTAGTATCATCATCATCAACGTTATTATTATATTGTTATCATCATCATCATCATCATTATGAGCATCATCATCATTATCAGTATTAGTATTATCATCATCATTATTATTATTATTACCATCATCATCATCATCATCATCATCATCATTATTATTATTATTATTATCACTAGTAGTAGTAGTAGTAGCAGTAGTATATAAGTATTATCCATTCATCATTATTATCATCATTATCATCATCATCATCATCATCATTATTATTAGCAGCAGCATCATTATCATCATCATCATTATTATTATTATGAGCATCATCATCATCATCATCCTCATTATTATTATTATTATCATGAACATCATCATCATCATCATTATTATTATTATTATTATTATTATCATGAACATCATCATCATTATTATTATTATTATTATTATTATTATTATTATTATCGGCATATGCCCTGTGCAGTGCATGTGGCTTGACGCAGAAGGCACTAACGCTTGTGGTGTTGTTGATTATTGTTGTTATCCTTGTCTGCTATGGGAGTGGGGGGAGGTTGTTGATATGCATGATGGTTGTGCATGTCTTATTTTATTTTTTTATTTTTTCCTTTGTTTGTTTGACGTTTTTCTGTATTAGTTAGTTTTTAGGTACTGACAGTACCGGTTTACACACACACACACACACACACACACACACACACACACAACCCCGCCCGCCCGCGCGCGCGCGCGTGCGTGAAATAAACCCATATAATATTCATCAGTACAAACTAAACAAAAGCAAGAAAAAATTAAATAAAATAATGAAACAAAGAAGCAGCATCTGATAGGTTTCAAAACCTGATAGATATCTAGATAGAAAATCATTGTATAACATATCGCTCCCACTCACACACACACACACACGCGCGCGCACGCACGCCCATGCGCGCTCGCACGCGTACATCGACTGGTTAAATAAACTTGAAAGAAAACATTCATGCATGATAGAAGGTAGCATTTTCAAAAAAAAATCTGCTGAGAGAGGGAGAGAGAGAGGGGAGAGAGAGAGAGAGAGAGAGAGAGAGAGAGAGAGAGAGAGAGAGAGAGAGAGAGAGAGAGAGATTATTATTGTTTCCTTATATTTCGAGGATAATGGAACAAAAGCACATGCGACGTTTTTACATCATTCCCCAGCGTGTACGCGGTTTTGTAAATTTTGCCATCCGTTCCTGCCGGCACACAATAGCCCCAAGAGAGAGAGAGACAGACAGACAGACAGACAGACAGACAGACAGGCAGGCAAACAGACATGCAGGCAGGCAGACTGACAGACAGACAGACATGCAGGCAGGCAGACTGACAGACAGACAGACAGACATGCAGACAGACGGGCAGACAGACAAACAGACAGACAGACAGACAGACAGAGACAGGCTGACTTACAGACAGACGGACAGACTTACAGACAGACATGCAGGCAGGCAGGCAGACGGACAGACAGACAGACAGACAGACAGACTATATGCGAATGTTTTATATAGTATAGACCGTGCATTAGCCCCTGAAGAAGAAAAAAAGAAACCTGAACGTTATAGGACCTACACATGTTTCATGCAGTTTACAATGATGACATGGCCATTTTCACAAACATAACACATACCTTATCAAAACAAACACACAGTCATAGAAGCTGACACTCACAATATGTTCCATGTACATAATTTTTAGTGATCGAATCAGGACAGCCTTGCACACACACACACACACACACACACACACACACACACACACACACACACACACACACACACACACACTCACACTCTCTCTCTCACACACCACACAGAGGTTATACACTTTGGCAGGGTGATGGGGTTTTTGGCTGTTGAAAAGCAGGGATAGCTATGAAATGAAACAAGAGAGGAAAATGTTAGGTTTGAAACAAATAATTACGTCTTGAGGCCGGATTTAAAAGTGTCATAAGAAGGCCTTTGGCGAAGTGAGATAGGGAGGCCATTCCAAATCGGTGGACCAGAAACAGAGAAAGAAGCTAACTGTTTTAACGTAGGTGCCATGAATCTGAATGTTGACAAACCTCTATAACGTTTTCAGGATTTAAAGCTACTTTAAGTCATTAAAGCAGAACAATAAGAGGCGAACTTGGACATTTTTTTGTCACGATTGTTGTTACATAATGTTCAAGAAAAACCACGCACACTGTATTGCTTATAATGATAATGATGAATAGAGATATCAGAAATAGGTAAAGGTAATGGTATCCCATAACCTGTGCGGTCGTTGAGGAGCGAGGCATCAGAGACCTCAGCTTCTCCAGGAGCCTGCATATTGAGGGCGGCGCCCATCTCCTCTCCCTCGCTGCTTTATCTTCCCTGACCCCAAAGAGGGCAGGTACCCATTTACAGCTGGGTGAACTGGGGGAACTGTACTGAAGCCAAGGCGCGCAAACGGTCACCCATCTGCTTGGTAACCACACTTCTTAGCTTGGGAAAAGCGAGTGCTTTAAGCATTTATTTTTAATTTTTTTACATTTTATTCTTTTATATCGAAGATAATGGAATAAGCACTTTTGTGTTTTTTTATATCCAGTCCCCGTGTGTATGCACTTTTGTATATTGTCATCTGTTCCCACCGGCACACAATGACCTACTCTTACGAAAAGCGGAACAGGATTTTAACGTGTGCACAAGATATTCCGCGTGCGTTCGCACACGGGGTCTCGGCTTATACTCTCATCCGAAGGATTTTTGGGGAGAGTGGAGTCTGCACTGATGTTAACTCCAGGGGGAAAATATCCCCCTTGAACGGGAATCGAACCCGGGTTGTCAGATTGCGAGCGGCATGTTCTAACCACTAGGCTATCCCGTCTCTTATAATCAGATATGCCAACTCTCAATCTTGCCAGGGTAGTCCTATCTTGTCAAGTTTCGCGGATGGGTAGATTGGAATACAATGTGGACAAACCAACTGCTGACATTACTGTGTCATTCAAACATGACGTGTCTTGGTGACGTTGGTTCCCCCGTGGGGATGCCAGGGACCTATAAGTATAAATACCACCCCTCCCCCACCTTCTGGAAATTCTGTGACAAGAATTCCCTCTTTTCTATCCCTCTCTTTGTTTCTGTCTCGTGGTGTTTTTGGACAAATTCTTTTGACTATGATAAATTCTTTTATTTCGAGGACAATGAATAAGCACCCATGTGCTTTTTTTTTACATCCAGTCCCCGCCCTTAGGGATATATAAGAGATAGACAGAAGACAGAGAGAGAGAGAGAGAGAGAGAGAGAGAGAGTGTGTGTGTGTGTGTGTGTGTTGGGGTGGAATTGAACCTAAGACTGTTCGAGACTTTTTTCTTCGTGTCACCTCCTTCTTGTCTATTTTCTGCCTTCTTCTTGGTTCATTCTCCTGCCTTTTTTTTCCCCCAGAAAAACTTCAACGATAACACATCTCTCCCAGGCCGAATTTGGATGCACTTCTGACTTGTCTTGCGTTGCAACGCATTTTCGCTCATATGACAGACAAGGACAGTTGCTGTCTGAGCGTTCGACGAAGAAGAATATGCCAGTGTCACTGTGGTTGGGCGGTTCTTCAGCTTGCTACCAGGAAAACCGGGGGGTCACCCAGAGTATGCGCTCTAATACCTGTTGATTTCTGTGAGACCATAAATATAAAAAAGGTAAAGGTGTCCCATGAGAGGGACCGAGAACAGGGAAGAATGGAGAGCCATGATCGTCGATGTCTGCAGGACCAGACCGGACACTTGAAGAAGAAGAAAGGTGTCCCGTAACCTATGTGGTCGTAATGGGAGTGAGGCGTCAGGGTCCTCAACTTCTCTAGGGGCCAGCATGTTGAGGGCAGCGGCGCCCATCTCCTCTCCCTCGCTGCTTTACCTTCCCTGACTCTAAAGAGGGCAGGTACCTATTCACAGCTCGGTGAACTGTACTGAAGCCAAGGTGCGCAAACGGGTCACCCATCCAACTGGTAACCACGCTTGATACTGCTTAATCTTAGCTAGAGGAAAGCGAGTGCTCCGACCACTGGGCTATCCCGTTCCTTAGACAATTAATTCACGATGGATAACGAAAGAAAAGTATGCGTGCATAGCTTTTATCAGGCGTAACAACATTTCCTTAATGCAGGCCTAGTATTGGATCTGTGCCGACATCAATAAGCAAGAAAGCTTTTTTTTTCCTTTTTTTTAGTTAAGCTGGGTTAGATGGACCCTTTCTTGTCATCCACAATCAATAAGCTTTGTATAACATGTTTGGCTTTGCTGCTTCTTTTACCGAAATGTCACAAGACCCTGCCTGTCTGATCCATACATTTCATCTTATCTGAATTTTGATGTGTGTGTGTGTGATGAATAGATGGATGGATGGATGGATGGATGGATGAGTAGATGGATTGGATTGGATGGATGGATGGATGGATGGATAGATGGATGGATGGATGGATGGATGGACAGACAGACAGACAGAGAATGCAAAGAATCTGTTGTGAAGAAATGGATAAGCTTGCCGCTTGTTTACACCATGCCTTCAGCCCATCCCTAGACCACCAATACCCAATGGAAACAGATGACAAAATTTACAAAACCGCATACACACGGGGACTGGATGTAAAAAAGCACATGAGTGCTTATTCCATTATCCTCGATATAAAAGAATAAATAAATAAAATAAATAAATACCCTGTCTTCCAAGACAGAGACATACAGACAGTTAGAGAGACAGACAGACAGACAGGAGCGCGCACGCACGCACGCACACACAGACACACACACAGATCCATGCATTTCATCCAATCACACATAACACAGCACAACACAACGCACGCACGCGCATGTTGGTCAGACTCTTAAGAGTGGACAGAGAATGCCATGAAACGGTTTTTCTTCATATAAATTTCGAAAGCTTTTCCTTCTGTATTTGCATCTCTATTTCAGTCTGTTTGTCTGTCTCTCTGTATGTTTTTCTGTCTTTCCCTCTTACTCTTTCCCTTTGTATCTGTGTGTGTGTTGTTGTTGTTGTCTTCAATTTAACGTCTGTTCACACTCAGTGATATTAGACGAGGGATGTGGAAAATGTAGTGGAACTAGAAGGGAATGGACAGAGAAAAGACTGACTAGGTAACAGGTGTGGTGGAATTTTCATGCATTCAAAAGGGGGGGGGGGGGGAGACGACCTTAAACATGAGCAAAAATTTAAATTCAACAAACTGTTAACATGAAACAACTATAAAGTAACTACAACAAATACTCTACTGGGCTGTGTAATAGACATTTAACAATGGTAAAGGCTAATTTTGGATTTTTAAATGCAGTTTCCACAGACTCTGTGTGTGTGTGTGCGTGTGCGTGCGTGCGTGCGTGCCTGTGTGTGTGTGTGTGTGTGTGAATCAGAAATCAGAATCAAAATTTTTTTATTGCCATAAATGTCACGTGTATGTGTGTGTGTGTGTGTGTGTGTGTGTGTGTGTGTGTGTGTGTGTGTGTGCACATCGGCAAGCCCTTGTATAGAAAAAGGTAAATGCAAAAATGTTAAATGAAAATGGTTTATTGACCATCAACCTTGGGCCATATGCTAAAATCCAACCTGAAGAGTGTGGGAGTGGATGTACATATGAGAGAGAGATGAGTGAGAGAGAGGTGTGGAGTGTATGAGAAATAGAGGTGGAAAGATGGAGAGAGAGAGAGAGATGTGTGGAGAGTGGGGAGAGAGACAGACAGACAGACAGATAGATAGATAATGTATGTATATATGTTTATTATTTTTATTTTATTCTTTTATTTCGAGGATAATGGAATAAGCACTCATGCGCTTTTTATATGCAGTCCCCGTGTATATGCAGTTGTGTAAATTTTGTCATCCGTTCCCACTGGCACACAATTACCTACTCTTTAGAAAAGCGGAACGGGTTTTAACATACTCGTAAAGATGTTCTGCGTGCGTTCGTACACGGGACCTTGGTTTTTAGTCTCATCCGAAGGACTTTTGGGGAGAGTGGAGTCTGCACTGATGTTAACTCCAGAGGAAACATCCTCTTGAACGGGAATCGAACCCGGGTCAGCAGATCACGAGCGCATCACTCTTACCACCAGGCTATTTCGTTCCCCAGAGAGAGAGAGAGAAGAGAGAGAGAAGAGAGAGAGAGAGAGAGAGAGAGAGAGAGAGAGAAAGACGACAGACAGAGAGACAGACAGAGAGACAGACAGACAGAGAGACAGACAGACAGAGAATCAGGCAGACAGAGAATGTATGTATATATGTATGTACGTACGTACGTATGCATGTATGTAAGTATGTATGTCTGTATATATGTGCGTTCGCACGCACGTGTATCCACACACACGCGCGTACACGTGTATGTATGCTGAGTCTACGTGCATGGCTTCTATCCTGCTACTAGGGATACGGGTTGTTTGTCTATGCCTGTGCTGGCATATTCTTTCTGTAGTTGCTCATCATCCAGTTTGCGATCATCATAATATCATCATAATATTACCAGCCGTAGCTAACACTAGCAATGTACCCAGACTTTCAGACCATCTCCCTTCTTTATCTGCTTCTATCTTGCGTCCCATTCTTCTGTCTTTCCTCTCTTTGTCCCCATCCTTCTTCTCTCATTCCTGCCCAATGTCCCATCTTTCATTCTTTTTTTCTTTGTCTAATCCTTCTCTCCTTCCTGTCCCACCCTTCTCTTATTCCTGCTTCATCAATCTCTCATTCTTGTCCCAATGTCCCATCTTCCATTCTTGTTCCTTTGTCCCATTCTTCTCTCATTCCTGTCCCATCCTTCTCTTACTCCTGTCCCACCCTTCTCTCGTTCCTGTTCCCTTGTGGTTTTATCGGTACCAGCGGGGTAACACAATCCAGCTTGTTTTGTATTTGGCTTAAATAAGGGAGGGAAAGAGAGAGAGAGAGAGAGAGAGAGAGAGAGAGAGAGAGAGAGGCAAATTGTTGCATCAGGGATTCAGGGTCCTTGTGTACAGCTGCAGTTCAAAACTGTCTCCAGTGTATGCAAGCGCATGTTTTGGCTGTTTTACGCGGGCAGGCTTTGATACAGGTACGTGTGGGGGGAGAGAGAGAGAGAGAGGGGAGAAGAAGGACGTTCAGAATACACACACACGCACGCGCGCACGCCCACACACTATGTAGAAACCTGAAATAGCTAAACCCAGGTAATCAGCTGACAACGCCTTTTGTTTTGATGTCCTTAGTGAGAGCCAAACCATCCATTCCTCCGGTATCTGGAAAAAGAAGGACGTGACATATACCAAGGTAAAGCCACGTGTTTGAATATCATCAATGTCCGGAATCCTTCGGCTTTTTCCGCCTGAACTCGGTCAATGACTCGCTATAGTATTTGACCAAATAAGGACAACCTCGGCAGCGAGGAGAAACGAGTTATTTCCGATTACAGGTGGTGGAAATGTCGAATAATTCCGGACGAAAAAGGAAGAATATTTGTTTTTTGGTACTTTTTTTCACTTTTTTTTCTTCGTTCGTTTAAGCACCTGTTCTAATACCAGTACTGCACACCCTTTTTATGGACCCCCTTTTTAAAAAAAATTCAGATTCCTTCATTCTGTTGTCACTTTTTTTATATACTTCACCTTTCCCTTCTCCTGTCAACAGAATGAGGGGGATGATACTCTCACGTACATCCTCAGTAGTGTTAGACCCAGGTTTGTGTTAGAGTAGGCCTGGCTACATTTCACCATTCCTTCATCATCAGTATCATTAAGGGTTTGCAGGCTGAGAGGGCTTCTGGGGAATGTAAAACTCGGAAGGGATACAGATCAAAATTGATGAACTCTGGTGACATCACGAGGAGCTCCTAGCCATGAGCACACCCAGCATGCACCAAGCTACCTGGAGAGAGATGGGCTCTTCCAGGTTTTGTTCGGGGTTGTTGTTGTTGTTGCTTTTTTTTGAGGGGGGGGGGGGGGCTGAAGACAGGTTACAGGTTAACATAATTATCATCGTTTACTCCTTGTTTATGGAGTGTAAGGTTTATATATATATGTTTGTCCGTCGTGTTCGACGATGACCTCCAAAACAGCAGAGGAGGCAGCTGCTGTTTCAGAAATTGGGCAGAAATTTGATTATAGTGGAGATGCCTTGCCCACAGTACATCCCCACTCTCTCGGCCAAGTGGGCATAAGGACAGTCAGCGTTGGAGATGTTCTCCAAAGGCCAACTAGCCCCCAGGACTGCAGAACATAAGGACTGTGCGAGTCAAGCCTCCTAGTCATAGAGTCATAGTCGATCACTAAAGACTTAAGCTGTAAAGTGGAATTCCATGAGTGGGAAAGAAAGCCACTGGTCATACAGCCTCTCACTTTGCTGTTGCCCCCAGCGTCAATGGTTTAATCAAGAACTGTGATAAAGCCCAGGCGCTGACGCAACGCTGACGGTGTAAGGTTTACAGACAGCGAAACTAGTGGCTGGTTCTAGAAGGTGGGGGTATGAAACATGGGCGGGATTCGTCCTTTTATCCTTTAGGTGTGTAATGCTTTGCTCGCAACCTAAGTGAAGTTCTCTGTTTTAAGAAGATAAAGTAATTACGGAAAAGCAAATACAGTTGCAGACCGGAAAAAAAAGGGTGGCGCTGCTCTTGTGGCGACGCGCTCTCCCCGTGGGAGAGCAGCCCGAATTTCACGCAGAGAAATCTCGTGACTTGAAGGGGTATAAATAAATAAATTAAATAAATAAATAATTGGAAGTTAAACATTTGCAATTCAGAGCAGTAGAGATTTGACTGCTTGCAACAACAAAAATGGCAGGTAAACCAGCAAATCAGAGGCTAAGTGAAGATTTCACAGAGTGTATAGATGAAACATTCGGGTTTTTTTTAATATCATACTGTTTATATTCCAGACGACAACGATGATCCCATTATGAATTTATAGCTACATTCAACATAGTCATGCTGTTTAAAATCACTGAAGTCGATGGTTAAGCATATAGATGGTCCAGGGAAATTGCACATCTGTTGTGCAAATTGCGAGTGTTTCGTATTAGTTACAACATAGTTTGGATCCAAATTTAAAATAGATTTAACCGCAGTGCTGGATAAATCAGTGGCCACAGTGTCAGACTTGTTTTCTGGGATCATTTGAGGGCATGGTTTGGTTTGCCAATTTATTTATTTCTTATTTTATTCTTTTATATCGAGGACAATGGAATAAGCACTTATGTGCTTTTTTTTACAGCCAGTCCCCGTGTGTATGCGGGTTTTGTAAATTCTGTCATCTGTTCCCACCGGCACACAATGGCCTACTCTTACGAAAAGCGGAACAGGATTTAACGTGTGCGCAAGATGTTCTGCGTGCGTTCGCACACGGGGCCTCGGTTTATAGTCTCATTGGAAGGACTTTTGGGGAGAGTGACGCCAGGCCAGGGGATCGGGATAGCCTAGTGGTTAGAACATTGCGCTCGCAATCTGACGACCCGGGTTCGATTCCCGTTCAAGGGGATATTTTCCCCTGGAGTTAACATCAGTGCTGAGTCCACTCTCCCCGAAATTCTTTCGGATGAGACTATAAAGCCGAGGTCCCGTGTGCGAACGCACGCAGAACATCTTGCGCACACGTTAAATCCTGTTCCGCTTTTCGTAAAAGTAGGCCATTGTGTGCCGGTGGGAAGAGATGACAGGATTTACAAAACTGCATACACACGGGGACTGGATGTAAAAAAAAGCACGTAAGTGCTTATTCCATTGTCCTCGATATAAAAGAATAAAATAAAATAAATAAATATAAATAAAACGCCATCACTTCAGTGGTAGCCACTGAGGCATGCCCGTCAGCTGTCTCCATTCCCTTCTGCCCTCAGTCCTTCTGTAGATTTCGTCTTTCAACAACTACCTCCACTTGGCTGTATGTTCTCCACCTAAAGGAGTCCCATAACCTGTAAGGTCGTAGAGGAGCGAGGCATCAGAGACCTCAGCTTCTCCAGGACCGAGCATATTGAGGGCGGCGCCTATCTCCTCTCCCTCGCTGCTGTACCTTCCCTGACCCTAAAGAGGGCAGGTACCCGTTTACAGCTTGGAGGAACTGTACTGAAGCCAAGGCGCGCAAACGGTCACCCATCCAAGTGGTAACCGCACTCAATGCTGTGTAACTTGGCTGGGGGAAAGCGAGTGCTCCGACCACTGAGCTATCGCGTCCCCGTTCTCCACGTAGGGAGTTGGTTATCTTCTTTGTCTCTTGCCCTCTGTTTTGCTATAGGCTACAGTCTTCCCTACATCGCATCTCTAAGCGCTTTTTTAAGCGTTTTGATTTGTTTTTACAAGACATAGCGCTGCATAAATTTCATTTAGTAGTAGTAGTAGTAGTAGTAGTAGTAGAAATAGTAGTAGTGGTAGTAGTAGTAGTAGTAGTAGTAGTAGTAGTAGTAGTAGTAGTAGTAGTATATCTCAGTTCACGTCCAAAATATTGCATTGTCCTTTTCCTAACCAGATGTGAACGTTTAGGTTGTTTGTTCAGCTATTCCGAAATGCTTTGGTTTGCTCATCTTTTCGTTCAGCTTATTCTTAGGAGTCCTCTGTAGAACTACATCTGTGCAGTTTTGAATCGATTTCGGCCTGCAGCTTTAAATATTCCATTCTTTACTTCCATAGAAAAAAACACACCAGGTTAAACTAGTTTATGCAGTATTTGTTGTTGAAGCTTACTGACTAAATAGCTTTCTTTTCCAATGGGCCATGTTTGTTTAGCTTGAGCATACTTATCTTCTTGTAATATCTTTCGTGCTTGAGGCATTGGCTGATTTGTATGAGCAAAAGTATCTAAAATGTTCGACAACTTCTATCAACTTGTATGTTTTTATCCCTGGATTCATCAATATGCGTGATCATAAAGGGATAAAGGTATAGTGTTCCCATAATCTATGCGATCATCGGGATGCAAGGTGTCAGAGACAGGTCCTCTGAGGGCCAGAACCTTAAGGGTGGCGCCCATCTTCTTTCCGTTTCTACCCTATCGTCCCTGTCCCTGTAGAGGGCAGGTACCCATTTACAGCTGGGTGAACTGGGGGACTGTACTTAGGCCAAAGCGCGCAAATGGTCACTCATTCACTTGGTAACCAAGCTCAGTTCTGCTTAACCTTAGCTTGGGGAAAGCGAGTGCTCTGACCACTGAGCTCTTCTGTTCCCCTTTTAGGGGGTTCTTTTTGTCTGTTTTTCCCCCTTTGTAAATGTTTGCCATGGAATGTGTATTCCTTGCCGTGTGACTCGTTACTAATGCCGTTTACTTTACTCTTGTCGAACGCCGTCTAGTGGTAATTGTCTGGTACTGTCAAGTTCTTCTGGTTCACTTTCATTGATTTTTGCCTAGTCATTTGACATGTAGTATTCTATCGGGGACGGGATAGCTCAGTGGTCAGAGCATTCTCTTTCCCTCCCCCAGCTAAGGTTAAGCAGCATTGAACGTGGTTACCAAGTGTATGGGTGACCGTTTGCGCGCCTTGACTTCAATACAGTCCCCCAGTTCACCCAGCTGTAAATGGGTACCTGCCCTCTTTAGGGTCAGGGAAGGTAAAGCAGCGAGGGAGAGGAGATGGGCGCCGCCCTCAATATACTGGCCCCAGGAGAAGCTGAGGTCTCTGACATCTCGCTCCCTAATGACCACAAAGGTTATGGGAATGCATTTACCTTCGCTAGTCTCCAAAATGAGCAGGAGCAAAGCAGTTTTAAAAGCGCATCTTCTTTTTCCTCCCAGCGTTTTCATTCACTGTTTAATGCACTAGCGTCAGAAACGCACAAAAAATCAAAAGAAACAAAGACAAAATAAAAAGACACCATGAGTCTGACATTTTTCACGCCTTGAGGCTAACTACTGTTTATCTGATTTTTCTTTTTGGTAAACGAAACGTAAAACTAAATATTTGACTGCGCTTGGCCACTAGGGTGGGTGGCATGGTGGAGGGGTAGGTAGGGGTGAAGCAGTCTGCCTGCCTCTGGCTGTGTTGAAAACCTCACAGACAACAGAGGCAAGTCTACCACTGGTCTGGTTTCCTCTCCCATGCTCACATTGGCTTGTTTGTTTAAAACCTGCTTGGTGAGAATGGATATTCACTCTTGTTTAAACGATTCTGGCACGTGCTCGAGAGGTTAAACGCGTACAGGCATGTTTAAAAACAAATGTTTACCATTCGGTCACTCCAAGATTGGCTCACTCATCCCATGCTGTGTAAATAGGTTGGGGTTTTTTTACGATAAAGAGAGAAACCACAGCAAAAAGCAACCCCTTTCCATACAGTTGCGTGGCATTTTCTCACTATCTGCCAAACTTTCTTTATAATTATGTTTGTAGTTCGGTTGAATTCGGAAGTAAAAATTCAGAGTTGATGTTGTCACAGGAAGGAATCGTTGTAAGATATTACTATAAATAACCCCCCAAAATCAGGAACATGTCACCAATAATCATGTACACCAAACAATACTATCAGGCTCCTTTTATCTCTAGAAGACAATGACTGTGCCTTCTGTCTTGTTGAAAACAACGTCTGGAATGGCTCAGCAGACCAATCCGTGCATGGCAGTCTCTGTCACAGTTCTTCCCTTCTTCTTCTTCCTTTTTGGTCATGTTTCTCCCAGGGGAGGTTTGACATTGATGAGCCTTCTCCGTCTCTCTCTGTTTTGAGCTTCCTCCTTATTCGTGCCCCTTTTTCTAAGATCATCTGCAATACAGGCAGCCCAGGTCTTGCTAGGTCTTCCCTTTTGTCTCTTTCCATCCACTACGCAGTTCATTGCTCTTTTTTATGATGTGGTGGTCTGCTTTCCGTTGAACGTGCCCAAACCAGCGCAGTCTATTGATACTAGCTACAGACTTCAGACCATCAACTTTGCACATTCTCCATAGTTCTTTATTCGTGATCCTGTCTGAATGTTTGTCATGTAGCGTAGCATTGGGTTTTTACAGCTCTTCAACAAACGTTCGACGGTTTTTCTGCCACAGCTACTGCAGAAAAAATTGGACCCCGGGTTGAAGGCCTGATCTTGCTGTCTCTCCTTTCAGCGGCTTCTCCTGTCCTTCAGTATTCGGAGTCTCTTTACCGCTCTTCCTCAAGTTCCCTTCACGTGCCACGCTCCTCCAGCCACCGCGATTTTCTTACAGTGCTTCACGGCTGTCAGAGTTGATGTCAGTAGCTTTCATGACACTCTTGCACACATCCTTGAAGTGCAGTAGTGCTGGACGCCCTGAAGAACTGTGTCCTGGCAGCCAGTTCACCATTCTTGGGAATGCGGTCATCCTTCATACGATGTACGTGACCGATCTAGCGGAGATCGCGTTGAACATACCAGCAGGCGCATGCTTAAAGATTCTTCTTATTGAGAAAAACCAACGTGTTTGTGACTTTGTCCTCCCGGGTAATGCCCAAGACGTGATGCAGACAGCAGAATGGAAACATTCCAGACAGTCCTCCCGTCAACCCAGACCATCACACTGTAAACTATAATTATCAGGCCACAGGAATATCTGCTGATATCGGTTAAGACATGAACACTGCGTTGGCTTCCTCGTGTATTCTTTATTTTTATTTTATTCATTTATGTCGAGGACAATGGAATAAGCACTTACATGCTTTTTTACAGCCTGTCCCCGTGTGTATGCGGTTTTGTAAATTCTTACATCTGTTCCCACGGCACACAATGGCCTACTCTTACGAAAAGCGGAACAGGATTTAACGTGTTCGCAAGATGTTCTGCGTGCGTTCGCACACGGGGCCTCGGTTTAAAGTCTCACCCGAAGGACTTTTGGGGAGAGTGGAGTAGGAACTGATGTTAACTCCAGGGGAAAATATCCTCTTGAGCGGGAATCGAACTCGGGTCGTCAGATTGCGAGCGCAATGTTCTAACCACTAGGCTATCCCGTCCCCTAACAAGACCCAGAAGCATAATTATATTATACGTCAAACAAATTTTCAGGGAACCGTTGGGGAAGAGAGACAGGGTCTGAATATGCTGGTGGACCGACATCTTTAAAAAATAAAAAACCCTAGCTACAGCGTGCATTCTTGATGGCGGAATGCCTGAAGAGCTCTTCAGTGCAGTGCCTAAAAGACTTGTCAAGAAATGAAGGGAAGAGGAAGATGCTGTCTCCCCTTGCAGATATCATTCCCATTCGTTATCTTATTCAAAGTAACAGGAGGACAGATTCTGACCCAGAACTGAGAGCTGATGAAAATAATAATAATAATAATGTATGGAATTTATATAGCGCTGAATCTTGTAAAGCAACAAATCAAAGCGCTCAGATTTTTTTAATATTTTATATATATATCGAGGATAATGGAATAAGCACTCTTGTGCTTTTTAAAAAAATTCAGTCCCCGTGTGTATGCGGTTTTGTAAATTTTGTCATCTGTTCCCACCGGCACACAATGGCCTACTCTTTCGAAAATGATCGCACCTTTCTGTCCGAATTTGATTGACTTTTCCTTCAAACTCTGTGGGTAGTCACTGCACTGACGTTTTTGCAGGCACTGTGTTGTAGACAGGCTAAACCTGGCGAAGCCCATCACCCCATCCATCCACAAGAGTCACGGTGTATGCCGGGTGTATTCGAGTCACTCACTTCACCGGGGGGACGTAGTAAAAGTAATGATGATAATAATGATAATGTATGGAATTTATATAGCGCTGAATCTTGTAAAGCAACAAAATCAAAGCGCTCAGATGACTTTTTTTAATGTATGCGTGTGTATGCGGTTTTTTAAATGTTGTCATCTGTTCCCACCGGCATACAATGGCCTACTCTTTCGAACAGCGGAACAGGATTTAACGTGTGCGCAAGATGTTTCTGCATGCGTTCGCACACGGGGCCTCGGTTTATAGTCTCATCCGAAGTAGACGTGTTCCCACACAAGACTTCAGCTTGAAGTCTCCTGTGTAGGACTTTAGGAAGGAATAGAGTCAGCACTGATGTTAACGCCAGGAGAAAAGTATATCATTTTCCAACGGGCTTCTTACAGGAGCGACTTCAGCTGCCGTCAGATCATAACTACAACGCTCTGCTGAGATGTTTTGAAATTATACGGGCGTATATTCTTGTATTGTATATCGCTCTAAGTCACGGCAGAGTTCTTTGTATGAAATTCGAGATGCTATCCCCAGGGAGAGAGCGTCGCCACAACGTGTGCGCTACACACTGTTGTCTTTTCCTACCAGCATGTGTTACTAATGGCTTCCCCTATCAGACACACACACACACCACACACACACACACACACACACACACACACACTTTTGAACCCATATTTTTCGTTTTAGATTTGCAGGCAGGTAGGTTACCTCTAGTACCAGTGCCTCCAGATGAGAAGTGAGTACCAGTGAAGCCTTCATTTCTCCAGACTTCTCTGACTCAATGACTTCAGGGACACCAGTTTGACTTCAAGAGCAATGCCTACGACTAAACTATGAAACTGACTGACCGCTGCACTTAAGGACTCCAGAATTTTGAATCCACAGCTTCTGTTTTGTTGTCTGCTTGAAGCAATATGAATCATTGATTTGAATTGCAAAAACTCGGGTATTATGTTGCAATATTCAGCTGCCATTAGGCTCATATCTGATCGGATCGTTGGCGCCAAACTGGCATTTTCTGACTGCTTTTTTTAGTTTGTCTTTATCGGCTTTTTCGGGGATGAAAGCTTCATGGATTATCCTTGATCCCTCCTCCTCCTCCTCCATCTCCTCCTTTCCATCCATTACAACCAGACTCTCTCGAGTTTTTGTCAAAGGAAAAACATCTGTAATTGTGACCATCCGCCACAAACAAGTCTTCCCTTGTTGGTTTTTTAAAAAATTCGTTTAATATGCGCAATCCTTTCTTATGAACTTGATATTGGGCTGATATTTGGGGCCATTATCTTACGGATAAGGCGTCTAGTTTTCAGCTTCAGTTCCACAAAACAATTCTTAAGGCGGGGCAGTCTACTCATCTTTTAAAGGTTTATGGTAAGGTCGGAAAAGTTGCCTTTAATGTTACAATAAAAGCAAAGATGTCTTGCTGTTGGTAAGGTTGAGTGCACATCATAATGTGAATACGCTGTCCTGTTAATTATATTTATCATGACATAAACTCTGTATTGCACAAATAGTTTAAGAATGCAATCAATCATATAGATTTTGGGAGGAGGGGAGAAGAGTTTGGTTAAATTAAGAAATATTGATTGTAGTTACTAATGGTTGAAAATCCAAAGCCAAACAATCCTTATGTGGCGCGTGTACTCATAAGTGGTAAACATTAGTCAATACAGAAAAGATTTAGACATATTATAGATCGTTTAAAACCAAACATGCAGCTTTAAAATATCTACTCTTTGTTTCAATCGTATGTCTACACTTGAGTTGCCCAGATCCACACAACCCAATAGCAAACAATCTGCCAGTTAATACTCCCTGTTGTGGAGGAATTCAAACAAACGAGAGATAAGCACACACAAAAACACGACAGTGGTGATCTCATTAAATCGTCACATGTTCACAACCCAATAGCAAACAATCTGCCAGCTAATACTCCCTGTTGTGGAGGAATTCAAACAAACGAGAGATAAGCACACACAAAAACACGACAGTGGTGATCTCATTAAATGGTCACATGTCCAGTTTTGAGTGAAACTTGTAAAACATTGTTACCAAAAGATTAGGCCAAGTATCCCAAGACTTAAAATTGTGACGCTGCACCACGAAATGAGTCAATGTGCATTTTGACCCACTTTTCCCCTAAGAGCCATTTTAGCCAGATGGGGGTGAGGTTGTTGATTCTGAGATTTTGATTGATTATAAAACTACACCTACTTTTGTACCTTGTACTGAAGTATCAAGGCGTGATTTTGTTTCCTTTTGCTTTAAAAACACATATTAAAACATCCAAGCCCTCATTCTGACTACCAGTTACGATGCAAAACTTGTTGATTTATCATTTAGTCATTTTCTGCAGTCTTCCACTTCAATTTGTGATAATTTTTCGTAGAAATGTTCGATTTTCAATCTGTTTACTGTATTGAGTAGCTTACTTATTGCACATTAATACCATGTTAACAACAAAAAATTCACCTGTATTGCTATGCGATTTATTATGTGTTAGAGTGTCACAATTATGACCAACTCCTTTCCTTCAGCAAACAGGGAAACACTGTTCACTGTCGTTAGAGTGGTTACTGTTATCAGACATGACTTGTTATAACAAGATAGTTGAGATAGTTGAAATATGTAAACAAAAACTTAATACTCAATAAGATTAAAATATAAACACTGTCACTGGATGGTGCATGTCAACCAAAGCTGTTCAGTTATAATTGTGTTCCTTGGTATTATATGTAGTCCTCTATATCCCTTAAGGGAGAACAAAAATTAGAGATTTTGAATTTGATACTACGAAATTATTGTGTTTTATGGAAAACGAAGAAAAGAAGAAAAAAAGCATTAAGAGAGAGCAGAAGGAGAGACAACAGAAGAAACGAGGACAAAAAAGAAAGAAGAGAAAACGGCTGGAGAGAATTATAGGAAAATGAATAGGGGGATAGGAAAGTAAAGAAAGGAAGAAGAGATAAAAAAGAAGACCAAACAGAAGGGAAGAAAGAAATTAAGAAAGAAAGCAAAAAAAGAAAAATCACAGTGTGAATAGGCTGTCTTGTTAATTACATTTATCATGACATATACTCTCTATCCCACAAAGACTTTAAGAATACAATCGATTGTATAGATTTCGGGAG
>CM054160.1:30398125-30400625 GCA_028751875.1 Rapana venosa | reverse complement strand
ACCAGCTCATTCGAATAAATTCCACAATGAGAGGGGATCCAGCAAAAAGTTATGCTGATGCCTCTGCTTGCAATAGAAGTATCAGGAATTTTATCTCAAATACAATATCATTCCTTATTTTTACCATGCCATGACTTTAATGCCATTAACACTGCCTTTGAGTCAACGCAAAACAGAATTTGCAAACATCAATAGCAGTATCAGACAAAAAATTCAAAGCCATAAGAATTGCAAATAATTCAGAAGTAAAAATAGAAAAATGTTGTCCTAAATGAAAAGATTTTTGAACTTTTAAAGTCGGAATCACATATGCAGCACCACTTTTGCCTGTTTCTAATACAGATCCGTCAGTATACACTTTTAAGTGATTAGAATAATTATTTTCTAAGTGACTTTATACATCAACGGTGAGAAGATTTTGATCTTCATTTTTCTTATTTCCGTGTAGTCAATGTCACATTTAGCTGAAATATGTTCCCAAGGAGGTAATTGTGGAACAATCGGTAAAATTGGAATTGTTGATATATCGATGTCATTTTCTTTCATAAATGTGTCTGTATAATTTTTAATTGGCTGCAGAAATGAAATATTGCGTGCCCGTTTAGGAAAATCAGTGTCTTGATTATAAATATTTCCTCTTTTACTGAATTTGGAATAGAGATACTGCGAACCACATATTTTGATACTGCCAGTTTTCGCTGATCAGAAAGAGATAGTAAATGAGCTTCTTTATAAGTATTAGCTGTAATTTGCATGAGCCGGAACACCAAGAGCTATCTTTACTGCTTTACTGTCTAGACTTTGTAATTTTTTAAGTAGATAATCTGCAGCAGAAAAATAAACTTCTTGTCCGTAATTAATTTTGAACGTACCAAGGACAGAGCCAGATGTATCAGAGTCGTAGTGTCTTGACTCCATGCCTGAGAACTTATATCTTTAGGAAATTAAGTCTTTTCCTAGCTTCAGTTATCATTTGGTTGATGTGCATCTTCCAATTCAACTTTCTAGTTAAAAAATACACTAAGAATTTGACATCTTGTTTGTATTGAAGCACCTTTCCTTCTAATTTCAGTATTGGTAATTTTAATGCGTTGTCACCGTTATTAAAAAGCACAAGACACGTTTTTTCTGCTGATAATTCTAATCTGTTTTCTTTCATATAACTACAGAATTTATCTAATTCTTCCTGATATATTTTTCAACATAATTGATCACCTCTCTTTTTCGTGTTTTTCCTAACTGACGTATTTATCCAAATAGCAATATCATCTGCATACTGAACAACTTGAGTATTAGGTGACAAAGAGCTAGGGAGATCATGTACAAGAATAGAAAACAAGATAGGTGCAAGTACTGATCCCTGTGGTATACCAAGTCGATAGCTTTAAAAGAATGAGTACACTGAACCTAATTTAGTGCAAATTGATCTATCCGACAAGAAATTTTGCAGATATTTATATAATATGCCATTAATACCAATGTATTTTAATTTATGTAGCAATTGATCATGACAAACTCTATCATAGGCTTTCTTTACATCAAAAAATGTGGCTACACACTTTTTCGTTTGGAAAATTGCTTTTAATTTGATGTGTCAGTTTAACTAAGTGGTCAGAAGTACATCTTCCCTTTCGAAAACCAGCCTGATTTGTTGGGATCACATTATTCTTTTCACAAAAATGAAATAAACGCTTATGTATAATTTTTTCCATTACTTTACCCACATGAGACGTAAGAGCAATTGGCCTGTAGCTATCTATCGATGACCGCATGTTTACCTTTCTTCAGGATTGGGACTACAATCGACTGCCTCCAATTTTAGGAAGAGCGCCATTTATCAACAGTTCTGGAAAAATGAAAAGAGTAGCCTTTTCCATTTTAAAGGCAAATGAGCCAGCATTTGATAAGATATACCATCAGCACCAACAGCCGTCTTGTTATGTGTAAATGAATCTAAAGTTTCACTAAATTCATCATATTGAATGGGGGCATTTAAATAATCAGCATTATAAGCTGACAATTTGTTTAATTTATTTGCTTTTTCTAATTCGTATTTGATTGTATTCTTACTGATGAACTATTATCTGAAAACATTGAAACAAAAGCTTCTGCTTTTCATTATGCTTGGAAATCTATTATTTTCAAATTTGATTGGATGTGTTGGAAGCTGAAATCCATTTTTCATTCACAACTTTCTTCCAAACTTTATGTAAATCCTTGGATTCTGATACTTCATTTATACAGAATTCTGTCCAATACTTGTTTTTTTGCCTGATGCAATTATTCTTTTACATTGAGTTTTAGCATACTTCATACAAATAAAGTTTTCTTCTGATTGATCTTTTAACCATATTTTGAATCGTTCTTTTTTATGGTTTACTGCATCCTCACATGTTTTAGTCCACCATCTATTGCCCGTATGCTTTCCATTCTTGTTGCTTTTGTGTTGGGAATAGAAAACTCAGCTGCATGTATGAGCTTTGCCACAAAATTGGAATAA
>CM054160.1:30388125-30393125 GCA_028751875.1 Rapana venosa | reverse complement strand
ATATATATATATATTACTATGATGTGATATATTATAATATTATATGTATATATATATATATATATATATATATATATATATATGATGTTCATCATGATCATGATAATTGTGGTGATCATGATGATCATAGTGATGATGACGATGATTCATGATCATGATCATGATACCCATAGTCATACCGATGACCATGATGTTTGTGATATATTTTTTTTTTAAACCAATACAAATGGAGGAAGATGAAAAAGAAAACTTAGAACCAACGATAAGCGAAAAAAAGAAAGAAAAAAAACACCCACCAACCACCAAACCAAACAAAAAAATCCTAAATATCCACATAACAAAAAAAATATAACTGTAACCATCAACTCAATACTGAAGACATTCTATTTTTTCGGGGAAGTTTTTTTTGGTTGTTGTTTTTCTTAGAAGTTCAATCATAAATTCTAATTTACTTTAACTTTTCTTACTTTTAGACCTAACTGCTGGGATCTCTTTGGTTGGTGGTTTTTTTTTTGTTCATTTCCATACAGACTAATGGTTTGATATTGACCAGAATTTTGAAGCATTATTATCTGGCTGTCAGGGTGATATGATTATCTCGGGGTGGGGGGGGGGGGGAGGTGGAAGGGGGAGGAGGTGGGGAGGAGGGGGAAAGGGGAGTGGGGGGAAGGGGGTCGCTGTCTCACAGACTGAAGCAAAAGAGGGTGTTTGTTTGTTTTTTTAGCGGAATGTTATCATCATTGTCGTTAATGGATTTGAAAGCTTTTCACTGTTTTTGTGTTTTCTCTCTCTCTCTCTCTCTCCTCTCTCTCTCTCTCTCTCTCTCTCTCTCTCTCTCTCTCCTCTCTCTCTCTCTCTCTCTCTCTCTCTCTCTTTCTTTCTCTCTCTCTCTGGCTGTCTCTCTCTCGCGCTGTCTCTCTTTCGCTCTCTCTCTTTCTCTCTCTTTCTCTAGCTGTCTCTCTCTCTCGCTTCTCTCTCTCTCTCTCTCTCTCTCTCGCTGTCTCTCCCTCTCTCTCTCGCTGTTCTCTCTCTCTCTCTCTCCCTCTCTCTCTCTCTCTCGCTGTCTCTCTCTCTCTCACTGTCTCTCTTTCTCTCTCTTTCTCTCTCTCTCTCTCTCTCTCTCTCTCTCTCTCTCTCTCTTTCTCTCTCTCTCTCTCTCTCTTCTCTCTCTCTCTCTCTCTCTCTCTCTCTCTCTCTCTCTCTCTCTCTCTCTCTCTCTCTCTCTCTGTGCATCTGTCTGATTCTTTGTCTCTGCGTCTGTCCTTGTAATTGTTTGTTTGTTTGTCTGTCTGTCTTTCTGTCTGTGTGTCTTGTGTCTGTCTCGCTGTCTCTCTATCTGTCTGTCTGTCTGTCTCTCTCTCTCTCTCTCATCTCCTCCCCTTCTCTCTCTCTCTCTCTCTCTATCTATCTATCTATCTATCTATCTATCTATCTTTCTGCATCTGTGCCTCTGTGTGTGTGTGTGTGTGTGTGTGGTATGCGCGCGCGCGCGAAAGAAAGAAAACAAGAGAGAGAGTATGTCTGTCTGTGTGTCTGTCTTTAGGTCTGCCTGTCTGTATGTCTGTCTGTCTCAGAGTCTGAATTCATAAGTATATATATATAAATATATATACATATTGTGGATGCTGAAGTTATAAATAAATACAATTACTGTGTGTTGTATGTCTGAGACTAGTAGGTTATCATTACATCGCGATGATCGCTTAAAATAATAAAATCATTGTTATTATTACTGAGGTTGTTGCTAATCTGTATTAATGGTGTTGCTACTGCTGTTGTTTCTGCTGTTGCTGCTTTGGCTCCTGCTGTTTCTGCTGTTGCTCCTACTGTTTCTGCTGTTGCTGCTGCTGTTTCTCTGCTGTTGCTGCTGCTGTTTCTGAAGTACACGCTTTCACAAGAAACTGTGGACTACCTCAAACAGCCAACCTTTGATATCTGGCACTGGGAACCGAATGAGGTAATGTGGTGTGATGCGGGTTTGGTGTGATGTGGGTGTGGTGTGGTGTGATTTTTATTTATTTATTTATTCTTTTATGTTCTTTTATATCGAGGACAATGGAATCAGCACTCATGTGCTTTTTTACATCCAGTTCCCATGTGTATGCGGTTTTGTAAATTTTGTCATCTGTTTCCACCGATGCAGTATGGTGTGGTGTTGTGGTGTAGTGAGGTGTAGTGTGGTGTGATGTGAAGTGGGGTGGTGTGAGGTAAGTGGGGTGTAGTGTGGTGGTGTGATGTGGTAGGTTGGTGTGGTGTAATGTGGGGTGTGGTATGGGGTGGTGTGGCGTTGTGTGTTGTGGTGTGGTGTGGTGTAGTGAGGTGTGTGTGGTGTGAAGTGGGGTGGTGTAAGGTGGTGGGGTGGGATGTAGTGTGGTGGTGTGGTGTGGTGTGGTGTGGTGGGGTGTGTAGTGTGGTGTGGTGTGAAGTGGTACGGTGTGATGGAGTGGGATGGAGTGTAGTGAGGGTGTGGTGGGGTGGGGTGTGTGTGTGGTATGGTGTGGAAGAATGTGGTTTTTGTGTGGTGGGGTGGGTGAGGTAAGGTGTTATGTGGTGTTTGTGGTGTTATGTATTGTAGTGGGGTGGAGTGGAGTGGAGTGTGGTGTGATATGGTGTGAGGTAGTATAATGTGGTGTTATGTGGTGTGGCGTGGTATGGGGTGGTGTGGTGTGGGGTGGTGTGATGTGGGGTGTGCTTTGGTGCGGTGCAGTGTGGTGTCAGTGCGGTGTGGTGTTGGGTGGGGTGGGGTGGAGTTTGGGGTGGGGTGTGGTGTGAAATAATGTACCCTCTAGTAAACCCAACCACGTATGTGTGTGTGCGTGCGTGGGTGCGTATGTGTTGTTGTTGTTGTTGACTTCAATTTTACGTCTGTTCACTTTTAGTGATATTAGACGGGGAAAAAAACAAAAAAAACAAAACGGGTGAGGTGGATGTGTTGTTAAAAAAAATCTCGAAAAGAAACTTGGCAATGCAACAGGAATATTAACAAACAAACAAAAAGTCATTAACGTTAATGTAACTATAACAAATGTCCTATGGGACTGTGACAAAGACCTTTCACAATTTCAAATGCTAGTTTTAGATTGCTGAATATGTTGGTGAGGGAGTTTTCAGAAAAAAGGGGTATGAAAGGTTTTACACTCTGGCAGTCAAAAAGTATATGAGTATTAGTGATATTCTCACCACAGAGGCATTTACCATTTTTGCTGAATTTGGTTATCAATGCATTTAGTTTCATTCTATAGAATAAAGTATTAATTCTCCTTGACGTAAAAACACTTGTACTAACTTATGAATGGTTCACCACTGTTAAATTAACGGTATTGATTGCAGTTCTAGTTAAAAGTTTCTCATTTTGCTGATTACTGTCAGTGACCTTTTTCCATGATTTTTGTTCTAGTAAGCTATACCCTTCTTGTAAGGATAAAGGCACATGCAATTCTATTGCATCCCGTCCATGTTTTGCACCCTTTTTGGCAGCTCTATCCGCCCACTCATTTGTGTGTGAAGGCACCCAACAAAAATTCACACTTATGCCCTTTAAGGTTAAGAGATGTATGACATGCTTAATCTCTAATATGATTTTCGAAGTTTTCTTGAAACTTGGGGATTTTAAAGCAAAAAACCCGTTTTTTAAAATCAACGCAAAAAAGAATTTGAAATAACACAACGGAAAATCAAGAATTAAGAAAGGGACCCATTGTTTTTCTACAAGTTTGCTGTAAATATCGAGTGATGTTTCCCAACAAAATATGATTTTTTCTTTTTAAAGCGGTTAAAAAAGCAGAACCGGTTTCTTGTTATCTAGACGTAAAACCGTCTGTAAAAAATTTTGTAAAGGCAAAATTTATGCGTATGTGTTGTTTTTTTTTTTTTTATGTTTTTTTTTTTTTAACGAGGATAAGGGAAATAAGCACTTATTTTTGTGTGTGGTTTTGCGGTGCATGTAATTTCCCAAGGCCCACTTAACTAATTTTGGGGGTGTGGGGGTGCGTGGGGGGGGTAGCGTGTGCGTACGTGCGTGGGGTGCGTGGTTGTGTGTGTGTTGTTGTGTTGTGCTACCTTCGGAACACATGTTTTCCGACTGCTTTGGTTCAGATTTAAACTCAACCCCATCCCCTTTAAAAGAGGCGGGGTAAATGTCTGTTTGTTTGTCGTTGTCTGGGGTGCCCTCTCGTTTTCCTGTCTGTATGTTGTCTTCTGTCCGCTCTCTGTCTGCTAAAAAATTTTGAATAACTGCTCACCTTATACAGTTCCTGATAAGTCTTTTTTTGTCTTGTCTGGTTTGTCTTCCTACATACAAAACACAAACACACCACTGCAACACACCACAATACAAAACCACTCCAACCCCTGAAAAAACCCACCCCAAACAACACACACACAACACTCCCACGCACACACATACAAAACGTGACAAACACCCAAAACGCACACACCAAACCAAACCCCACACACACACACCCACACACACACACTCAACCCACACACACTCACAACACCTGACAACACACCCAACGCACACACACACCACAAACACCACACCCCACAACACAAAAAAACACAGTCCCCCCCACCCCACACAACACACCACAATACCCACAACACACACACACACCCCAAAAAAACCACACAAAACCCCTAAAAAAAAACCAAACATGCACACACCAACACTCACCCCCCTAACATATCCAAAACCCACACACACCACGAATACACACAGTCACACACACCACACAACACACACATTTTCTCTCTGTCTGTGTTGTCTGTCTCTCTCTTCTCTTTCTCTTCTCCTCTCTCTCTCTCTCTCTCTCTCTCTCTCTCTCTTCTCTCTCTTTTCTCTCTCTCTCTCTCTCTCGCAACACACACACCCAAACACACACACCACCCCCACCCCCCACCCCCCCCCCCCCCCACCCCCCAACCCACCCCCAACCCAACCCCAACCCTAAAACCCCCCCAAACCCAAACAAATTTCCCTCATTCTTCATTCCCCATTC
>CM054160.1:30380625-30383125 GCA_028751875.1 Rapana venosa | reverse complement strand
AGATCATGGACAGCTTCAAGGACAAACTGACCACTGGCTTTGATGTCTCCAACAAGGAACACATGGACACGGTAAGTGTACAGTCAGACACATTGCCTTCCTCCTGGCTTCCCACACAGCAACATTCTGTCCGTTCTTCTTCTTCATCGTTCTTCTTCTTCTTCTTCTTCTTCTTCTTCTTCTTCTTCTTCTTCTTCTTCTTCTTCTTCTTCTTCTTCTCCTTCTTCTTCTTCTCCTTCGTCTTCGTCTTCTTCTTCTTAGTCTTCTTATTCTTAATTCTTCTTCTTCTTGTTCTTCTTCTTCTTCTTCTTCTTCTTCTTCTTCTTCTTCTTCTTCTTCTTCTTCTTCTTCTTCTTCTTCTTCGAAATTCTTCTTCTTCACAATTCTTCTTCTTCTTCTTCTTCTTCTTCTTCTTCTTCTTCTTCTTCTTCTTCTTCGCAATTCTTCTTCGCAATTCTTCTTCTTCTTCTTTGCAATTCTTCTTCTTCTTCTTCGCAATTCTTCTTCTTCTTCTTCTTCTTCTTCTTCTTCTTCTTCTTCTTCTTCTTCTTCTTCTTCTTCGCAATTCTTCTTCTTCTTCTTCTTCTTCGCAATTCTTCTTCTTCTTCTTCTTCTTCTTCTTCTTCTTCTTCTTCTTCTTCTTCTTCTTCTTCTTCTTCGCAATTCTTCTTCTTCTTCGCAATTCTTCTTCTTCGCAATTCTTCTTCGCAATTCTTCTTCTTCTTCTTCTTCTTCTTCTTCTTCTTCTTCTTCTTCTTCTTCTTCTTCTTCTTCTTCTTCTTCTTCTTCTCCTTCGTCTTCGTCTTCTTCTTCTTAGTCTTCTTATTCTTAATTCTTCTTCTTCTTCTTCTTTTTCTTCTTCATCTTCTTCATCATCATCATCATCGCCATCATCATCATCATCATCATCATCATCTTCTTGTTCTTCTTCTTGTTCTTCTTCTTCTTCTTCTTCTTCTTCTTCGTCTTCGTCGTTGTCGTCGTCGTCAAACGCTCAGACAGCAACTCCTGAGGCCCTGACAAATACTGCCGTTCGCTGAAGGCTCTCCTCCCTCCAGGGGTCCGAAGAGTTTGTCCCTCATCGGCAGTAAGGTCAGTAGGCCAGATATCGGCCTTCACTCAGGATTTGGTGTGTTGGATGGACAGGTCTGGAGGAAGTGTTCTTCCGCTGTTTATGGGAGAAGTGCCACAGGGGTGCGCCTCAGAATCACCACTGTGGAACTTGGTCAACATGGGATGTCTGAGTCTGCAGTGTCCAGTCCTCAGCCTCACAATTGTTCCTTCCGACCATCTGTCCAGTCTTGCTGTTTATAGCTCCACTGACAACAGAGGCCATATCGAAAGCTGTCACCTTGTAGAATTCTAAATCTCAGATTAAAACTGTTTAACTATACACAGGGTATAAAATCAACTCTACTGTCGTCCCTTGTATCAATGCCCTGGAACAACCATAAAGGTCAACCCAGGACGGTTACCGCGTTGGGGTATCTTTACTCATATCAGACGAAAAGAAACCTCTCTCTCTCTCTCTCTCTCTCTCTCTCTCTCTCTCTCTCTCTCTCTCTCCTCTCTCTCTCTCTCTCTCTCTCTCTCTCTCTCTCTCTCTCTCTCTCTCTCTCTCTCAGGAAGTTGAACATGTTGTCTAGCGGAATGCCGTAGAGAAGGGTCTTTAGGGAAACTGCTGTATAATGTGTGTGTCTATGTTTGTCCGTTGTGTTCGGCAATGACCTCCAAAACAGCAGAGGAGGCAGCTGCTGTTTTAGAAATTGAGCAGAAATTTGAATACAGTGGAGATGCCTTGCCCATAGTACATCCCCACTCTCTTGGCCAAGTGGGCATAAGGACAGTCAGCGTTGGAGATGTTCTCCAAAGGCCAACTAGCCCCCAGGGCAGCAGCACATAAAGACTGTGCGAGTCAAGCCTCCTAGTCAGAGAGTCATAGTCGATCACTAAAGACTAAGCTGTAAAGTGGAATTCCATGAGTGGGAAATCCCCTGATCACTAAAGACTAAGCTGTAAAGTGGAATTCCATGAGTGGGAAATCCCCTGATCACAAAAGACTAAGCTGTAAAGTGGAATTCCATGAGTGGAAAAGCCACTGGTCATACAGCCTCTCACTTTGCTGTTACCACCAGCGGCAATGGTTTAATCAAGAACTGTGATAAACCCCAGGCGCTGAAGGCTTGTGCCTAATATCGTGGAAGGAAGGTGAGATTCTGGGTTCTATTCCCAGCCTCGCCTTTCTTCCCAGTTTGACAAAAAAATCGAACTGAATGTCAAAAGTCCTTCGGATGAGACTATAAACCGAGGCCCCGTGATCGAACGCAAGCAGAATATCTTGCGCACACGTTAAAACCTGTTCCGCTTTTCGGAAGTGTAGGCCATTGTGTGCTGGTGGAAACAGATGACAAAATTTACAAAACCGCATACACACGGGGACTGGATGTAAAAAAGTACATTATCCTCGATATAAAAAAAGACATGACGATACTCCAGAGCT
>CM054160.1:30369418-30374418 GCA_028751875.1 Rapana venosa | reverse complement strand
TCCGAGGTTCACAAATGGTGAAGATTTTGTGTATGCGACTGCTTTACCCAGCATTAAGAAAGCGGCATTTCGACTTTGGGGATGCATGTTGTATGACTATGGTTACAGCATTCAGTCTATGTGGTCAAACTGGGAAGAAAGGGCGAGGCTGGGAATCGAACCCAGAACCTCACGGTTAACTTGTTGGCAGGCGAGCGTCTTAACCATCTGCCACCTTCCTTCCTGTGAATATCTGAATACAGTAATTCAGGGACCAGCATAATGTAACTTTGTTCTATGATTATATTAAACGGAATAAACAAAACATGTGATCTTTGACTTTACTCACACTGTGACTCTTTTTTTAAAAATCATTATTAGGATTTGTATATCGTTTCATTGTGTCATTTGTTGTTAGAAATGCGTCACGTGACTGGTATTTCACGCCATAAAAATTTAAATCTTACATTTAGTAAGGAAGTCACACTTACATCAAAGGCGAACGCAGCAGAACACCTTGCGGCACACGTTAAATCCTGTTCCGCTTTTCGTAAGAGTTAGGCCATCGTGTGCCGGCGGGAAAAGATGACAGAATTCACAAAACCGCATACGCACGGGGACTGGTTGTAAAATAAAAGCACATAAGTGCTTATTCCATTATTCTCGATATAAAAGAATAAAATAAAAATTTAAAAAAAAAAAAAATTTTTTATAAAGGTAACAATAGTGAGGACAGAGAAGATCTGAAGGCAGTAGGAACAGAGAGAAAGTATCTGACCTCTAACAATTCTGGAGCTGTTAATTTGAGTCTCAAAAAAACCAGTGGTCAGTTAACGATAAGATGTATACCATTTCTCTGGTCCACTATTGAGCAGACCTGCCAGTGCCGCAACTAAGCTATTTTGGTGGTGGTGGGGGGGGTTCTATGTACGCTTTCAAAAGCTGAAAATAAGCTAAAAGGTCGTATTATTCATTACAGCATATGGATGCTGTTTAATGGTAAAATAATAATAATAATAATAAATTGAACTTATATAGCGCTGTATCTTGCACAGACAAATCAAAGCGCTTATGGGAGAAGGACATATATGGCGTGCGATATACTTGACTTAGGTGTTGGAAATATCAAGCTGGTTAAAATCTGCTACTGTATTTTCTTGGTAGAAGGGTGGGTTTTTTTTAATAGTACACGACTTTTAAGTCGCGGCAGATTTCTCTGCGTGAAATCCCGGCGGCTGCTTTTCCCGGGAAGAGCGCGTCGCCACAAGAGCAGCGCCACCCTCTTTTTTACTTTTCATGTTTGCGCATGTATTTGTCTCCCAACCGTGTATTTGATACAAGATGTCGTGTTTCTAGAAATGTAGAAAGTAACACACAAAAAATGCTGCGTAAAAAACCACGTTCGTTTTTTTTTACTTTATTGTGCTTTGGATAGATTTACAAAAGAGGACTAAACTATTTTTTTAGTGTGATGTTTTTGCTATGCTTTCCCTGAAATAAAAAGAGGAAAATATGTGAGGTTCTTTTTTCATTATGTACTTTTTCGATACATATGTCAGGAATTTGTCAGAAATATCATGCCCCAAAATTTATCAAAACTGGTTAAGATGTATCTATGTTGCATTCTTTGAAATTATCTAATTTGTTATGTATGATAGACATAACTATACAGATGACGTGATCTAAATCTTTCAAATGTGATTTTTAATTCCGCAAGCATGTAAAAAGATATTTTCTTATGAAATTATACCCCCAAAAAATCGTTTTTATCTTTTAGTGTACAAATTGATGCTGGAAGTATAATATATGCCGTGAAGTTTGAATAATAAAAACGTTGATGAATATTATGTGAACAGAAAGTAAAACTCTTTAAAAAAAAAAAAAAAGCCTGTGCTTACGTTACCATTAATTTCACTAGGTTATGGTAAATGTGTTCTTAATTTTTATGCGGGTTGTTGTAAAAACTAGTAAAATGCCCTTTTTTCATGCGCCTGTTTCTTTTGTTTTTCAACATATTTTTCTTTCTAAAAGACAAAAAAACTGCACGGCCGCTTATCATAATCAAAGCAAACAAGAAATTTGGCCTTTATGCCGTGTTTGTTCAACAAGACACGACCTTGTAACACAATACACACAACTGAATCATGTAGATTTTAACTGCAGATGTCTTGCACAATGAAATTTCTGCACTTCACTTCACTTAAGATATGAAGCCACACAAAGGCGTAAAGTACGCGGACTGCGCATGCGTCCTAATCCATGGGGTCGGATTGTGTCCCTTTAAGTGAGATGGTAGAACAGAATTTGAATTCATCGTTGATATTAAAGAAGTTGCCGTTATCGGTTAGGCGACGACATAGATGTTTTGATTCAGATGCAATGGATGGACAGAGAGACCCCCAAAAAGGGGATTATCAAATGGAATTTGATCATTTATAAGATCTTTGAAATATAGGTGGGTATTTTTTAAATGGAATCGTTAATCAGGCGTCACTTACCTCCCTTGAACCGTTTTAAGCAATGATGCTGAAAATTGTGCCAAAACGATAAATCAGCAAGTTTGTACACACACTCACACACACACACACAGATACACACCCAAAAATCTATCGCATTATTTGCTAAGTTTAAGTTTTCTTGATAATAAACGGCTGTTTGGATCGCTCACTACCTGTGCTTCTACTTTCATTGATTGGGTTACATATTTCTTTGTTTGTGGCACGGACTCCGACATAAATGTAGAAAGCGAATCCAGCCTGTAAATTAAAAAATAAATTGCCAAGATGTTGTTTTTGCAACAAAAAAAGGGAAACAAAACAAAAATGAATTATTGACGTTGTCTTTTTTTTAAAAATCTCTGTATAATTTATCTTTCTTTTTCTCTTTTTTTCGTTTTTTTTTTAAAAATGAGTGCATTTTTTGTGTTATTCTGTGTTGCAAAGACTGCAGCTTGTTTTAGGCTATTATTTGGAGTATTGTCATGTTTTGAATGATAAGACGGAAGTATATATATATATATATATATATATATATATATATATATAGCATGTGTATTGATGTATGTGTTTGTTTATTGCCTCTGTTGTATACCATTTGCCAACTCATTTATTGAATGGACTGTTACATATTTTTTCAAGATGGGGTTTTGCTCTTTAAAAAGTAAAAAATCAAAAATAAAAATTCATCATTCTTAACAAATATTTTTTTCTTTCATTTGTTGTCTACTTTTGAAAGTAGATACGCATTTTTCACATTCGTTAACTTTTTTTGTCTTATATATATATATATATATATATATATATATATATATATATATATATATATATATATATATAGATAGATATATATATGTTACTGTATACTCAGTATGTTCTTATTTGTTCTCACACTCTTCCTTTTTTTGTTTTTCGTTAAGGTTGCTGTACTTTTTTCTATCATATTTGTTAATACTCGGTTTTGTTATATTTCGTGTTTTATATTAAGTGTGTTAATATGTACATGTGTATTAACACTCTTTATTTCTTACAGAATTCGCTGTGTTAAGTTAATTGAATTTTTTTTTCTTCTCCTTACCCTGTTCATTTTATATTTTTAAAATATTTTCTTTCTCGAATTTTTTGTTCGGTAGGGGGATGGGGGATATTTTGTCAAAATGTTCGTATCATTATTCCAGAGAAAATATGAATATTTTTGTTGTGTATTGTAGGCAACCTTCTTCTGTTTAGTGTGTGTCTGTGTGTTGCTGCGTTCATTCTATCAGCAAAGCCGTCCAGTACTTTGTGATAAAACTGCATGTTATTGCTCTACTATGCGTGCATTCAGCAATGCTTCATCTTCGTGTTCGGGATCACAGTACAATGTTAAAAGTTTGGCGGGCACCGTTCTGTTCAAATCTTGGTGGTTGGTTTTGTTTTGTTTTGTTTGTTTTTCTCTTGGTAGGTGTGGGGTGATGTTGTTTGTTGGCGGGCACCGTTCTGTTTAAATGTTGGTTTTGTTTTGTTTGTTTTTCTCCTGGTTGGTGTGGGGCAATGTTGTGTGTTGGCGGGCACCGTTCTGTTTAAATGTTTGTTTTGTTATGTTTGTTTTTTGTCCTGGTTGGTGTGGGGCAATGTTGTGTGTTGGCGGGCACCGTTCTGTTTAAATGTTGGTTTTGTTTTGTTTGTTTTTCTCCTGGTTTGTATGAGGCAATGTTGTGTGTTGGCGGGCACCGTTCTGTTTAAATGTTGTTTTGTTATGTTTGTTTTTCTCCTGGTTGGTGTGGGGCAATGTTGTGTGTTGGCGGGCACCGTTCTGTTCAAATGTTGGTTTGGTTTTGTTTGGTTTGGGTTGGGTTTTTTTCCCTCCTGGTTGGTGTGGGGCAATGTTGTGTTCAAATGTTCTTGTTAACTAGGGAGGCGGACGATGGAAGGCGGGGAGGGGGGGCGGTATTCTCCATTTTTTTTCTTGTGGGGGGGGGGGGGGGGAGGTAACAATGAGCATTTTTTGCTCATCGATCTAACTTGGTCTTATTTGTAATGTGATGTTTATATATGTTTGTTTGTTTTTATTCTGCAATAGGATGAATAATTATTTTTCCTTGTTCATTGAGGGGGTACTGTTCTTGTCAATATGGTTTTTTTTTCTATTTTAGTATGAACACAGTCCTGTTTAGGTTTTATGTGGTTGAAGGGCGACAGTCCTGCAACCGTTTTCTTCAATTTTTTACTCTTTTTTTTTTTAAGAATCTTACTAGAGACATCTTTTTTGTTGAAATATGTTTGTTTTTTCCCCTGACATTAACATTCACACTGTTCTAATCAAAATATTTTTAACTTTACTTGGGACACTTATTCTTATGTTCGGTCTTTTATTTGATTCACTTCGGGGATATCTAATAGTCGCTTCTATTCGGTTTAAGTAGGGTTTTGTTATTGTTCAGGCTCAGATTGAAAATGTCTTTTCTCTACTTTTGTTTATCAAATTGGTTATGATATGTTGTTGTGTTTCAATTCGTCTTTTGCTTTCAATAGGGACATTTGATA
>CM054160.1:30364418-30366918 GCA_028751875.1 Rapana venosa | reverse complement strand
GGCCTTTTCAAATGGTAAGCATATATAAACTACTGTAAAAAAAATCATTTAAAAAATCGATGCTACAAAATAAGTTAACAGAAAACTTTCTATGAAACTAAAGTCACACAAACAAAAACCTCGATAAAAACCTCTAAAATCACAGCAAATGGCGCTGGCAGGAATCTAAAAAACAAACCACCCTAAACTCACAACAATCTCAGCGGAATTTGGCAGGCAAAGCGTCAATACATCGGTGTGGTCATTGACAAACACATTTTCATATACAGAAACTCAGTGATCCAATCCACCGTCATTCCACAAGAAAATGTTCATGTTTACAGCTATATGCAAATACCTGTTTAAGCTTATGGAACATCCGCACTTGTTAAATGTTCCGTTCCTTCTCTCATGGACTACTGCCACTCTCCCACAGCGTGTACAACATTCTGCCACTCAGCTTCTGAACACACTAAAAAAAAAAAAAAAGTAAAGGTAAAGGAGTCCCATAACCTATAAGGTCGTAGGGGAGCGAGGCGTCAGAGACCTCACTTCTCTAGGGCCAGCATATTGAGGGCGGCACCCATCTCCTCTCCCTCGCTGCTTCACCTTCCCTGACCCTAAAGAGGGCAGATACCCATTTACAGCTGGGTGAACTGGGGGGAACTGTACTGAAGCCAAGGCGCGCAAATGGTCACCCATCCAACTGGTAACCACGCTCGACGCAATTACAATTCTTTTTCTTTCTTTTTTTTCTGTTATTCTTTTATATCAAGGATAATGAAATAAGCACTCGTGTGCTTTTTTTTTTACATCCATTCCCCGTGTGTATGCGGTTTTGTTAATTCTGTCAACTGTTCCCACCGGCACACAATGGCCTACTCTTCCGAAAAGCGGAACAGGATTTAACGTGTGCGCAAGATGTGTTCTGCGTGCGTTCGCACACGGGGCCTCGGTTTATAGTCTCATCCGAAGGATCTTTCTTTTCATTCGTTTCTTTTAAGTCCCATCGAACAGACTAAAAAATCTGCCTTCTCTCAGGCACCACTGAACACCACCAAAGTGACCCAGCAGGGCCCCTCTGGCTGGTGGCCCCATGGCGGCCTGATATTGGTAGGCTCCCTGTGGACTTCCGACCCTGGGGATGAGTACGTAACGAATCTGGGAATGGCTGTGACGGGGAGATTGGGATGAGCGGCGTGGGAACAGCAGGACGGGGACATCACAGAAGATGAGGCAGCAACAACAAAAATCTGCCTTCTCGCATTAACGCATTAACTGTAGTACCACACCCACAAACTTGATGTTGCCCTTATCTCTGTGACTATTTTCTAACACAATCTCAGTCTCTGTGATCAACTGCAAATCGATGGTTAAGCCTTCAATCAGAGCCAACAAACCTTGAAAGGCGAAACTAAAATTCAAGGAGTAAGCTTTACTGAAGACATAGACACAGACTGAAAAACTTCTTTGTGCTATGGTTCAAGATATACCACTGATAATCCCTTACCTTCATATTCCTTACAATTTGTCTCTTTTTGTTTTATTAATCTTCTCTATCTGCCAGTCTCTGAGACTATTTTTATCACAATCTCAGTCTCTGTGATCAACTGCAAATCAATGGTTAAGCCTTCAATCAGAGCCAACAAACCTTGAAATTCGAAACCGAAATTCAAGGAGTAAGCTTTACTGAAGACATAGACAAAGACTAGAATACTTCTTTGTGCTATGGTTCAAGATAAACCACTGATAATCCCTTACCTTCATATTCCTTACAATTTGTCTCTGTCTGTTTAAATAATCTTTTCTATCCCTCTGACAATATCTCACAATCGTCACTATCAAATAGCAATAATCATACTACAAAAGCAACCTTTTATTTTTATTTTATTTTTATTTTATTCTTTGATATCGAGGACAATGGAACAGGCACTTATGTGCTTTTTTTTTACATCCAGTCCCCGTGTGGATGCGGATTTGTGAACTCTGTCATCTGTTCCCACCGGCGCGGCACACAATGTCCTACTCTTACGAAAAGCGGAACAGGATTGAACGTGCGCGCTTTATATCCAAATGATAAGTTCAAGGTTTCTTTGTGGTAGAGTAATGGCTGCATAAGTGTCAATGTCTTGACTGTGTAAATGTTTTTAAGCTGCCATAAACTACAAGCTTCATGTTGCTATGATTCCAGAATTATGTTTGTTTTTAGTGTCATTTCTGATTAAAAACTATTTCCACCAAAATACTGAAACCTTTGGTTTGTCTCTTTGCTCGGTATGTTGTCCAAAACGCAGTGAACTACTGAACAGAGCACTGGTATAACTAAGCATTGCTTGTTGTATTCACGTCATGTATTGGTGCTAAGTTGCTGTGAACTGTTGAAATCTTGTTTTGAACCAAATACTGAACGGTCCATGACAGCAGCCTGACCATCATATAATCTTAGGACCGCGTAGGTAGGGCAGCAGCTGTGCGTGCATGGTGGTGTCCTCCAGTTTCTTCGCTCCCCCGTCAAATCCTG
>CM054160.1:30334418-30356918 GCA_028751875.1 Rapana venosa | reverse complement strand
GGTACGAATCAAGAGGCCTGTCTGCTGAAATTCTTCCTCGCTCTAAACAATCTTAATATTGAGGTGAATCAAGCTACAATACAAAACAGTGTTATGTTGTTCCTTCATGTTGAATCATTCAGATTCCCCCGTGGGGATGCCATAAGCCTGTCAGTATAAATAACATTCCAACCTGGAATTTTTGTGCTAGGAATTCCTTCTTTTCTATCCCTCTCTTTTACTTTCTGCCTTATTCCTTTTTGTTCCTGTCACCTCCTTGTTTGAAATTATTAGTTATAATAAACATAAACATAATCCCTACTTAGGGCAAGGGCTGGATAAAAGAAGACATATTTGTCAATATGCATTTGTAACCACTGGGAATTAAGACTATCAATCAATCAATCAATCAATCCTTGTCTATTTTCTGCCTTCTTGGTCCATTCTCTTGCCTTTTTCCCCCCAGAAAGACTTGAAAAAGAACAATTCTCTCCCACACCAAAGTTGGATGTGCTGGGCCTGACTTGTCAGGTGCTTAACAGCAACGCAGCGCATTTTGACTCATATGACAGACAACAATAGTTGCTGTCTGAGCGTTGGACTAAGAAGAAAAGCAGACTCTTTCATTATCTCTCGTTACCTCACCTCACGTTGCTATCTTCAACCGTTTCAACAACAACAACCACAGACAGTGTTGGACACAAAGCATCACTGCTGTTGCATAACCATAGGGTTAATAAAGTGCAGTGGCCTATGGCTTTAATAATAATACATGGAATTTATATAGCGCTGTATCTTGCACAGACAAATCAAAGCGCTTGCACTCAACTCATTCTTACACAGTCATGCAACCAATAGCAAGTAATAGTTCTAACAAGTCCAAATGCACACACACACACACACACACACGCACGCACACACACACACACACACACACACACACACACACACACACACACACACATATATATATATATATATATATATATATATATATATATATATATATATATATATATATATATATATATATTTATATACAGGTTATACACATTTTTGGCTGTTGAAAAGCAGGGATAGCTATGAAATGAAGCAGGAGAGGAAAAATCTTAGGTTTGAAACAAATATGTCTTGAGGCCGGATTTAAAAGCGTCACAAGAAGGTCTTTGGCGAAGAGATATAGGGAGGCCATTCCAAATCGATGGACCAGAAACAGAGAAAGAGCAATGGCCAACAGAGGACTGGCTGAATCTAGGCATTCGTAAGCACAAGGAATCTGCTGAAGAGCGAAGTGAACGAGAAGGGGTGTACAGGTGGAGACATTCACATAGGTAGGAGGGTGCTGTTTTGTGGAGACATTTGTAACAGAGAGTACTGATCTTATAGTTTATTCTTTGTGGCACAGGCAGTCAGTGGAGAGATCACAAGAGAGGGGTTAATGTGTTCAGTCTTTGAAATCTACTTTGTCATACAAAGCTAATGAACTCAGATCCCCCTCCCCCAGTTGCCCTACTGCCATTGTTTTTTCATCAAACTGGCCCCTAAGATCAGGGAACTTTGCCCTGGGTTCTGTATGTCGCTGTAAAATAGTCCATTTCCTTGTGCCTTCTCTCCAGAAAAGATGGAAAAAAACAACAATTCTCTCAGACACCTAAGTCAGATACCCTGGGGTTGACTTGTCACAGTCTTAACGGCAATGGGGCATAGTGTCACTCATGTGACAGACAACAGTTGCTGTCTGAGAGTTGGAGGAAGCTGAAGACTCATTCAGTATCTATCACTTTTTTCACGTTATATTGTTGTCTTCAACAGTTGCAGAACAAACGTGATGTTGGGAGCAAAGCATCACTGCAATGGCCTAACCATGAGACCTATACAAGTACAGTAAGATTATGTCTTTGAACTTTATTTCGTTATACAATGCCAGTGAACTCAGATCGCAGCCCTTGCCCCAACTGGGTTCATCTTTCATTATTAAACCGTCCCTTAGGATCAGGGAGCTTTGCCCTGGGTTCTGTATGTCGCTGTAAAGTCGGTTTATACCAAGATGCTTGTCAATATCAACGCTCTTTCTTGCCCTGTCTGAAATCGGTGGCCATTTTTTTTGGTCGCCATCAGTACCAATGAAGGAGCAAGTTCACCAGGACAGTTGACCATGTTCTTATGACCAGCCTTCAGAGAGAAGCCTTTCTTCCAAAGGTGTTGTGTGATCTTTGCTTTGATATGGGGTTCTCCATTTTCATACAGATGTTAGTGTTGGATCAATGACGTTGAAGGCTTGTTACGTCATACAAGGTCTGGCACCAGGGTCAACTTTTCTATATATATCACCTCAGCTTTCTTTTTCTCTGAGGGGGGAGGGGGGAGAGTAGAGGGGGGTGTTTAGAAAGAAATTGTTTCTTAGGGCATAGACGGAGTTGCTTCACTATTATTTACCCTTTTTTTTTGGGGGGGGGGGGGGGAAGGAGGGGTGAACACAGGCTTGCACCTGTAAGACACACGAAAATTGCTGCCTTTTTTTTAAACATGATCACAAGCGCACAAAAGAAAAACCTTTATTCTGACTCCCCATATGAAGATGTTTGTCAGTATAAATAGTATCCTCACCTTGTGGAAATTCTGTGTCAGGAATTCCCTCTCTTTCTGTCCCTCTCTATGTTTTGCCTTGTTCTTTTTCTTCCTGTCACTTCCATCTTGTTTACGTTCTATATACTTAGTCCATTTCCCTGTGCCTTCTCCCCAGAAAAGCTTTAAAAAAACAAAAAATTCTCTAAAACACCTAAGTCAGATACACCAGGGTTGACTTGTCACACACATTAACGGCAATGCGGCACAGTGTCACTCATATGACAGACATCAGTTGCTGTCTGAGCATTGGAGGAAGCAGAAGACTCATTCAGTATCTGTCATTCGCGTTATATTCTTATTTTCAACAGTTGCAGAACAAACACGGTGTTGGGAGCAAAGCATCACTGCAATGGCCTAACCATGGGACCAATACACGCACAGTCAGATTATGTCTTTGAACTTTACTTGTCACAATGCCAGTGAACTCAGATCACAGCCCTTGCCCCAACTGTGATCATCTTTCATTATTAAACCGGCCCCTAAGATCAGGGAGCTTTGCCCTGGGTTCTGTAATGTGGCTTTAAAGTTGACTTAAAAGGATGGCTGTCAATATCAAGCTCTTTCTTTCCCTGTCTGAAATCGGGTGGTCATTTTTTTTTGTCGCCGTCAGTGCCAATGAAGAAGCAAGTTCACCAGTACAGTTGACCATGTTCTTATGACCAGCCTTCAGAGAGAAGCCTTTCTTCCAAAGGTATTGTTTGACCTTTGCTTTGATATGGCCGGTTCTCCATTTTCATATAGATGTTAGTGTTGGATCAATGACGTTGAAGGCTTGTTACGTCATACCAGCTCTGGCATCAGGGTCAACTTTTCTATACCACCTCAGCTTTTTTTTTCTTCGAGAGTGGAGGGGGGAGAGTAGAGGGGGTGTGTTTAGAAAGAACTTGTGTCTTAGGTCATAGAGGGAGTTGTTTCATTATTATTTACCTTTTTTTAACATGATCACAAGTGCACCAAAGAAAACCTTCATTATGACTCCCCCTATGAAGATGTTTGGGGACTGTCAGTATAAATAGTTCTCCATTTTCATATAGATGTTAGTGTTGGATCAATAACGTTGAAGGTTTGCTACGTCATACCAGCTCTGGTATCAGGCTCCACTCTATAGGTCACTTTACAGTGTTTTCTTTGTTGTTGTTGTTATTGTCGTTTTTGTTGTTGTTGTCGTCGTTTTTGTTGTTGTTTTGTGGGTGATGAGAAGGGGGAGGTAGGATTTTGAAGGTGGGTTTTTTTTCTAAGGGAGGAGGGAAATTGCTTCATCATATTCCCTTTATCAACATGATCATGAGAACAACAAAAATTCAACAACCTTTTTTTTTTTTTTTGGGGGGGGGGGGGGTGGGGATGGACCATTTGTGCCATAGGGGGTGGAGACAGGTGGGGTGTGGTGCTGTGTAGTGTCTTGTCTCGTCCTTCGACTGAGACTATAAACCGAGGTCTTGAATGAAGACCCACGCAGAACATCTTGGCACACGTTAAAACCTGTTCCGCTTTTCGGAAGAGTAGGTCGTTGTGTGCCGGTGGGAATGGATGACAACATTTACAAAACTGCATACACACAGGGACAGGATGTAAAAAAAAAAAAAGACCACATAAGTGCTTATTCCATTCTCTGTGAAATAAAAGATTAGAATGAATACCTTAAATAAATATATAAATGAACGGATAACCAACAAACAAATAAATGAATATATATATAAATGAATAAATAAATGTACTGTACTGTAGGGGACGGGGTAGCTCAGTGGTCAGAGCACTCGCTTTCTCCCAGCCAAGGTTAAGCAGAATCGAGCGTGGGTTACCACTCGGATAGGTGACCGTTTGCGGGTGTTGGCTTCAGAAAGTACCCCCAGTTCACCCAGCTGTAAATGGATACCTGGCTCTTTAAGGTTAGGAAGGTTAAAGCAGCGAGGGGAAGAGGAGACTGGACGCCACCCTCATTTGCGGCCCCTGGTAGAAGGGTGAGGTCTCTGACGCCTCACTCCCTACGACCTTATAGGATATGGGGACACTTAAATAATTAATAATGATAATAATGATTGGAATTAATATAACGCTGATCTAGTATGTAGCAACAATCAAAGCGCTAAGAGAACTTTTTTTTATAGGAGGAAAATGGAAATAGCACTCATGTGCTTTTTTTTCCATCCAGTCCCGTGTGTATGCGTTTTCTGGTTTTGTAATTTTGTCATCTGTTCCCACCGGCACCAATGGCTTACTCTTTCGAAAAAGCGGACAGGATTTAACGTGTGCGCAAGATGAGATCTGCATGCGTTACACACGGGGTCGGTTTTTATTAGGTCTAATCCGAAGGACTTTGACATTCAGTTCGATTATTTTTGTCAAACTGGGAAGAAAGGTCGAGGCTGGGAATCGAACCCAGAACCTCACGGTTTACTTGTTGTCAGGCAAACGTCTTAACCATCCTGCCACCTTCCTTCCAATATACGTTAAGGGACACCTTTACCTTTACAGTACTGTACTGCGTAATACAGTCCACGGGGTATGCAACATATTATTTTTGGTATATGATTATTCCGGAGCAGCCGGGAGGGGTGAAAAAAAAGCGAAGACAACAGAAAAAAACTTCAAGATCAGACAACTGACCTGTCATGGTCGAGTGTTGAAAGCGTTGGCCAGTCTGGGGTGGGGCTTGTGTCGTCTGTCCCTTCCAGCTGATTGACAGCTGGTATGGGACGTTGTTACCGGACTATCAGGGCACTGCAGCCTCGGGTATAGTTGAATTTGTCTCCGATATCCAATTGACAAGTCATAAACAAAACAAACAAGCCAACAATAATTATTACACATGCACTGCGCCGGCGTTTAGTTGGCTTCTGCTTCCGATGTCCACTTGTCGCTGACACAAACAAACAAACAAGCCAACATAATATAATGTACGCATGTTTGTATGTGGATACGAATACGTTAGTATTTTGTGTTGTTGATGTTGTTGTTGTTTGTTGTTGTAGTTGTTGTTTGTTATAAAGTCGAGTCAAAAACGCTTTAATCACCCCATGAAGGGCGAGTCAACTCAAGTCAAAAACGCTTTAGTAGTAGTAGTAGTAGTAGTAGTAGTAGTAGCAGTAAGTAGTAGTTGTAGTTGTAGTAGTAGTAGTAGTTGCAGTTAGTAGTAGTGTAGTACTTGTAGTGTTAGTAGCAGTTGTAGTCGAGTAGTAGTAGTAGTAGTTGTAGTAGGTAGTTAGTTAGTAGTATTTATAGTAGTAGTAGCAGTGAGTAGTTAGTAGTAGTCGTAGAGTTAGTTGTTAGTAGCAGTAGTAGTTGTAGCAGTAGCGTAGTATAGTAGTAGTCGTGCAGTCAGTGTAGGAGTAGAGTATGTTAGTCAGTATTAGTAGTGTAGTAGTAGTAGTAGTAGCTGTGAGTAGTAGTTAGTAGTAGTCGTAGCAGTTGTAGTAGTAGTAGCAGTAGCAGTAGTAGTGTAGTAGTAGTAGTAGTAGTAGTAGTAGTGTAGTAGTAGCAGTAGTAGTAGTAGTAGTGCAGTAGTAGTAGATAGTTAGTAGTAGTAGTAGTAGCAGTTAAGTAGTTAGCAGTTGTAGTATAGTAGTAGTAGTTGTAGCAGTAGTAGTCGTCGTAGCAGTTGTTGTAGTAGTAGTAAGTTGCGTAAGTAGTAGTAGTAGTAGTAGTAGTAGTAGTAGCAGTAGCAGTAGTTTGATAGTAGTAGTAGTGTAGTAGTAGTAGTGTAGTTGTAGTAGTGTGTCGTTAGTAGAAGTAGTAGTTGTTAGTAGTAGTTGTCGTAGTAGTAGTAGTAGTTAGTAGTATTAGTAGTAGTAGTAGTAGTTAGCAGTAGTAGTAGTGTGTAGTAGCATTTAGTAGTAGTAAAGTAGTAAGTAGTAGTAGTGTAGTAGTAGTTAGCTAGTTAGTGTAGTAGATAGTTTGCAGTGTAGTAGAAGAAATAGTTGTAGTAGTAGTAGTAGTTGTAGTAGCAGTAGTAGTAGTAGAAGTTAGTAGTAGTAGTGCGCAGTGTAGTAGTTGAAGATAGTAGTAGTCAGTAGTTAGCAGTAGTAGTAGTATTAGTAGTAGCAGTAGTGTAGTAGAAGTAGTAGTAGATAGTAGTAGTAAGTAGTAGTAAGATAGTAGTAGTAGTAGTATTAGTAGAAGTAGTAGTAGTAGCAGTAGTAGTTGTAGAAGTTAGTATTTAGTAGTAGTAGTAGTAGTAGTTAGTTGTTAGTAGAGGGTTACAGTAATTAGTGAGTAGTATAGCAGTAAGTAGTAGTAGTAGTAGTAGTAGTAGTTATAGTAGAAGTAGTAGTAGTAGTGTTAGTAAGTAGTAGTAGTATGTAGTAGTAGTAGTAGAATGTATAGTAGTAGTAGTAGTAGTAGTTAGTAGTAGTAGAAGTAGTAGTAGTTAGAAGTAGTAGTAGTAGTAGAAGAAGTAGTAGTTCGTAGTAGTTAGTTCAGTTAGTCGGTAGTTATTAGTAGTAGAAATAGTTGTAGACAGTATCAGTAGTAGTCAGTATGTAGTTGTAGATGTTAGTAGTAGTCAGTAGTAGTAGTTTAAAGTAGTAGTAGAATTCAGTAGTAGTAGTAGTAGAAGTAGTAGTTATAGTAGTAGTTGTATTAGTAGTAGTCGTAGTAGTAGTATTAGTGTAATAGTAGTAGTAAGTAGTAGTAGGAAGAAGAAGAAGAAGAAAAAGAAGAAGAAGATGAAAGAAGGAAAGAAGAAGAAGAAGAAGAAGAGAAGAAGAAATGTATGAATTTTTAGCGCTGAATTTGTAAAGCAACAAATCAAAGCCGCTAAGATGACTTTCTTTTTTAAAAAAATATTAGCGAGGATAATGGAAATAAGCACTCTGTGCTTTGTTACATCAGTCCCCGTGTGTATGCGGTTGTGTAAAATTCTGTCATCTGTTCCACCGGTAACACAATGGCCTACTCTTTAGGAAAGCGAAACAGGATTTAACGTGTGCGCAAAGATGTTCTGCATGGCGTTCGCGCACGGGCCTCCGTTTTTATTGGGACTATCCGATAAGTATTTCACAGTTTGTATGTGAATACGAAATGTGATACGGATACGTTAGTATTATGTGTTGTTGATGTTGTTATTGTTGTTGTTGTTTGTTATCAAGTCGAGTCAAAAACGCCTTAATTATCCCATAAAGGGCAAGTCAAGTCACGTCAAAAACACTTTAATCATTCCATAAAGGGCAATTACAATACTGACAGGCACATTGATGCGTATCATAATCTCGAAAGACACATAAAAGCTACATTGTTGTTGTTGTTGTTGTTGTTGTTGTTGTTCTTCGTCTTCTTCTTCTTCTTCTTCTTCTTCGTCTCTTCTTCTTTTCTTCTTCTTCTTTTTCTTAGTCATCATCATCATCATCTTCAATCATAAATCATCTTCATCATCATCATCATCATCATCATCATCATCATCATCATCCATATCATCATGAAATCGAAGACAACAACAAAAACACACTTCTGTTTTTTGTTCCCTTCTTGTTCATTATTGTTCGGTACTTAATAATAATAATAATAATAATAATAATAATAATAATAATAATAATAATGATAATGATCTTATTAATAATCATTACTAATAATAATAATAATATTAATAATATAATAATAATAATCATGGAATTTTATAGCGCTCGTATCTTTAAAAAAAATCAAGCGCTTTCGTTATCCCACTCTTTACATGTCAGCCAGTTACATTAATAGTTTTCAAATACAAATTACACACACACACACACACACACACACACACACACAACACACACAACACACATTAAAGGTTATACAAGATATATTATTTATTTTTATTTATTTCTATATTATTTTTTATATAGAAGATATGGAATTAAGCACTTTTGTGCTTTTTTTTTTACATCCAGTAACCGTGTGTATGCGGGTATGTAAATTCTGTCATATCATTGTGTGTGTGAGTGTGTGTTGTGTGTGTGTGTGAGTGTGTGTGTGTGTGTGTGTTGGTTGTGTGTGTGTTCAGATTTTTTTTCCCTCAAGGATAATGGAATAAGCACTCATGTGCTTTTTTACATCCAGTCCCCGTGTGTATGCGGTTTTGTCAGTTTTGTCATCTGTTCCCACCGGCACACAATGGCCTACTCTTACGAAAAGCGGAACAGGATTTTTAACGTGTCGCAAGATGTTCACATGTGTTCGCACACGGGGCCTCGGTTTATAGCTCAACCAAAGGACTGTGTGTGTGTGGTGTGTGTGTGTGTGTGTGTGTGTGTGTGTGTGTGTGTGGCTGCATGCGTGTGTGTATGTGCACGCGCCCGTGCGCGCACGCGTGCACGTTCTTCATTCACGTCACGTGTACACTTACCTGCAGTAATCTTCACCCAGCAGAGAACCGGTTCGTTTGAGGGCGTGGTGAAGGCGGAAGTTTTTCTCGCGCTGTAAGCCCTCTGGCGTTAAAGCCTGCGCATGCGTAGTTCTGGGAGAAAGAGAGAGAGGGGGGAAAAAAGCAATCGATAAATAAATAGGTGAAGAGAATGACAAAAAGTTGATATGATAAATTGCATCTATTTACTTATCATATTAAAGCTATAATTATGAAAAATAGATAAATATGTTAGATGAATTGTAGCTACGTGGTTCTTAGATTTAAGGAAGGTGTTTGTACACTGCAAAGGGACAAGAGTGATACAGTGTATGTACATATATTGATTGTAAACCATTGGTTTCTTTTCTTTCGACTTTCCCTTGGAACTTTTTTCGTTTTCGTGTTGTTGTTGTTGTTGTTGTTGCTGTTGTTGTTGTTGTTGTTGTTGTTATTGTTTTGTTGTTTTCTTCTTGTTGTTGTTGTCGTTGTTCTTCTTCTTCTTCTTCTTACTTCTTCTCTTCTTCTTCTTCTCCTTTCTCTCTTTCTTTCTTTCTTTCTTTCTTTCTTTCTTTTCTTTTCTTCTTCTTCTTCTTCTTCTTCTTCTTCTTCTTCTTCGCAATTCTTCTTCGCAATTCTTCTTCTTCTTCTTTTCTTCTTCTTCTTCTTTTCTTCTTCTTCATTTCGCAATTCTTCTTCTTGCAATTCTTCTTCTTCGCAATTCTTCTTCTTCTTCTTCTTCTTCTTTCTTCTTCTTCTTCTTCTTCATTCTTCTTCTTCTTCTTCTTCTTCTTTCTTCTTCTCTCTCCTCCTCCTCCTCCTCTTTGCTTCTTCTTCTTCTTTGCTTCTCCTCCTCTCCTCCTCCTCCTCTCCTTCCTCCCTCCTCCTCCTCTCTTCTTCTTCTTTCTTCTTCTTCTTCTCTTTCTCTTCTTCTTTTCTTCTCTTCTTCTTCTTCTACTCTTACTCTTACTACATATACTACTACTACTATACTATACTACTATACCTACTTCTTCTTCTTCTTTGCATTCTTCTTCTTCTTCTTTGCATTCCTCTTTCCATTCTCCTCCTCCTCCTCCTCTTCTTGTTCTTCTTGGGTTCTTGTTCTTCTTCTTGTTCTGTTCTTGTTCTTCTTTCTTCTTGTTCTTCTTCTTGTTCTTGTTCTTCTTCTTGTTTCTTTTTCTTCTTGTTTCTTGTCTCTTGTTCTTTCTTCTCTTCTTTCTTCTTCTTTCCATTCTCCTCCTTCTCTTCTTCTTCTTCTTCTTCTTCTATCTTCTTCTATACTACTACTACTACTACTACTACTACTAATACTACTACTACTACTACTACTACTACTACTACTTCTTCTTCTTCTTCTTCTTCATCATCATCATCATCATCCATCATCATCATCATCATCATCATCATCATTCCTCCTCCTCCTCCTCCTTCTTCTTCTTTTTCTTCTTCTTATGTTCTTCTTCTTCTTCTTCATGTTCTTCTTCTTCTTCATGTTCTTCCTGTTCTTCTTCTTCTTCTTCTGTTGCTGCTGCTGCTGCTGCTGCTGCTGCTACTTCTTCTTCGTCTACTACTACTACTACTACTACTACTACTACTACTACTACTACTACTAACTACTACTACTACTTCTACTCCTCCCTCCTCTTCCTCCTCCTCCTCCTCCTACTACTACTTCTTCTTCTTCTTCTTCTTCTTCCGCGTTCCTTGCCCATAACCATATTATTGGGCTTCTGCGTAGTGTCTGGTATTCTGCTGCGCTTGTGATTCTGCAGAAGGTCTGCCCGCTGGCCTCAGCCGACACATTCCGACTTCAGGGTAGCTCATCAAAGAGTTTATAAGATTAAAAAATCTTTTTTGTGTGTGGATATATATATATATATATATATATGGCTTTGTTGTAAGTGAAAACAAAACCCAATCCTGTTGAAAATTAAAGGCAGATCACATCTGAATTGGTCAACATTTACTGCAATCAGGATTTGACGAGTTGTAACACATTTTCTGGAAATTTCTACCTAGATCTATATCCTCAAATCTGTTGTGTACCTTTCTCGTCATTGAAAACCTACCAAGTTGGTCTCTGAAAACTCTGAATTAGTCTCAGACAGTGACGTCGAATCCAGCTCTTTTCATTACGTCAACCAAATCTGTCGTCATCTGTTGTTTGCAGACTGAGTTCATCAAAGAAAACCTACTTTACCTAAACAGGTTACAAAGTGTTTGTTTACTTATAAGTGAGTAAGGTTTATCTGTGGGCTGGTAAAACCCTGTTGTGTATATATATATATATATATATATATATATATATATATATATATATATATATATACAGAGATAAATATCTAAAACTATATATATGTATTTATACACATATACATCTATATGTTTCGAGAGAGAGAGCTTTATTTATTTATTTTATTTATTTATTCTTTTATATCGAGGATAATGGAATAAGCACTCATGTGCTTTTTTACATCCAGTCCCCGTGTGTATGCGGTTTTGTATATTTTATCTGTTTCCACAGGATTTAGCGTGTGCGCAAGATATTCTGCATGCGTTCCCACACGGGGCCTCGGTTTATAGTCTCATCCGAAGGAAGAGAGAGAGAGAGAGAGAGAGAGAGAGAGAGAGAGAGAGGAGAGAGAGAGAGAGAGAGAGAGAATCAGTAAACAAGTTTACGAGTACTGTTAAACAAAGAGTTATGGGCAGACATGAGGGTTATTTTTAGTGAAAAATCATTTTCATGATTTGGGTTTTTTATGTTTTTTATACAGATTCTGGATCCATATGTATACTTCATGTCATATAGCATCCACCCCCAACACCCCCCAAAAAAAAAATAATAAAAGAGAAGAAAAAGGCATAATCAGACGAAAGAGGTGACAACCAAACCATGCTATCAAGTGTATTTGGTGAGGTTTTTTTCGAAAACGCCGTATGTTATAGCAACAGCCCACAAGCAGACGACAAGTCCTATGTTAAACATACCCACGGAAAGCTCCGACTTTGAACCATACGAAAATCACTTTGTTATTTCTCACGGAAATAATTGGGTTTGAAAATAGAGCGCCAAACTCGCCGAGAATAGAAACAGGATCGTCACATGCTTGGATCTGTCCAATCAGTGATCTTGATTTATCATGTGATTTACAGTGATACATGCAAAAACTGGATCTATCGTGTGTTCAAAGGTAATTCTGTTTGGAGAAGTACTTGCAAATTCTACAGTTTATCCTTGTAAGCCTTTGATCAAGTTCAGATTATCTAATTTATACCCAAGTTGGATGTGCTGGGCCTGACTTGTCAGGCGTTGAACGGCAGCATGACACATTTTCGCTTCTATAATGGACAACAATAGTTGCTGTCTGAGTATTCCACAAAGAAGAATACTGTCTATCATTATATGTCCTATTCACTGCGACAGATCAAATGTTGTACCAAGAAATGAATGTATATAATATCTGTCCATTTGCAGATTTTGGAGATAATGTCATTACCTGTTTAAATGTTCCCCTTCTGTTTTCAAAACACAACAGGAATGGTTGTTTGCAGAAAATGTTGTCTATATTTCATCCAAATACTGTAGAATTCAACCTTTGAATGAACATAAAACGTAGATCTAAATCGATACTGGTTAAACCAGCAAAATGTATTTCCCTTTTTATTTTGGAAAAATGTTTTGTGATTCAGCATAATGTTTAGCATAAATAATTTTTACGAACTGATGCAATTGTGATACTATTTTCCTACATTTCAATCATGCTCTATTATTTTTGGAGGCACCGTGGTCGAGTGGTTTAGGCGGTCAACTCGTGATCCAGAGGTCGCGGGTTCGATCCCCGCTCGGCTCGGTGTTGTGCCCTTGGGAAAGACACTTTACTCCTATTTTCCTCACTCCACCCAGGTGTACAAGTGGGTACCAGCTCTGCTGGGGAAGTATCTGGCGACAGACTAGCGTCCTGTCCTGGGTGGTGAAAAACCATCAGTTTGCTTAACGCTACAGAAACCGGGATAAGCTCCGGCTCTATGGGCCTTCTGGCTCGAAAGAACATACTATTATTTTTACATTGTTTTGTTGCTGATCTATGTATGACTGACCTGAACGTGTATAACAGCATTGACTTCCGCCATGATTTTTATGTTACGTTTTATTTTATAACCCCCACCCCACCCCCCAAGAGACCAAGGCAATGGCACACCACCACCAGTGTCAAAGGGAGAGAGGTCGGCTTAAAAAAAAAAGCATTGCAATGTCCTCTCTACCACTTTGTCTTGAAAGACTGATTTCCCCGTGGGAATGCCAAGGACATGTAAGTATAAACAGCATCCCCACCTTCTGGAAATTATGTGCTAGGAATTCCCCCCCCCCCCTCTCTCTCTCTCTCTCTCTCTCTCTCTCTCTCTCTCTCTTCTCTCTCTCTCTCTCTCTTCCTTCGGATGAGACTATAAACCGAGCCCCGTGTTCGAACGCATGCAGAACATCTTGCGCACACGTTAAATCATGTTCCAGATAACAAAATTGACAAAACCGCATACACACGAGGTCAGGATGTAAAAAGCACATGAGTGCTTTGAGTGCTTTCCATAGTCTCATCCGAAGGACTTTTGGGGAGAGTGGAGTCTGCACTGATGTTAACTCCTGGAGAAAATATTCCCCTTGAACGGGAATCGAGCCCGGGTCGTCAAACCAGGCAGGAGTCGAGACAATGGTGGGTGATAGTGGTGGTGGTGATGTTTGGGGGAAAGGAAGGAGGAGGGGGGAAAGTGGGGGAGGGTTGGGGGGGGGGGGAGGTAGGAAATACAATCTGTGAAGGATTAGTCAAAGGCCAGTGTGTGTGTGTGTGTGGTGTGTGTGTGTGTGTGGTGTGTGTGTGTGTGTGTCCAGCTTTCTGAAGTAGCTTTTATCTGGGCAATTGATTGTTCCTGAAACTCTGTCTGTCGTCTGTCTGTCTCCTCTCGACCCTGTCTCTGTCTCTCTGTCTGTACTCTGTCTTCTCTGTGAAGATGTCTGTTTGTCTGTTTGCCTGTCACTCTTATCTCTCTCCCATCTTTCTCTCTTTCTGTTTTCCCTCTCCCTCTCTCTCTCTCTCTCTCTCTCATCGATCTCTCTCGTCTTCCTCGTTCCTCACTCCTCTCTCTCTTCATTCTCTCTCTCTCTCTCTCTTTTCTATTTCAAAAGACTAGAAACTCTTACATCAAGGAGATACTCATGGGGGGGGGGGGGGGGGGGGGGGGGGGGTAATTGTTTATGAATAAGAAATACACTGGCATCCTATATGACACATATTAATTGTCGAACAGATAATACAATAACTAAAAGAATGCATAAAGTTTTGTTTGGCACAGACATAGGACATATCCTTATGTAGGCACTACATTCCTCCATACGATTCTCGACTTTTTTGGAGAACTAAACATGAGGTGAATGGTATGAAACGTCTAAACATGTATTCCCGGGACCTCAAAGTACTTATAATATTTTACCTTTATCCTAACGGGAGAATTCAATGCCGAACAGCATCTAAAATTATTGTACAACCATGAAAAATGAATATTTTGAGAAACCTACAATGGTCCTACCAATTCTAAAAAAAATACCAAGAAATCTCTTGATGGGCACGACAAACATATTTGTTACTCAATTGCTTGAACCTGAGCAACATGTTTGATTGAGACATCTTAAAACGGACTTTTGAGACTCAGATTTTGATGCATAGATTTGCAACAATCATAATCTCCTTTAGGCACAAGCACAGTGGACTATTCATAATTGTCTTTTGATTATTCATTCTGTTAAAGTACCCTTTTTGATAGTCGAAAAGCTTAACAGTAATCTGACCACCTTACCAGTTAGCATGAAATTAAGGTTACAGATTGTATTTAACAACCACAGAACTCCAATGAAAGGGAATCTATTATAAATTAAGTGTGGAGCCAAACAAAAGAAGAAAAAATAACCCCCCCCCCCCCCCCCCCCTAAATGCGCTAAAAAGCAGGATCATTCACAACAGACTTTTGATAGCTACAAACACCCCTTGAGGAAAATGTAAGAAAACTGCTCTAGACATGTTTTACCAAGTGTTTTGAAGATGCAAGCGAATGCATGTCGAAGAAGGATCTTCATTGAACAGTACAAAGAAATCTGAATGGTTTGATTAATGAATGTGAGACTTCGCGAAAAAAGAAAGCAGAAAAGATGCAAAACTGATTTCGCTCCACAAGAAAGGAAGAAGATCGGATTGTTTATGTCGAGAAAAGAAAACTGTACAAAAAGCTATTAAAATCTAAAAAAGCAAGATTATAGAAAGCAAAAGGCTGAATCATTAGCTAAGAGTGTTAACCAATTTCATCACAGTTCTGAAAGAGGTTATAAAAATGTGATGTGGGAATGGTTAAAAAGAAATATAATAATATAAGTACTGAGAAGTGTTTAATCACTTTAAAGAGTGTTTATAAAAAACCATAAATGAATGAAAGTGATAACCCAGTGATATTCAGCGGATCTAATGAAGATGCCCGACACCCATTAAATAAAGATATATCAAGGATGACGTAAAAAGAACAATTCGAAAATAAAACTGAGAAAGTCAAGTGGTATAGATGACATATCAGCTGAGATGTTAATAACTGTTGACAAAATTGTAATAACGTTTTTTGGTCAGATTATTTAATATAATATTTTCATCTGGTATTTATTCCCAAAGAGTGTTCCCAGGCCATAATAATACCAATCCACAAAAAAATGAGACCAAGATAACGTTGACAATTAACAGGGTAGTTTCCCTCTTAAGTATTATATCAAAGTGATACACCATCTTTCTTAAATTCCAGACTTTATAAATGCTAGAAATAATATGATTCAGAAAGTCAGGCAGGATTCAGAAAGGATACTCAACAGTGGATCAGATATACTACCTATATGCAGTTGTTTAGAAATCATGCCAAAATGGGTAGAAAATTATATGTTTGCTTTTGTTGACTTTAGGAAAGCATTCGAATTCTGTTCCGCCATGATAAACTTCATGTATGTAGAAAAAACAAGGTGGAAAGGAAAATTTATGGTAGCTTTAAATCAATGTAATTGTGCATGACGTCAGTGTGCGTGCAAACCAATAGTTTACCAGAATTTTTTGAAATGTCCACTTGTTGTAATGCAAGGTTGCGTCCTGAGCCCTACATTATTCTCTATTTTATAAATCATGGCTGACCCCATTAATGCTGAAGGTAAGCATGGCAAACAAATGCTCCAGGTTGGTGTATACAATTGTTATCTTACTTTTTGCCGATGATGTGGCTTTGTTATCAACGACTACCGGTGGCCTTCAAAATAACTATATGTATTACATAGATGCTGAAAGGAAATGAATTAACTGTTAATAACTGAAAAAACAAAAGTCATGGATTTTAGAAAAGGGGGTTACTTAGGCCAACATGAGCACGAATTTTGACGGGTTAAAAAACTAGATGTTTGTAAATCAATTAATGTTATTAAGGGTTTAATTTTAACGTACAATGATCAGCATGAAAAAGAACTGAACATCTAGGCCACCTAAGGGCAAGAAGGCAGCTGAGTGCCACTGAATAAATCCTTCAAAAATATAAGGAAATGACTTGCTAATACGTTATTTAAAAAATAATTGATCAAAATAACTATCTGTTTAAACTTTATGCATCCGAAATTTGGGTTTAAACCAAGCAGATCATTAGAAAAGGTGTGCATGATGTTTAGCTGTAAAAGATTCCTGGGTGTTCCAGTAAAAACCCCAAACCCTCCAAATAAGATGATTTAAGGTGATTTGGGGAGATATCCGCTATATGTTATTTCTGTGATTCCTGCACTTGCGATTTTGGTTTAGAGCTGTTACAAATGGAAACAAAAAAAGACCTATACCTACAAGGCTTACAGATGTTGCTAACCTAGATAGAAATGGGAAGAATAGCTGGTAACAAAGTAAGAGAATTTATGTCAGACAGGTTTTCAGTGTTTTGGGTGCAGCAAGGCGTGTGGATGTTAAAGCTTTCTACGTCTATTGAAGCAGAGACTTGTTGATACCTTCATACAAGAGTGGTTTTCCACAATGTTAAGATCTCATAGATAAATGACTATAGAACATTTTAAAACCTTTTAAGAAAGAGAAAAATTACATAAATGCCATTGATACCTACTGCTTTAGGGTTGCAGTGTCTCAAGTACATTTAATGTCCTGCACAAAATGCAAATGGTGCATCGTTACAGCGATTCTCTGCAAAGCAAAAAACTGACTTTTTGTATGTCAGTCCACCGAAGACGAACAGCATTTGTCTCTTTGATTGCCCCATGTATCGATCTAAGAAACTAAATATCTTGGGTAATTTAACTAAAGTTCCCATCCAAATTTTTGCTGCAAAGTATCAAATATTCACAAGATGCACAGTGTCTCCCGATATGTCCCTTCTCACTCAGTTTAACAGAATATAGAGATGTATTATATAAATTTAACTATGTTATTAGAGGTTGTTTTGGTGACTTGGCTGATTGCTTATTTTTTTTCCTTTGATAGTGCACTCGAGATGTCTTGAATTTACATCCAGGTCAAGCACAGGATTACTGTTTCACCATGTTTTAGTCTCCTTTTCAATAGTAATTTGGTTACAAATGTTACATGCCATTTTCTTCCTGTTCCTAAGTTGGATTTTTGTATGATTGAATCTAGCAACATGTTCCTGTATACTATACCCATTTCCCCCAGCTAGTTATATTTTAGACTAAGGCCGAAGTACCTTTAAATTGCTTCACAGATTCTCTCTCTCCAAGGGATGATGCCAGATATTACAAGGGTGGTCTGACGATGATACGATAATGTATGATGTTGAAAGATAGGATATGTTGAATATATTGATGATGATATGGATGTTGTTTGAAGAAGGTGAGGTAGAGGTTAAGGGTTATGATTGGTGACAATTATTTAAGTATTATGGGTTGATGCTGATGTGGTTGAATAAAATGTGATATGTTACAGATGTTGAAGACGAGAATGTGTGGTGATTGTGTGCCGTTTGTGTGTGTGTGTGTGTGTGTGTGTGTGTGCGCGCCGCGCGCGGTGTGGTGGTTTTGGCAAAAACTGAAAATGAAAAAAGATTTTTCCTTTTTATTATTTAATGTATTTATTTTCGAAGGAGATGAAAGATGTTGATTTTTGGGAGGAGATGCGAAGATGATTGAAATGTTTTGTAGGGATGATTGAAGTAGATGCTGAAGGTGAACGATGGTGGTGAAGGTAACGATGGCCGTGGTTTGTTGAAGGTGATTAGTGGTGGCTGATAACTAAATGGAGAAGTCAAAATGAAGAAGATGACGAATGATGTATATAAAAAGATAACGATGAAAACGATGATGAAGATGATGATTAATGACCAGATGCAGAGATTGGAAGATGATAATCGTGACGAAAATGACTATACAGTTGTAGAAGATGGTGATTAGCGGAGATGAGAAGATGGTGAATGTTGATAATGATTGATGTAGAGATGAAAGTAAATGATGGTTATGTTGATATACTGGCTGCAGCTGCTGCAATAGGTAATGAAGATGCGGATGGTGATGAAGTATGAAATGCTGAAGATGATGATGGGGATGATGTGACAATGTCTGAATGCCTGCAGAAATTGAAAATGTAAATGGATAAAAAACGTTTTCTGCTATGACTCCTCCCCCCTTCCCAAAATTTTTGTATAGTGGCCCAAGGCCGAAGTACAATAAAAAAGCCATTTCAGTGTTTCATGTTTCTCTTTCTCTCTGAAGAGTCATCTGCTGCCTTTCCTCTCTGTTTCCCTCTCCGTCGCTCTTTCTCTCTTTCTCTCTCTCTCTGTCCACTCTCTCTCTCTGACGTTATCCATCATCTCTCTCTCCGCGTCTCTCTCTCTCTCTCAATGTTATTCATGTTTGTTTTGCAATTTACCTACCTCACATGAGTGCCTGGTGTAATAGAAGCCTCTTGCTTATCAATTTACCCTCATTAAATATTCGAGTTCGAGTTTCTCTCTCTCTCTCTCTCTCTCTCTCGTCAGTCATCATCTCAACTCCCTCTCATCACTCTCCTCTTCTCTCACTCTCTCCTCTCTCACAAAAAACAAACACAACACCACATGTTTAAATCATTAAAAATTCGATGTTCGAGTTCACTCTCTCTCTCTCTCTCTCTCCAACTCTCTCGTCCTTCTTCTCTCTCTCAATCTCACTCCCACTCTCGTCTCTCTCTCTCTCTCGTCTCACACAACAATGATTATTCATGTTTGTTTTCAATTTCCACTCTGAGTACCTGTGTAAAAGAAGCCTCTTGCTTATCAATTTACCCTCATTAAAATATTCGAGTTCGATTTCTCTCTCTCTCTTCTCTCTCTCTCTCTCTCTCTCTCTCATCATCTCTCTCTCTCTCTCTCTCTCTCTCTCTGTATACTTATTACACCAACACGTGACAATTTCCCCCAATAACTTTCATTGTAAAAGCCTGAGGCTGGTTACAATTAATAATATTGACACAGCTTTCTGCTTTTTCTTTTGTTAAACTAACATACTGTGATTGGATAGAGCGGAGACAGAATCAGTCCATAGTTCTTCAATGAATATAGCTGTATGTATGTATGCATGTATGAATATAGCTGTATGTATGTATGCATGTATGTATGCATGTATGTATGTGTGTATGTATGTATGTAGGTGGGTAGGTAGGTAGGTATGCATGTATATATATTCATCAAAAGAAGCAAACACAGGGGTTTTTTCCGGACCAATACACAGATGAAAGAACTGGGCTACAGTTCTGTCAACAACTTGTCATCTGTCCTATCCTGTAGTCTCATAGACCTTTGGGGGCCACCACTGAAGATTTTGCAACCAGCTTTCTCCACTGCTTGCGGTTTCTCAGATTTCCATTTTGTAACTATCTATCTATCTATCTGTCCCGTAGTCTGACGACCGTGGGGGGACCCTCAAAGACTCAACAACCAGTTCCATCCATTCTCTCTCTGTTCTGCCTTTCTCAGGGTTTTGTTGAGTTCTAGGCCTGTCCATTCGCTGATATTATCCTCCCAGCTCTTCCTTGGTCTGCCTCTTCTTCTTCCTCCTTGGACAGTGTCTTGTAAAACTGTCTTTGCAAGTCCTTTGGATCTTGTGACATGCCCATACCATTTAAGTTTACGCTTTATCACGATGGTTAGAAGGTTCTCATAGGGTCCAATGGTTTGTTTCTTCAGTTTAACTTCTATTCACATTTAGTGATTTTAGACGGGAAAAAGTAATATAAACAAGAGAATGCAAACAATAACAAAAAGTGTCAATTAACAGTGCTTAAAAACTAACTTTAACATACTACAAAAACTGAATTATCGGACTTCTTATCAATCCTAACACAATGTCCAACAGTAACGATGGTTCAGACAAAATCTGATCCAGTGATAAACCTGGTATAACAGGTAAAAATGCTTTTAAATGGTTTGCTGGATTCTGTTATGCACGCTTTCGTTGCTTATGTGGTCTTTGTAGGAGATGACAAGGAGTCTCCGAAAGCATCTCATTTTGCATATGTAACCGAAAACACATCTTTAAGGTAGCTGCATTACATTAACAAAACAAAATTCTTTTATTTCAAGGATAATGGAATAAGCACTCGTGTGCTTTTTACATGTAGTCCCTGTGTGTATGCAGTTTTGTCAGTTTTGTCACCTGTTCCCTAGTGCATAGTGGCATGACCATTTTCCTGACTAACTTGCTGTCTCTGTGTCTGTCTGTCTGTCTGTCTGTCTTTTTGTCTGTCTTACTCTCTCTCTCTCTCTCTCTCTCTCCTTCTGTGTCTGTCTGTCTGTCTGAAAAATCTTCTCTTTCTCTCTCTCTCTCTCTCACTCACTCTCTCTCTCTCTCTCTCTGAAAACCCTCTCTCTCTCTCTGTCTCTCTCTGTCTCTGTCTGTCTCTGTCTCTCTCTCTGCCTCTTTCTCTCTGTCTGTCTGTCTGAAAACTCTCTCTCATTTCTCTCTCTCTCTTTCTCTCTGCACCCTCCCCTCTCTCTCTCTCTCTGTCTCTCTCTCTCTCCCTCTCTATGTCTGTCTGTCTGTCTGTCTGTCTCTCTGTATACTTATGACACCAGCACATTACAATTTCCCCCTTTTACTTTCATTCTAAAAGTCTCAGGTTGGTTAAAATATTGACACAGCTTTGTGCTGTTTTAAAACTAACATACTGTGATTGGGTAGAGTGGAGACAGAACCAGCCCATAGTTCTGTCAATGAATACAGATGTATGTATGTATGTATGTATGTACGTATGTATGTATGTATGTATATATGTAGGTATGTAGGTAGGTATATATGTAGATAGGTATGTAGGTAGGTATATATGTAGGTAGGTATGCAGGTAGGTATATATGTAGGTAGGTATGTAGGTAGGTAGGTAGGTATATGTGTAGGTAGGTATGTTGGTAGGTAGGTAGGTATATATGCAGGTAGGTATATATGTAGAAGGTATATATGTATACAGCCCACAATTACAGGAGTTGCAGGAATATAAATTTGTTACTTTTAACCACTAAGCCCAGTACCTGAGTAATAAAGTACATAGTGACGTGAACATTTTTCTTACTCACTTGCACTGTGTGTGTGTGTGTGTGTGTGTGTGTGTGTGTGTGATTTATTTTATTTATTTATTTATTCTTTTATATCGAGGATAATGGAATAAGCACTCATGTGCTTTTTTTTACATCTAGTCCCCGTGTTTATGCAGTTTTGTTCAATTTTGTCCATCTGTTTCCACCGGCACACAATGGCCTACTCTTACGAAAAGCGAAACAGGATTTAACCTTGTGCGCAAGATGTTTTGCATGCGTTCGAACACGGAGCCTCGGTTTATAGTCTCATTCTGTGTGTGTGTGTATGTGTGTGCGTGTGTTTGTGTGTGTTGTTGACTTCAATTTTACGTCTGTTCACTTTTAGTGATATTAGACGGGGAAAAAAAACAAAAACAAAAAAACAAAAACAAAAAAAACGGGTGAGGTGGATGTGTTATTAAAAAATAATAATAATAATAATAAAAATAACATAAAAAAACTCGAAAAGAAACTTGGCAATGCAACAAGAATCATTAACAAGCAAACAAACAAACAAAAAGTCATTAACGTTAATGTAACTATAACAAATGTCCTATGGGACTGTGACAAAGACCTTTCACAATTTCAAATGCTAGTTTTAGATTGCTAAATATGCTGGTGAGGGAGTTTCAGAAAAATGGGCATGAAAGGTTTTACAATCTGGCAGTCAAAAAGTATATGAGTATTAGTGATATTTCACCACCACTGGCATTTACCATTTTTGCTGTAATTTGGTTATCAATGTATTTAGTTTCATTCTATAGAATAAAGTATTAATTCTCCTTGACGTAAAAACACTTGTTACTAACTTCTGAATGGTTCACCACTGTTAAATTATCGGTATTAATTGCAGTTCTAGTTAAAAGTTTTCTCATTTTGCTGATTACTATCAGTGACCTTTTTCCATGATTTTTGTTAGTAAGCTTTTACCCCTTTTTAAGGTAAAGGCAAATGCAATTTTA
>CM054160.1:30268173-30325673 GCA_028751875.1 Rapana venosa | reverse complement strand
ATTTGGGTTCGCATGGTCTGAAGACATGGGTTCGAATCTGAGTTCACCTAGGTCTGAAGACATGGGTTTGAATCTCGTCAGTGACGTCTGTTGAAGTACATACAGGTTGGGATTCTTACGATCTCCTAGGTCAGCCTCAAGTGCAGACCTGCCAAAAAAAATGCTTCAGTTTCTTTTTCTCCCAGTTTCCTTTTCTGCCCTTTAATCTCTGTTCTCCCTGAGGAATCTTTTATTTGAAAACATCAAGTTGCGCATTCACATGCACGCGTGTATGTGTATGAACATGCGGGAGGCACACACAGACACATACATGACACATACATGACACATACATGACACACACACTCACACTATTCTCACTCCTATTAACACTAACAGAGCGTGAATATCTGCACACAACGGAGTGCCCCAAGGCGAGGGGGAAGGTGTTACTTTATTATCGGTTTTTACGACACCAGGCAAACAGTCACACCAGGCTGCAAGGCTGATAGACACTGTGATAAAATGCCTGCCAGGGAGTATGGAAAATTATATCAGTCAAAAGGTTTGATTTTGCCCCCTTTTTTTTTTGAGGGGGTATTGGAGGAGGGTGAGGAGGAAAGACAGGAGAAGGGTGATTTTGTGATTGTAAGAGCACAAGAGATGATTTTTTTTTTGGACGATATGAAAGAGAGGAGGGTTTTGTTTTGTTTTTGTTCTTGCTTTTGTTGCTTTGTTTGTTTGTTGGCTTTTTTTTGGACAGGTTAAGGGTGATTTTTGTTATTAAGAAAAAAAAAGGTGATTGTTATTTGTTGATATGAGACACGAGGGATTTTTGTTTTGTTGTTTTTGGTGACGTTGCTGTTTTTGTTTGTTTATTTTTTTGACAGGATAGGGGTGATTTAGTTTTTTTAATTAATTTTTTGTTGTTGTTGATATGAGACAGAAGAGGATTTTTTGTTGTTTTTGTTATTGTGTGTTTTGTTTGTTTATTGTTTTTAAAGAATGCGAAATATCACTTCTCTTAACGGTAATTTTCTTGAGGACATTTTAAAACATTTTGTTATGCTTTCAGTCACTGAATGAAAGAAAAATGAATTTTTTTTAAAAAGTAAATCGATGTATAAATTAAAGAAAAAACAACAAAAGTAACGAAAGAAAAGTTCAGCTTGTACTAAGAAAATGATTTAAGATGTAAAAGGAGGAAAGAAAAAAATAAAGGGGAGAGGAAAATAAGGGGGAAGGGAACGTGAAAGAAATCAACAGGTGCACCAGGATTTGTGTGTGATAAATTTGTGTTGTCTGTTGTAATGTTTTGTATTGTATTATATCATAATCTTTTATTCCATAATTATCTCCTTGCCTATTTTCTTCTTACTTGGACCACCATTCTCCTGCACTTTTTTTCTTCCAGAAAGACTTAAAAGATAGCAATTCTCTCCCAAGTCATTTGAATGCGCGCTGGGCCTGACTTGTCAGGCACTTAATGGCAGCACAGCTTTGGCTCATGCTATGACAGGCAACAATAGTTGCTCTCTGAACGTTCAAGGAAGAAGAAGATAGAAGAATACTGCTTCTTTCCTTCTTATCTACCTAGTGACAGTGTGTTGTGAGTGTTGTGTGTGTGTTGTGTGTGTTGTGTGTGTGAATCAGTACAGGGAGGTAGATAATATTCATGGACACGTTGTGTTCCTAATGTCTGCTTGACCTTTTGTCTCGGGTCGCTCCCCATTAGTGATGTGAGCTGCCTAGTTTATGAATGGGAAGCAGACTTGAAAAGACAGGAATTTCTCTCTCTCTCTCTGAGAGAGAGAGAAAGAGAGAGAGAGATGAATGAAAGAAATTAGCCAACAATATTTAATGGTGCGGAAAATTTTATTCGGTTGAAGATATATTTGAAAGAATTGGTGGTTTTGAGTAAGACTTTGGTTGGTTGGTTGTTCATCTGTTTTTATAAATAGTTTACATTCTCGGGAAAATAGGTATGCCTGACTTCATATTAATTTTATGAAATGAAACGGTTCACCTCTCGCTCTCTGTCTGTCTGCCTTGTCTGTTTCTGTCTCTGTTGGTATGTCTGTGTTTCAAAGAGGAAGAAATCTTTTTTTGAAATCAAATTGTTCTAGGAACAAAGCTCAAGCTTTAAAAAATCTGCCTGTTAGTTCAGTGACACACACACACATATACATACACACAGAGTGTCTATTTTAGGAACAACTTGTCTCCATAAATTTACCGTGAAAATAGATAACCAGTTAATACCATCATACTGTCATCACCACCATCATCATTGTTTGTCATCATGTTCATTATCATTATCATCATTTTTTTGTTATTCCATGTTGTTTCAGAAATGCCCACAGGCCTAACTCGCTGAATGACGGTGCCTGTGTCGCCGCCATGTGCCACAGTCCTTAGGCTGACCAATCACATCACACGGCAGTGGACCAATAGAAATCCAGCACGTGAGGATTCAACCAATCAAACGCCTCATCAAGGAAATCAACCAATGAGACAAAAGGACTCGAAAAACTAAACAATAACGTTTCTCCTGTGAAAGGATCCCTCGCAGGGAAGCGACCCAATCAGAGAAGAGATCGCCGCCATCTTCCGACCAATGAAGACGCCGGGGTTGGGGAAACTAGTTTCTCCCAGGCCGGTTCTGGAGCGTGTGACCAATGAGAGGCCAGGACGTGGGAGACTGACCAATGAAACGTCAGAAAGAGGGGGGAAGGAGGAGGAGGATGCGGGGCGGTGTCCTGGGGAGAGGAGGAGGTAGAAGTTCTGTGGAGTCCTCTGTGCTTGTGATTGTAGCTGTCTCCGCCCTGCTTCTGTCTTCATCCCCCTTGGCAGTACTGGCTGGTAAGTGGGTTGTTTATTGTTTGTTTGTTTGTTTGTTATTGTTGTTGTTTGTTTGTCCATCAGTGCCTGAGGTTTATCACAGTTCTTGATTAAACCATTGACGCTGGGGGCAACAACAGCAAAGTGAGAGGCTGTATGACCAGTGGCTTTCTTTCCCACTCATGGAATTCCACTTTACAGCTTAGTCTTTAGTGATCGACTATGACTCTCTGACTAGGAGGCTTGACTTGCACAGTCCTTATGTGCTGCAGCCCTGGGGGCTGGTTGGCCTTTGGAGAACATCTCCAATGCTGACTGTCCTTATGCCCACTTGGCCGAGAGAGTGGGGATGTGCTGTGGGCAAGGCATCTCCACTATAATCAAATTTCTGCCCAATTCCGAAACAGCAGCTGCCTCCTCTGCTGTTTTGGAGGTCATCGTCGAACATGACGGACAAATATACATGTTTGTTTGTTGTTGTTGCTGGTGGTGTTTTGTTCACAGTGTGTGTGTTTTTGTTTGTTTGTTTGTTGTTGTTGTTGTTGCTGGTGTTTTGTTCACAGTGTGTGTGTTTTTGTTTGTTGTTGTTGCTGGTGTTTTGTTCACGTAGTGTGTTTTTGTTTTGTTTGTTTGTTTGTTGTTGTTGTGTTGCTGGTGTTTTGTTCACACATTTGATACAATTCAAAACACTTAAGTACCTCATAAATAGAGAAATTCATGTAATTTTTTTGTTATTTTTTGTTATATTGTTGTGAGGGTTTTGTGTGTGTGTGTGGGGGTTTTTTTTGGTTTTTTTTGCATAGTATTGATTCTTGGGGTTATATCTTCTTCTGTGATGATTTTCCCCCCTTTTCTGTCATTGTCTTTTTTTTTCTTTTTGGGTCTAATAAGATTGTGTTCCAGTTTGGGTCATGTTTGTAAAAATGTCTGTTTCGGGTTTGTTTGTTTTACACAGTTCACCATCTTTTGTTTCTTTGTTTTCTTCTTTGTTCTTGTCATATCTTCCCTCCTGCTGCCCCCCCCCCCCCCCCCCCCCCCCCCCCTTCCCCTCCCCTCCTTTTCTCTTCCCCCCTTCAATTTTCTTTTTTTTTTTCACACTAATAGCATTACAGTGTCTTTTATAAGCAATAGAAAAACTATTACTATTCTATGTCATTTCTGTTATCTTTTCTGAGGACTTGGGTTGTTAGCTGCATGGGTTGGGGTTGATGGGGGGAGGATAACAGGGCTATCTGTTATAAATAGTTGAAAACTGATAAAGGTGTCTTTCTTTTTCAACTGCAACATGGAAAGGATAGCCTAGTGGTTAGAACATTGCGCTCGCAATCTGACGACCTGGGTTCAATTCCCGTTCAAGGGGGATTTTTCCCCCTGGAGTTAACATCAGTGCAGACTCCACTCTCCCCAAAAGTCTTTCAGATGAGACTATAAACCGAGGCCCTGTGTGCGAACGCATGCAGAACATCTTGCGCACATGTTAAATCCTGTTCCGCTGTTCGTAAGAGTAGGCCATTGTGTGCCGGTGGGAACAGATAGCAGAATTTGCAAAACCGCATACACACGGGGACTGGGTGTAAAAAAAAAAAGCACATAAGTACTTATTCCATTATCCTCGATATAAAAGAATGGAAAAAAAAACCCCAAAAACAAAACAGTACTGTGAAATAATAACATTTTTTTTTTTTTGCACTAGCAGAAAAGTACAGGGCTCGTTTTTTCCTACAGAGTAAAAAAAAAAAAATCACAAACGTTGCTTTCACTCTGTAAAAATTGTTTCCATACACTCAAAAAAATACAGCTGTGGGCATATATCAAGAAAGTAAGATTTGAACTGAAGGAGCCGAGGGGCAGCTGACGTCAGTCACATAACTGATGAGGAGCCCTAGGGGCTGAGACAAGCCAGGCCTACTCTTGCCTTCCCTAACCAGATCCCTAGGATCGGATGTTGTGGGTTTAAGTCTATGTTGGAGCTTTTTTTTATATTAAGTAGCCTATCCTTTAGTGGTGTATGTATTGTCTTAAAAAACGTGTGGCTTTTTTTTGGTTTTTTTGTTTTTACATGGTTATTCTAGTGTTGACCTAATTATTTCAATGCCTGTTCTCTTTTGTCTCTGGTGTGTTTGTGTGTGTGTGTGTGTGTGTGTGTGTGTGTGTGTGTGTGTGTGTGTGTGTGTGTGTGTGTGTATGTGTGTAAGTCAGTCAGTCAGTCAGTCAGTCAGTCTTCAATTGTTAACGCGTTTCCACTTAAAATGATTCCATGATTCCAGACGACCCTAAAATAGGAGACTGTATAGGAGAGAGAGAGAGAGAGAGAGAGAGAGAGAGAGAGAGAGAAGAGAGAGAGAGAGAGAGAGAGATTTACTCTGTGTGTGTGTATTGTAATGTAATGTATTGTTTTGCATACGGCTTTAGCTAGTTTTAAGTCACGGCATATTTCTCTGCGTGAAATTCGGGCTGCTCTCTCCGGGGAGAGCGTGACACCACAAGAGCAGCGCCACCCGTATATTTTTTTTCCTGTCTGTATGGGTATTTGTTTCCCTATCATAGTAGCTTTTTTCTTTTAAAAAAAGAATTGGCCAGGGACAAACTCTCTGGATGCTGTGGGTTCTTTTACGCGCGCTGAATGCGTGTTATACATCGGATCTCGGCTTATCGTATCATCCGAAAGACTAGCACCCAGACCACCCCTCACGGTCTACTACCCGTCTAGTGGATAGGGGAAAAGTTTCGGGCACGAAAGGGAATGGAACCGTCACACATTTCGAACAAGGGATTTTCGCATTCTAGGCATGCACGTCGTTCTAAACCACAGGTGTGTGTGGTGTGTGTGTGTGTGTGTGTGTGTGTGTGTGTGTGTGTGTGTGTGTGTGTGTGTGTACCCTTAGTTTCTATGTGTGTGTGTGTGTGTGCGCGCGCGCGTGCGCGTATGTATGTCTGTATGTATGTATGTTAAACATTAATCAGCACAGTAAGATGATTCGATATGGTTGTTATTTTGTTTTTTCTTTTTTTTTTTTATTTTGTGTTTTTTCCGGTTGTTGTTTTTGTTTTGTATGTTAGGCTATTATTCTTCTTCTTTGCGTGCCTTGTGTTTGGTGTTTCTAAAGTTACAGCTCGCGGGTTTGATGCCTTGTCATGCTGGCGATGTCGTGTCTCGCTCATTGTTTGAGGGATGGCGTTTTATAAATTATTCTCTTCAGTGCATTAGTCTGTGGCTTTCGTTCCATGTACAATCTAGTCTTGCTATCTCCCCCTCTCTCTCCCTCTTTATCTCTCTCTCCCCTCTCTTTCCCTCTCCCTCTCTCTCCCTCCCTCCTTACTTCTCTCTCTCTCTCTCTCTCTCTCTCTCTCTCCCTCTCTCCCCCTCTCCCTCCCTCTCTCCCCCTCTCCCTCCCTCTCTCTCTTTCTCTCCCCCTCCATCCCTCTCTCTCATTCTCTCTCCCCCTTTCTCTCCCTCCCTCCCTCCCTCTCTCTCCCTCCCTTCCTCCCTCTCTCCCTCCCCCTCCCTCTCCCCCCCCCTCTCTCTCCTTCCCCCCCCCTCTCCCTCTCTCTCTGTGTAGGCTAAATGTTTAGCGTCACAAAGTCTGGGGTGGTTGTTGTGTTACAAAATATCCTCTGCACCCTCATTTGTTTGTCTGTCATCGCCCCCTGCCTACCCCCCTTCGTTTTCTGTCTGTCTGTCTGTCTTTCTTTCTGTCTGTCTGTCTGTGACTTTCTTTTGTTTCTTTGTGTCTGACTTTCTTTCTGTCTGTCTGACTGTCTTTTATATTCTGTCTGTTTGTCTGACTGTCTTTCTTTTATTGTTTCTTTGTGTCTGACTTCTTTCTGTCTGACTTTCTGTCTGTCTGTCTGACTTTTGTTCTTTCTTTCTGTTTTTTGTTTGTTTCTTTTTCTTTCTTTCTTTCTTTCTTTCTTTCTTTCTTTCTTTCTTCCTGTCTTGTCTGTTTGTTTGTCTGTCGGTTTTTATTTGTTTGTTTGTTTCTTTCTTTCATTCTGTCTCAGTGTCCTGCTTTCTTTCTTTCTTTCTTTTTTCTTTCTGTCTGTCTGACTTTTGTTCTTTCTGTCTATTTTTTGTTTGTTTCTTTTTCTTTCTCTCTTTCTTCTTTCTGTCTTGTCTGTTTGTTCGTCTGTCTGTTTTTATTTGTTTGTTTGTTTCTTACTTTCTGTCTCAATGTCCTTCTTTCTTTCTGTCTGTCTTTCTGTCTTTTCTTTTTCTTTCTTTTTCTCTTTCTTTTTTCCTTTCTTTTTCTTTCTCTTTTTCTGTTTTTCTGTCTTTCTGTCTGTCTGTTTTGTTTGTTTCTTTCTTTCTGTAAGTCTGTCTCTCTGTCTTTTTTTTTCTTTCTCTTTTTCTTCTTTCTGTCGTCTGTCTTCTTTCTCTCTTTTTGTTTTCTGTTTTCTTGCCATCATTATTTCTCTTGGGGTTTTTTGGTTTGTTTGTTGCTTTATCCCTTTCCCCAATTTATTTATTTATTTTTGTGAATTTTTTTGGGGAGGGGGGGGGGGGGGGGGGGGGGGGGGGGTTCTGTCTCCTTTTTTCTTGCCTTTCTTTCTCTCTTTCTTTTTATTATTTCTTTCGTTTTGTGGATTTTTGTTTATTGTTTTGTTTTGTTTTGTTTCCTTCTCCTCCCCCGCCCTGACCTCTCTCTCTCTCTTTTTTTCTCTTTCTTTCTTTCTCTTGTGACATCTCCCCCTCCTCCTCCCTCCCTGTCTTATTCAGTTTTTAAAATATTTTTTCGTTCTTTCTTTTCTTGTTTCTTATTTTGCTGGTGTCTTTTTTGTTTTGTTTTCATTTCTGTCTTATTTTTTGTCTTCCCCCTACGTTAATATTTCTTTCGTTTGTTTGGGTTTTTTTCCTGTTTGTTTTGTTGAAAACTGGTTGTTTTTTTTTTAAATATTGTTCCTCTCTGTTTTTTTCTTCTCTCCTTTTTTTATTTTGTCTTTTTTTTTTTGTCCCTGTGTTTCTACATTGAATCTGTGGGTTTTTTGTTTGTTTTTTTAAAGTCTTTTCTTACTTGTGTTGGGTGACTCTTTCTGTCACCCCCCCCCACCCCCCCCCCACCCCCCCCAACCTCACCCCGCATTTCTACATTTGAATGGGTCGGGTTTAAAAAAATATTTTTTCTGTTTTGTGTTGGGTGACTCTTTCTGTCAGTCCCACCCCACTCCCACCTGTGTTTCTACATTGAATCAGTTGTTTGTTTGTTTTCAAACAATCTTTTCTGTTTTGTGTTGGGTGACTCTTTCTGTCACTTCCCCCCACCCCTGAAAACCCCCCCCCCCCCCCCCCAACTACCCCCCCCCCCCCCCTCTTCTATTTCTACAGTGCATAGGTCGTTCTAAAAATTAAAAAAATTCTTTTCTGTTTAGTTTTGAGTGACCTTCTCTCTCTCTCTCTCTCTCTCTCTCTCTCTATATATATATTTTTTCTTCTTCCATGTTTTGTTTTCTTTGGTGATTTGTTTTTGTTGTTGTTGTTCCTCTTCTTCACTACCATCTCCGCCAGTCGTCATACAAAATATAATTATTTTAAAAGAAAATGATGTCCTTCGGGCACAAAACAATATCAGCTTTAAGCTTGTTGTTGTTGTTGCTATGCTGTTGATGTTGTTGTTTTTCTTTTCTACACATCGTCATATTTGTTATGATCTGTTCCATAAAATCTGCTTAAACGCCCCTATATCATGAACTAGACACAATACTGCCGTTTTTTGTTTTTTTTAATGACTTGCAGGTTGGACAGTAAAGCCGAGTGGTTAGAACCCTCTGACTTCAATCTGTGCTATAGCGAGACTTCAATCTGTGCTATAGCCAGACTTCAATCTATAGCGAGACTTCAATCTGTGCTATAGCCAGACTTCAATCTGTGCTATAGCCAGACTTCAATCTGTGCTATAGCCAGACTTCAATCTGTGCTATAGCGAGACTTCAATCTGTGCTATAGCCAGACTTCAATCTATAGCGAGACTTCAATCTGTGCTATAGCCAGACTTCAATCTGTGCTATAGCCAGACTTCAATCTGTGCTATAGCCAGACTTCAATCTGTGCTATAGCCAGACTTCAATCTGTGCTATAGCCAGACTTCAATCTATAGCGAGACTTCAATCTGTGCTATAGCCAGACTTCAATCTGTGCTATAGCCAGACTTCAATCTGCGCTATAGCCAGACTTCAATCTGTGCTACAGCGCGAGACTTCAATCTGTGCTATAGCAAGACTTCAATCTATAGCGAGACTTCAGTCTGTGCTATAGCGATACTTCAATCTGTGCTACAGCGCGACACTTCAATCTGTGCTATAGCCAGACTTCAATCTATAGCTAGACTTCAGTCTGTGCTATAGCCAGACTTCAATCTGTGCTACAGCGGGACACTTCAATTTGTGCTATAGCCAGACTTCAATCTGTGCTAAAGCTTTGGGCGTGTTGTGTGTGATATCATCTTTTTTTTTGGGGGGGGGGGGGGGGGGTAGAAGATGTTTAAACCATATAAAAAGCCGAGAGATTTCGTTAATGACATTTAGCAGTGGTAGTCTAAATGTACACACGGCAGAGAGAGAGGAGAGGGGGGGGGGGGGGGGGGGGTTGGGGGGGGGGGGTGGGGGGGGGGGGGGGGGGGGGGGGGGGGGGGGGGGGGGGGGGGGGGGGGGGGGGGGGGGGGGGGGGGGAAAGGGGGGGGGGGGGGGAAAGGAGAAATAGAAACAGAGAGAGAGGGTGGGGGGGGGGGGGGGGGGGGGGGTAGACAGAGAGAAAGGGGCACAGAGAGAGGGGGGGAGTGGGGGGGTGGGGGGGGGGAAGAGGGGAAAGAAGAGACATAGAAAAACAGAGAGAGAGAGAGGTAGGGGGGGGGGGGGGGGGGGGCGGGTAGACAGAGAGAAAGGGCAAAAGGAGAAGAGAGAGAGAGAGAGAAGAGAAAAGAGAGAAAAAGGGAGAGAGAGAGAGAACAGACAGACAGAAAGACAGAGAGACAGACAGAGAGAGAGAGAGAAGGGGGAAGAGGGGACAGAGAGAAAAAGAAATAGAGAGAGGGAGGAGGGGGGGAGGTAGACAGAGAGAAAGGGCACAGACAGACAGACAGGAGAGACAGACAACAGAGAGACAGACAGACAGAAGAGAAAGAGAGAGAGTACACTCAGTACAGGGTTTGATAGTTCTCTGTTGTTATCAGGCCCTCCCTTGAAACAATAGGGCCAGCCACCAAGCCCTCCTCCTTCCCCCTTCTCCTCCCTTTCCCTTCCTCCTTCACCTCTATCCCCCCCCTTTTTCCCCCCCCCCCCCCCCCCACTACCACCACCCTTCCCTGCCCCCACCCTCCACCTTTAAACACTTTTTCCTATTTCCCCCAAGTCTTTCTCAGTTCAAGTCTGGTGAGACTATAGCACAGTCCTGAGCTGAGTGCCCCCCCCCCCCCCGACCCCCCCCCCCCCCCCCCCCCCCCCCCCCCACCCCCCCTATCCCTCTTCAGGGGGGTTGGGCCCCTGATAAAAAGGGGATTTAAAGAAAAAACACGGGGGGCCCCCTCGTGTTAAAAGTTAGGGAAAAGGGTGGGGGGCCAAGAAAAAAAAAAAAAAAGGGGGGTGGGGGGGTGATTGGGTAGAGTAGAAGGGGGAGGGGGGGAGGGGGGGGAAGAAAAAAAGGGGGGAAGGGGGGGGGGTTTTAAAGGGAAAATATAGTAAAAAGGGGTTGGGTATGTTGGAAGTTTGATTTAAAAAATTTAATTTTAGTTGGCTTTTTATTTTTTTTTGCACTTTGTTTTTCTATTTGTATTGCCTTTTAAATCTTTTGTAGGGGCCTCTTTCTCTTCTCCTCTCCCCTCCTCTCCTCTCCCCTCTCCTCTCCTCTCCTCTCTCTCTCTCCCCTCTCCATTTTTGGGTAACTTTTTTTTTGGGAAATTTATAAAGATTAAACATTTTATGAAAAACGCCTCCTCTCCCTCTGCTGTAAATTGGTAACCTTTTTTTTTTTCGGAATTATAAAGATTATTACATAGAAAAACGCCTCTCTTCTCTCGTCCATGTATTGGTAACCTTTATTTTGGAATTAAAAAGATAACAAAATTTGTAAACCCTCTCTCCCCCTCTGTCCATTTTATTTGGACTTTTAATTTTTGAATTATTAAGATTATAAATATGTAAACGCCCTCTCTCTCTCTACCATTTTTGGAAATTTTTAATTTTTGGAATTTTTTAAGTTATAAAAATATGAAACGCTCCCCTCCCCTCCAAATGTAGGGTAACTTTATTTGGGAATTATAAGTTTATAACATAATTATGTAAACGTAAACTACATTAAACGAAAAAAGTGTGTGTGTAGGAAAAGGGAAAGGGAAAAAAGGAGATAAATTTATGAAACAGAAAAAAAAGTTCCTCCCTCCCCCCCCCCCCCCCCCCCCCCTCCCTCCCCCTCCTCTCCTCCCCCACTACTTCTTTCTTTTTTCTTTTTTTTTTGGGGGGGGTATTCAAAAAGACGATTACTTTTTCCCCGTTTTTAAAAGATTTTAAAGCAAAACCCCTGAAGTTTTGAAATTTGAAGGGGAAAATTAAACCCCTTTATATAAATTTTATATGTTTTTTTATCATGGTAATGACAAAATTTTTAGTTTGGGGAAATTTATACCCAAAAAATTAATATAAAACAACAGTTTTCAAAAAAAAAAAAAATCATGTTTTTATTTTTTTTTTTACTTCCCCCTTTTTAATTTAAAAAACTTTGGGGGAACTTATTTTATGTTTTATGCCTTTTTTAAAAAAAAGTTTTCTCCGAACAGTTTAAGTTGTGAGCTACATTTTACCCATGAAGTTGTATCTGTAAAAATAAAAATTTCCACAGAAGTGTAGAATTTATTTATTGGCGTTGATAATTATTGAAGTGTTTACTGAATTAAACAGTTTAAGTCTCCATCAATTCTGAACAAAATTTTCCTATAATTTTGTTTTAAACGTAAAGCAAGACGGCTACAGCCAGGGTTTTTGTAAATTTTAATTTGTGGCTCTTATTTTCCCTGTGAAGCTTTATTGATTTATTAAATATAAAAAGATACTTTGTGTGTGAATGAGAGAGAGAGAGAGAGAGAGAGAGAGAGAGAGAGAGAGAGAGAGAGATTGGAAAAGTGTAGATCGTAGCGTTCATTATATTTTGGGAAAAAAAATCCGGTAAATGTACCAATCTGTTAACAGCGGCGGTGAATGTAACAATCTGTTAACAGCGGCGGTAATTGTAACAATCTGTTAACAGCGGCGGTAAATGTAACAATCTGTTAACAGCCTCGGTAAATGTAACAATCTGTTAACAGCCTCGGTAAATGTAACAATCTGTTAACAGCGGCGGTAATTGTAACAATCTGTTAACAGCGGTGGTAAATGTAACAATCTGGTAACAGCGGCGGTAATTGTAACAATCTGTTAACAGCGGCGGTAAATGTAACAATCTGTTAACAGCGGCGGTAAATGTAACAGTCTGGTAACAGCGTCGGTAAATGTAACAGTCTGTTAACAGCGGCGGTAAATGTAACAGTCTGTTAACAGCGGCGGTAAATGTCCCAATCTGTCAACAGCGTGGGTAAATGTACCAATCTGTCAACAGCGGCGGTAAATGTCACAATCTGTCAACAGCGTGGGTAAATGTACCAATCTGGTAACAGCCGCGGTAAATGTCACAATCTGTCAACAGCGTGGGTAAATGTACCAATCTGGTAACAGCCGCGGTAAATGTCACAATCTGTCAACAGCGTGGGTAAATGTACCAATCTGGTAACAGCCGCGGTAAATGTATTAATCTGGTAACAGCCGCGGTAAATGTACCAATCTGGTAACAGCGGCGTTTCTTTTTTTTTCTTTTTTTAAATTGTTTTTTGTTTTGTTTTCTAGACTCCACTTTAGATAGTATCCAAAAGTTGAGGAAAGACCTGTACAGTTTCTGATGGTGGTTTTTTGTTTTGGTTTGGTTTTTGTTGTTGGGTTTTTTTTAACATTTAATATAATTTTTCAGAAAGAATTTGTGTGAAGTAATAATAAGTATAAGACAAAGTTGTTGTTTTTTTCAACTTTGTTGACTTTTGTATTAATTTTCTTTTTATCAGTTCAATATATTATATGTTCCCATTCACAATAAGGCAATCAGTTCAGCATGTAGTTTAACATTCACAATAATTAAGGCAATCAGTTCAGCGTATATATCGTCAACATTCATAATAAGGTAATCAGTTCAACATATTGAGGAGAAACTTGTGATTCATCCTCCCCCCCCCCCCACTCATCGGGGAAAAAAAAAAGACAAAAACAACGGAAACCATCACCACTACCATCACCCCCCACCCCACCCCTCTTCCTTCAAAAACTCAACAAAAAACAACCCAACCCCAAACCCAAAAACCAGGCAAACAAAAAAGACTTTAAAAAAAAAAGAGTTCCCAAATCCATGTTGCAAGAACAGAATGAAGTAAAGAAGAGGAGCACTTAAAATAGAATATAGAACAAACAGCAGGACAATAAAATAAAATATATAAAAAACTTTAAAAAGCCCAACCCAACGAAACAACAACCAACACACACACAAAATCAAACACCCTTCATTCTCTCAACACTCCTTCCCTTCCCCTTTTCCCCCAAGGCAGGTAAATAGGAGAGAGAGAGAGAGATGGAGAGAGAGAGAGAGAGAGAGAGAGAGAGAGAATTGTGTGAGAGAGAGAGATGAAGAGAGAGAGAGAGAGAGAGAGAGAGAGAGAGAGAAGCAGAGATGAGAGAGAGAGAGAGAGAGAGGAGAGAGAGAGAGAGAGAGCAAAAACGACCGAAGTGTGCATACATGCATATATACATGTACACATATATATATATATACTCATACATAACCCTTTTTTTTCTTTCTTTTTTTTCTCATCCTGAAGCGCGACACCCCCCCCCCCCCCTCCCCCCCCCCCCCCCTCCCTCCTTTCCCCAAGGTAAGAGAGAGAGAGAGAGAGAGAGAGAGAGAGAGAGAGAGAGAGGAGTCACAAGGAAAAGGAACAGAGTATATTCATGCATACACAGAGAGAGAGAGAGAGAGAGAGAATCCACAAGGAAAAGGATCAGTGTATACATTCATGCATATATACACAGAGAAAGAAAGAGAGAGAGAGAGGAGTCACAAGGAAAAGAAGCAGAGTATATTCATGCATATATATGTATATATATATATATATATTTTTTTTTTTAATACCACTTTTAGTCACGAGATTTCTCTGCGTGAAATTCGGGCTGCTCTCCCCGGGGAGAGCGCGTCGCCACAAGAGTAGCGCCACCCTTTTTTTTTCTTTTTTTTTTTCTTTTGGTCTGCAGCTGTATTTGTTTCCCTATCAGAGTGGCTTTTTTCTAAGAATTTTGCCAGGGACAACTCTCTTGTTGCCGTGGGTTCTTTTACGTGCGCTGAAAATTTTGTGTAACACACGGGACCTCGGTTTATCGTCTCATCCGAAAGACTAGCGCCCAGACCACCACTCATGGTCTAATGGATGGGGAAAAATTTCGGGCCCAAACGGGGTACGAACCACGCACACACACCCGACCCGGACTTTTCGCATTCTAGACAGGCGCGTTACCTCTAGACCACCGATCCATACACACACACACACACACACACACACACACACACACACACACACACACACACACATATATATATATATATATATATATATATATATATATATATATATATATATATATATATATATATATATCCTACCCCTCACCCTTTTGGGGTTGTGGGTTTTTGTTGGTTGGTTTTTGTTCGGGGAGAGGTTTTTTGGTGTTGGATTTTTTGTTTTTTAGTTGTTGTTTTTCTTTTCCCATCCCTCCAAGCAGCGCGCAGGTGTGAGAGAGCTCTGGTCTGTTGCACGGGAATGAGAGAGACAAGGTGTGCAGTGGGGCGTGACTAACCGGGTCATTGAGGGCAGCCATGCGGAACCGGCGCCTTTGGAAGTGTGACGCCCCCCCCCCCCTCCCCACCCCCTCTGATTGGTCCGCGCTAAGATGCTGAGGGCACCGGTGTTAGGGTCCAGTTTTTGCCTCCCCACAACTCTCACTTGGAGACTGTGGCTCCCCCCCCCCCCCCCCTCCCCACAACACACCACACCCTAGTAGTAGATTGTTTAAAGTTTATTTTTGTGGTTGGTTGGTGATTGTTGTGGTTGTGGTGTGGTTGTTGTTGGGTTAGATTGTGTTGTTTGAATGTTTAGGGGTTGTTTTTGTTGTTTGATTTGTTTTGTTTTTTGGGGGGTGGTTCGTTAGTTTGTATTGCAGATGTAAGTTTAAAAGTGTAATATTTCAATTCTGTGTTTCCTTTTTGTAAATTTTGGGCATTTTTGCTTTTATCTGGTAAAAAAAAAAAAAAGAACGCTGGTTTGTGTACAGTTGTATACATTGTTTGCTTGTGTGTGTGTTTGGTGTTGGTGGTTTTTTTTTTATATAGTATCTAATAGAATAAGAATGATAAATGCATATATACATAATAAAAGAATATTATCCAGCGACAGAAAACTTAATAAGCCAAGCTCCCTTCCCCCCCCTCCCCGCCGAAAAGAAATTATACCTATAGAAGGTTCTTTGTTGACAAACAAAATAACTTTTTTTGTAAGCCCTTCAACGTCCCGCCCCCACCCCCTCCCTAAAAGAAAGTCATAAATATGGAAAACAGCAAAACAAACAACATTTGTTAGGGGTGGGGAGGGAGTGGGGGGGGGGGGGGGGGGAGAAATCAGAAAAATAGAAAGATGTATTTAAAAATCAACCCAGGAAGAACGACAAACGTCAGCTTTGCTCTTACTGTTTGTTGTTGTCTAAAATCACTAAATGTAAGTAGACGTTAAACTAAAGAAATATCTGACTAAAAAAAAAATACTTTTTTTCTACCTAATGCAAAGAAAGCTCATGCTATCACTCTGTCTCATTTTATAATTTTGTTTCTTTTTTTGGTCACAGGCTAAAAGAAAAATTGCAGAAAACAGGATTTATGAAGATCAGTGCGTGTTTGTTTGGGTTTAAAAAAAATTTTTTCATCACAAGCTAGCTAAAGAAATATTGCAGAAACCCCTTTCTTCATTTCTTTGAAATCGCCCCCCACCCCCCCCCCCAACCATCCAAAGAGATAACAACAACAAAAAAGAAAGAAAATCAACCACCAATAAACCTAACAAGAACAAAAATCCAAACAACAACAAACTAATAACAAACAACAACAAACAAACAAACCAAACAAAAACAAAGTCACTGTAAAAAGAAAAGAAAAAAAGGAGCTAGTGATAGAGTAAAAATTAAGTAAGGAATTAATTGAAGGAAAGTAAGAGGGTAAGTGATCAATAGATTTGAGTCTCAACCTAAAAAAGCATAGTATTTGAATTTCAACCCCAAAAAGCATAGTATTTGAATTTGAATGTCACAAAGCATAGTATTTGAATTTGAATGTCAAAAAGCATAGTATTTGAATTCGAACCTCAAACATAGTATTTGAATTTGAACCTCAGAAAAAAGCATAGTATTTGAATTTCAACCTAAAAAAAGCATAGTATTTGAATTCGAACCTAAAAAAAGCCTAGTTGTTTAAATTCGAACCTCAAAAAGCCTAGTGTTTGAATTCAAACCTCAAAAAGCGTAGTATTTGAATTTGAACCTCAAAAAGCATAGTATTTAAATTTGAACCTCAAAAAGCATAGTATTTGAATTCGACCCTCAAAAAGCATAGCATTTGAATTTCAACCTCAAAAAGCGTAGTATTTGAGTTTGAACCTCAAAAAGCATAGTATTTGAATTCGACCCTCAATAAGCCTATTATTTGAATTTCAACCTCAAAAAGCATAGTATTTGAATTCGAGCCTAAAAAAGCATAGTATTTGAATCTGAACCTCAAAAAGCATAGTATTTGAATTTCAACCTCAAAAAGTATAGTATTTGAATTCGAACCTCAAAAAGTATAGTATTTGAATTCGAACCTCAGAAAAAAAGCCTAGTATTTGAATTTCAACCTAAAAAAGCGTAGTATTTGAACTTGAACCTCAGATTTAAAAAAAAAAGCCTAGTATTTGAATTCGAATCTCAAAAACCATAGTATTTGAATTTCAAACCTCAGAAAAAAAAGCCTAGTATTTGAATTTCAACCTAAAAAAACCGTAGTATTTGAACTCGAACCTCAGAAAAAAGCCTAGTATTTGAATTTGAATCTAAAAAACAAAAAACAAAAACAAAAAAAAAGTAGGAGTAGGGTGGGGGTGGGAGGTGGGGTTTTTGCGGGAGGGAGGGGGGGGGTCACCATGTTAGTCCATCACCGGACCATGCTCCACTAGGGGTCAGACTAATCAACTACAGGGTCAACGAAGCAGAAAGCAAGAGCTTTGAGTAGAGGCACAGACCCGGTGTTGCCGCGCGAAAAAAACCCACCCCCATTGCTACAGGCACTCCGGCGTAAAAGCTGCGTAATCGGATACCTCCACCCAACCCCCCAACCCCACCTCCCTCCTCCCTCCCTCCCACACTCTCTCTCTCTCTCTCTCCCCCCTCCCTCCCTCCCCCCTCTCTCTCCTCTCTCTCTCTCTCTCTCTCTCTCTCTCTCTCTCTCTCTCTCTCTCTCTCTCTCTCCCTCCCTCCCTCCTCATTCTCTCTCTCTCTCTCTCTCTCTCTCTCTCTCTCTCTCTCTTCTCTCTCTCTCTCTCTCTCTCTCTCTCTCTCTCTCTCTCTCCCCCTCTCTCTCTCTTTTCTTCTCTCTCCTCTCTCCACTCTCTCTCTCCCTCCCTCCCCCTCCCCCCTCTCTCTCTCTCTCCCTCTCTCTCTCTCTCCCTCCCTCCCTCCCTCTCTCTGTCTTTCTCTCTCCCCTTCACCTTCCATCTATCCTCCTCCTCCTTCCTCCCCCCATCTCCCTTTTCTGTCCGTCTGTCTGTCTCTCTCTGTCTGTCTAGATCTGTCTCTTTTCCAGATGCTGGCTTTTTTTCTTCTTCCCAAGGACAGATTGCAAGAGTGAGGTTTGGTTTGAAAATCGTCATGGTTGCGTATTCATTATATCAGATCATGTTCTCCTTCTGTCTGTGTCTGTCTGTTTGTCTGTCTGTCTGTCTGTCTCTGCCCTTGTCTGTCTCTCTCTCTCTCTCTCTCTCTCTCTCTCTCTCTCTCTCTCTCTCTCTCTCTCTCTCTCTCTCTCTCTTGACACTCCTCCCCCTCAGTTTTTCACGCCCCCCTCCCTTCCCCTACACTTTTTATTTAGTTTTAGTTTTTAAAGAATTCAAGCAAGAGGTAGCACAGAGAAGGACAGGTGTCTGTTAGCGACGTCTGTTCCATTGCCTTCAGGGGTTTGGAAAGAAAACAGATTAACCCACATTTTTGTGAAGTTGTTCTTTCTCTTTTCCATTCTTTCTTTCTTTCTTTCTTTCTTTCTATTTGTCTGTCTTTCTTTCTTTCTTTCTTTTTCTTTTCATTCTTTCTTTCTTTCTTTCTATTTGTCTGTCTTATTTTCTTTCTTTCTTTTTCTTTCTCTCTCTCTCTTTCTTTCTTTCCTTCTTTTCGTCTTCTTCGTCTGTTTCTTCTTCTTCTTCTTCTTCTTCTTTTCTTCTTATTCTTCTTCTTTTTCTTCTTCTTCGTCGTCGTCGTCGTCGTCGTCTTCGCCATCTTCTTCGTCTTCGTAGTTGTCATCATCTTCTTCTTCTTCTTCTTCTTCTTCTTCTTCCTCCTCCTCCTCCTCCCTCCTCCTCCTTTTCCTCCTCCTCGAACAAAATAGGAGAATGGACCAAGAAGGCAGAAAATAGACAACACACCACACCACGACATAACACAACACACACATACACATACACACACGCACACACTCAGTCACACTCTCTCTCTCACACACACATTCACGCTCCATAAACCCATCCACCCACCCATCCCCATTCATACTCACACACACACACACACACACACGCACACGCACACACACACACGTTCTCTATAATATTGTAACACTTTATCTTTGGTCTAATATCACCTTAAGTGAACAGACGTTAAATTAAAGAAAGAACACACACACACACACACACACACACACACACACACACACACACACACACACACACATACAACACGGGACGGGATAGCCTAGTGGTTAGAACATTGCGCTGGCAATCTGACGACTCGGGTTCGATCGATTCCCGTTCAAGGGGATATTTTCCCCTGGAGTTAACATCAGTGCAGACTCCACTCTCCCCCAAAGTCCTTTGGATGAGACTATAAACCGAGGCCCCGTGTGCGAACGCACGCAGGACATCTTGCGCAAACCCTGTTCCGCTTTTAGTAAGAGTAGGTCATTGTGTGCCGGTGGGAACAGATGGCACAATTTACAAAACCGCATAAACACGGGGACTGGATGTAAAAAAAGCACATAAGTGCTTGTTCCATTATCCTCAGTATAAAAGAATAAGATAAAATAAATAGATACAAATAAACACACAACCACCGCCACCACCAACACTACACCACACTACACTACACCACACCACACCACACCACACTACACACACCACACCACACACAACCACCCACACCACACACACCACCACCCACACCACACTACACTACACCACACCATACCACACTACACTACACCACACCACACCACACCATACTACACTACACCACACTACACTGCACTACACCACACTACACTACACTACACTACACCACACCACACCACACCACACTACACTACACTACACTACCACACACTCCACTCCACTCCACCCCCACCACACCACACTACACTCCACCACACTACACCACACTACACACCACACTACACTACACCACACTACACCACACTATACTACACCACACCACACCACACCACACCGCACTACACTACACAACACTACACTACACCACACCACACTACACCACACCACACCACACCACACCACACTACACCATACCACACCACACCACACCACACCACACCACTCCACCACACCACACCACACCACATTCCAATACACTACACCACACCACACCACACCACACTACACTACCCCACACCACACCACACCACACCACACTACACTACACTACACCACACCACACTACACCACACCACACCACACTACAGTACACTACACCACACCACACTACACCACACCACACACACTACACACACACTCCCCCCCCCCCCCCTTCCCCCCCCCCCCCCCCCCCCCCCCCCCCCCCCCCCACACGCACACACACACAGAGAACTGGACTTTACCCATAGGACCATTGGGGATGGGGGCTTAACTGACCTAAGCCTTAAATGGTTCGCTTCCTCTATGACCAGTTCTATCACTGACAAACCATCACACCTCCCTCATCTATCTATCTCTTCTCTCTAATGGCTTTTGGAAGGGAGAGAGAGAGAGGAGAGAGAAGAGAGAGAGAGAGAGAGGGGGGGGGGGGGAGAGGAGAGAGAGAGAAAAGGGGGGGGAAGAGAGAGAGAAGTGAGAGAAAGAGAGAGGAAAGAGGGAGAGAGAGAGAGGAAAAGAGAGAGAGGAGAGAGAGAGAAGAGAGAGAGAGAGAAAAGAAAAGGAGAAGGGGTTGGGAGGTGGGAGGGGGGGATGGGGGAGGGTAGGACCCGGACGAGGGACGAACCGAAAACGCCCTTCTCTCCCCCTCCCCTTCCCCTTCCACCTTTGATTTACCCTGGGGTTATCCCCCTTATCATCGTAACCCGGAATCCTATGATGGCTAGTTGAAGGGGTTTTGAAGTCCGGTTTTTTTGCGGGGGGAGGGGAAAAGGTATACAGAAACATATACCCAGGGGGTTTTTTTTCCTTTTTTTGGGATGGTGGGTGGAGGGTTGGGTGGAAAGGGTGGGGGGGGGGGGGGGGGATTCAGTGGGTATATTTGGGTTCGGTATTGTGATGATTATTATCAAGGGGGGTTTTGGGTGGGTTTGTAAGTTCCTTTTACCCCCCCGTGTCGTTTTCTTATGGCTTGGTTTTGGGGATGGGGGGATTATATATTTATTTAATTATATCAGAGGTTGTGGATCTGATGTTGAAGTCTTTAAACGTAACCCCCAAAAAAATGTTATGGGATTTTTGTTATTTTTGTATTTATTATTATTATTATTTTAAGATGGGTAAAAAATTAAAAATATTTTCTTTTTAGATCTAAAACATCATACAAATAGATAAAGAAAAAAAAAGTTTCTTGATGTGATCAACAACAGTTACCAAAAAAATAATCGTAACTTAGTCCATTCCATATTGTCTACAGTGCTACTGACCATGAAAATAATATCAGGGCTTTCCCTCCATTCAGTTTCAGTACAAAAATTAGGGTGTGTGTGATAATGTTTGTAAGGAAAGTACTGTATTCATTTGTATGTTGTATTTGTTGAAAAAAGAAACAAACGAACAAAACAAAACAAAAAAAGAAAAATCCTAACAGACACGAATAATAGTCAATAATCATTATAATGAATACAAAAACGCTTAACCACACACACACACACACGCACACACACACACACACACGCCACACACACCCCCACACACACACACACACACACCCCACACACACACACACACACACACAACACCCCACACACCCCACACACACAACACTTTTGGATATAGAGGTGTCTAATGAAAACAAGAATGACAACCAGAATATAATGGTTGCTGATGTCCGATCCCACATCCATCATAAATATTTTGACCATTTACAAATTTATACAGATGGATCACGCCTAGATAATCAAGAAACAGGTTCTGCTTTTGTTATACCAGCGTTAGAAATTAAAAAAATCATATTATATTGGTAAACATCACTCGATATTTACAGCAGAACTTGTAGCAATACTAATGGGTCTTACTTATATCTTTGATTTGCCGTTGGGTATATTTCAAATTCTTCTTTGTGTTGATTCTAAATCGGCATTGTATGCTTTAAAATCGCCATGTTACAAGAAAACTTCGAAAATCATATTAGAGATTAAGCATGTCATACATCTCTTAACCTTAAAGGGCATAAGTGTGAATTTTTGTTGGGTGCCTTCACACACTGGGTTCTTTCCAAATGAGTGGGCGGATAGAGCTGCCAAAAAGGGTGCAAAACATGGACGGGATGCAATAGAATTGCATGTGCCTTTATCCTTACAAGAAGGGTATAGCTTACTAGAACAAAAATCATGGAGAAAGGTCACTGATAGTAATCAGCAAATGAGAGACTTTTAACTAGAACTGCAATCAATACCCATAATCTAACAGTGGGGAACCATTCAGAAGTTAGTACAAGTGTTTTTACGTCAAGGAGAATTAATACTTTATTCTATAGAATGAAACTAAATGCATTGATAACCAAATTCAGTAAAAATGGTAAATGTCTATGTGGTGAGAATATCACCAATACTCATATACTTTTTGACTGCCAGAGTGTAAAACCTTTCATGCCCCATTTTTCTGAAAACTCCCTCACCAGCATATTCAGTAATTTAAAATTGGCATTTGAAATTGTGAAAGGTCTTTGTTACAGTCCCATAGGACATTTGTTATAGTTACATTAACGTTAATGACTTGTTGGGTTTTTTTTTGTTTTTTAAATTCCTGTCGCATTGCCAAGTTTTTCGAGATTATTATTATTTTTTTTTTTTAACACCACATCCACATCTCCCGGGTTTTTTTGGTGTTTTTGTTTTTTTGTTTGTTTGTTTGGTTTGTTTTTTTGGAGGGGATGGGGGGGGGGGGGGGGGGGGCGCGTCTAATATCACTAAAAGTGAACAGACGTAAAATTGAAGTCAACAACAACAACACACACACACACACACACACACACACACACACACACACACACACTCTACACACACACACACCACACCACACCACACACACTACACACACACTACACACACACTACACACACTACACACACACACATTTTTTTTTTCATTTCAAAGGTTGCAATATTGTAGTATTTCGGTAATAATCATTAAGAAATTGTGCTTAGATAGATGGTTTGATGAAAAAAAAGCAAATGCATTACTTATTCAATGTACCATCAGGAAATAAAAATGTGACTTGACTTGACTTGACCCTAAAAACAGTGTACAGCAAACCTAACCAGCATATTCAGGACCAACCACACCAGCAGAGCATAGTTTTGAACAATTAAACCAAGACGGCAGTCAACCAGTTGTAAACATCTGTTTAAAGTCCACCTTAAAAGTCCTGGACTTCACAGTGTCCAAGACTGTAAACATCTGTTTAAAGTCCACCTTTAGTCTAAAAGCCCTGGACTTCCCAGTGTCAAAGAATGTAAACATCTGTTTAAAGTCCACTTTTTTTTTCTAAAAGCCTTGGACTTCACCTTGTCAAAGAATGTAAACATCTGTTTAAAGTCCACCTAAAGCCCTGGACTTCCCAGTGTCAAAGAATGTAAACATATGTTTAAAGTCCACCTTTAGTCTAAAAGCTCTGGACTTCACAGTGTCAAAGAATGTAAACATCTGTTTAAAGTCCGCCTTTAGTCTTTAAAAAAAAATCATGTCATCTGAGTGCTTTGATTTGTTGCTTTACAAGATTCAGCGCTATCTAAATTCCATACATTATTAAAAGCCCTGGACATCACAGTGTCAAAGAATGTATACATCTGTTTAAAGTCCACTTTTAGTCCTAAAAGCCTTGGACTTTAGAGTGTCAAAGAATGTATACATCTGTTTAAAGTCCACTTTTAGTCCTTAAAGCCTTGGACTTTAGAGTGTCAAAGAATGTATACATCTGTTTAAAGTACACCTTTAGTCCTAAAAGCCCTGGACTTTAAAGTGTCAAAGAACAATCTCACCCCAGCAAGCCCTTTGAATTTGGCCAAGCGAGATCAAGTGTCTCCATGGATCACAGAGCAGACAGGAGATCCTCTCTTATGCAACATGGTAAAGCCAGCCTCATCTTTTTTCCATTTAGCACAAAGACTGTGTGTAATGGGGGGAGAGAATCCCTTGCTGGCAAGGCCAGTAACTCTTTGTTGTTTCTGTTGGTGGGCGGTGGGCGTTCCTTGGCTTAATTGAACATCCTTGGTGTAAATTGATAAAGACACCCTGTCTCAACTTGTCAACTGTGGGGGGGGGGGGGGGGGGGGGGAGACGTGGTAGTCTGGTTGGTTAGCGCGTTGCACTTGTGATCTGCTGACCCGGGTTCGAATCTCGTTCAAGGGGATTTTTTTTTTTCCCTGGAGTTAACATCAGTGCAGACTCCACTCTCCCACAAAAGTTCTTCGGATGAGACTATTAACCGAGGTCCCGTGTGCGAACGCACGCACAACGTCTTGCGCACACGTTAAAACCTGCTCCGCTTTTCGGAAGAGTAGGCCGTTGTGTGCCGGGGGGAAGGGGGGGGGGAAGGGATGATAAAATTTACAAAACCGCATACACACGGGGACTGAATGTAAAAGAGCACATGAGCGCTTATTCTATTATCCTCGAAATAGAATGAAAAATTAAGAACACATAACAGATGTTCCGCTTTTCAGAAGAGTAGGCCATTGTGTGCCTGTGGGAACGGATGATAATATTTACAAAACTGCATATACACGGGGACTAGATGTAAAAAAACAGCACACGTGAGCACTTCTTCCATTATCCTCGCAAGAAAAGAATAGATAAATAAATAAATAAAATAAAATCCCTATGAAACTGTTAAGTTTGTCACTGAATGAAAAGTTTCCGTTTTCTTTTTTCTTTTTTTTTTAATGATAATGAGAGGAACAGTGTGTGTGTGTTGTGTGTGTGTGTGTGTGTGTGTGTGTGTTGTGTGTGTGTTGTGTGTGTGTGTGTCGTCGTCGTCGTCGTCGTCGTCGTCGTCGTTGTCGAAAGCTCACACAAGTCGAGTCGAGTCAAAAAACACTTCTGACCGTTGGATTCTCTCTGTTTCTCTCTGTCTCACTCTGTCTCTTTGTCGCTCTCTCTCTCTCTCCTCTTCTCTCTCTCTCTCTCTCTCTCTCTCTCTCTCTCTCTCTCTCTCTTTCTCTTTCTCTCTCTCTCCTCTCTCTGTCTCTCTCTCTCTCTCTCTCTTCTCTCTCTCTCTCTCTCTCTCTCTCTCTCTCTCTCTCTCTTTTACTGACCCCTCTCTCTCCTCCTCTCTCTCTCTCTTTGCTGATCCCCCCCTCTCTCTCTCTCTCTCTTTGTGATCTCCCCCCCCTCTCTCTCTCTCTCTCTCTCTCTCTCTCTCTCTCTCTCTTCTTCTCTCTCTTCCTAGTCTCTGGGTTTTTTTCCCCATGACCTCGCCATATTGGCAGCTGTATTCCGATTTCAGAGGATACGAATCTTTCTTCTTTTTTTTAAAGTTAAAGTTGGTGATATTTTTCTTCTTGGCTGACCGACGGATCCTTGTTTCTGAAAGCTGAGCGAGTGTCCTGACAGTGAAATTGGATGCCCCTGGCACCTCTTGTCGAATAGGTCTTAAACGGTGTGCAGGCATTAGAGAGTTAGATCCTTGGTTATGAGAATACCATGTGGATGGAGTGTGTTCCTTACCGTCGCCACTGGATGGGTGGTTCCTGTCCGGTGTTGTCCTGGGATCTGAATAAGGGTGCGGTATGGAAGAGCGTTGTGATCTGTGTCAATGCTGAGGAGACTGGTGGTAGTTTTTTTTTTTTAGAGATTTAAAATTAAAAAATACATGATTTGAAATCCATAGTAGTTTTTTGAAAGGATACTAATGGAAAGAGGAGGGGGGGGGGGGGTGGGGGGGGGGGGGCAGAGAGAGATAGGGGGGATTTATGTAAAAAAAATAAAAATTCGGTAAAACATTGCTGTGGAGACTTTTTTATTGATATTGAAGAAACATTGTGGGGTTGTGTGTTATTTTTTTTTTATTTTATATTTATTTGATCCACTGAAAGTCACGAGATTTATATACGGAAATTCGGGCTGCTCCCCCTGCGGGAGAGCGCGTCCCACAAGAGCCAGCGCCGCCCGAGTGGGTGTGTGTGGTGTGTGTGGTGGTCGTCGTCCGAAAGAGCTCAGACAGATCCGATCGAGTCGGAAAACACTTTAATCTCCAGACTGCGACTATTGTTGTGAGCCAATAAGAGTGAAAAATTTGTGTGTGTGTGTGTGTTGTGGGTGTGTGTGATGGTGTGTGTGTGTGTGTGGTGTATCTATTTATTTTAACTTCTTCTATATCGAGATAATGATTAAAACACCACATGTGCTTTTTGTTTTGTACAGCCAGCCCTCGTGTAGTATGCGGGTTTTGTAAATTTTGGTCCATCTTTCCCAACAGCACCACAAGGGCCTACTCTTTCGAAAGCGGAACAAGGATTTATCAACACGTGCGCGAATTTTTGCAGCTTCGCACACGGGCCTCGGTGTTTTTATAGTCCTCATCCGAAGACTGTGGGTGGTGTGTGTGTGTGTGTGTGGTGTGTGTGTTGTACGCGCGTGTGTGTGTATTGGAAAGGGGGGGGGGGGGGGGGGGGGGGGGGGGATTGAAGGAGATGCAGCAGCAATGTGGATGGAATAACCTTCCTGCTTGGAAATTATTGCTCTGACCCTTGGCTCACCCCTCTCTGTCTCTGACTGTCTGTCTGTCTGTCGTCTGTCCTGTCCTGTCTCTCTCTCTCTCTCTCTCTCTCTCTCTCTCTCTGTGTCCTCTTTGTCTCCCCCTTCTCTCTCTCTCTCTTTACTGAACCCCCCCCCTTTCTCCACCTAATCCCCCTTCCTGCTGTGTCCGATATATCCAGAAAGAAAATGCCAGACAAAATAAACCTGACAACCAAGCGAAGAGAAGAGAGACCGAGAGAGAGACAGAGAGAAGAGAGAAGGAAGAGAGAAGACCAAGAGAGAAGACAGACAGAGAGAGCAGAGAGAGAGAGAGAGAGAGAGAGAGAGAGAGAGAGAGAAAACAACCCCAAGCCTTCTCTCCCTTTCTTTCCCTCGCCTTCCACTTTTGCCCCCAACTTCACTTCTGTTTTTTAAATTCCTTCCTTTTTTTTTTTTTTGGTTATTCATCATCCGTCATCCTCCACCAACTCCCTCCCCCAACACCACCTCCACCCCCACCCCCCCCCCGCCGTCGCCCACCCCATTTTCTTCTCCCCTCTCTCTTCACTCCCAGTCCCCCCCCCCCACCCTCTCTCTCTCTCACTCTCTCTCAGTCCCTCCCATTCTTCCCTCCCAAATCCTCCCTTCCCTCTTTGATATCCCCTCCTGGCCCACACCATGTGACCCAGCCAGATAAGGAAGTCATCCATTTCTTCCCTTCGAGAGGTTGGACGACAAGCTGAGGGTTGACATCCCTTGTTGCAATCTCATAGTCAGCAGGCAATGGTCAGATTGATAGGAGGTCAACCACCGCTCTCTCGCGCCGACTAGTGTGTGTGTGGGTGGTGTGTGTGGTGTGTGTACTATCTGTCTGCCTGATTGTTTTTTCCTGTCGCTTTCTGTCCTGTTTTTCTGTCATGTCGGTTTTTTCTGTCTTCTTAGTGTTCTGTTTTTTCTGTTTCTTTGTCTGTCTGTTGTTTTCTGTTTCTTGGTCTGTCCTGTCTGTTTCTCTGGAGAAGGATAGGGGAGAGTATTAGGAATGGGGGGGGGGAGAGGGAGGGCGGGGGGAAGGAGAGAGGGGGGGGGGGGGGGGGGAGAGGGAGGGGTGGAAGGATAGAGAATTCCATTCTTGCCATCTACAAAAATGAATCAATTCTATCTTTGAAGGCTGAAAGAAACACGATCCACTTTTGTGCACTCGCTGATTCATCCACCACATATAGCTAAAGCGAATACAACAACAACAACAATAATAATAATAATAATAATAATAACAACAGTGATAATGATGATAAATAACAACAACGACGACGACGATAATAGTGATGATAATAATGACAATGATAATAATAATAAGAAGCAATAACTAACAACAACGACGACGATCATGATGAAAATTATGAAATGAAGATGAGGATAAATAGCCGCACAAAACGAATATTGTGACCCAGTTGTTTTTTTTGCCGAAAGAAAAGAGAGAGAGAGAGAGAGAGAGACAGAGACAGAGAGAGAGACACAGACAACAGACAGAAGACAAAGAAAGACACCCCAACACAACACAAGACAAAAGGAAAGAGACTAGAGGCGATACTAAAACTCCCATGTCAACTCACAACAATGAGTACATAAGAAGAAGAAGAGCAGAAGACAGCACGAAAAGATGAAGTGAAGACAAAAAGAACAAGAACAAAAGAGAGAAAAAAAAGAAATTTAATTCAAAGTCGGAAGCTGTCAATTCACTCACACGTTACATAACTAACTTCCATACCATGTGAAATTTATATCGAAGTGAAAACAATAATCATAAGGTAAAGCGAGAAAAAAAATATATATAGCCACACAATTCATCTTACCACATCACAAGAACATGTCCTGCTAAAGCCATTTTGAAATATGAGCTCTCTCTCTCTCCCTCTCCTCTCTCATCTCGCTCTCTCTCTCATCTCCTTCTCGCTCTCCACCCCCCCCCTCGCCCCCCCCCCCCCCACACCTCAGTCTGGCGGCCCTGTCTCTCCTCCTCCCTCCTTCTCTCGCTCTCATCCTCCCCCCTCTCTCTCCCTCCCTCGTCCCCTCTCCCCTATCCCGCCTCTCTCTCTCTCTCTCCTCTCTCTCTCTTCTTCCTCCCCCCCTCTTTCTTCTCCTTCCCCCTCTCTCTCCCCTCTCTCTCCTCACTTAGAGCTTTTCCCCATTCTCTCTCTCCAGCTCCGCCCTCTCTCTCTCTCTCTCTCATTCTCTCTCGTCTCATAAATCGTCGTATCATCTCATCAATCTCCTCTCCTCACTCTCCCTCTCTCTCTCATCCCTCCCTTCTCTCTCTCTCTGTGCAGAGTTCAATATACCGTAATGTTTGTTTGTCAGTCATTTGTACATGTTGCATATTTTTGATGGGAAGGTTCATATGCTCCATCTTGCCTCTCTCATTTTCTCTTTCGCTCACTCTTAAATATGTTACCAGAACAACCTTTAAAAAAAAAACCCACCAAAAAACAACAACAAAATCAATGATGATGAAGGTAAAGGACAAAAAAAAGACTGGTGGGGAAGAGGGGATGGGGGTTGTCGTGTGTGTATGTGTACATTTTCGTGTGTGTTATGTGGTATACTTTCGGTGTGTGTGTGTGGTGTGTGTGTGTGTGTGTGTGTGTGTGGTGTGGTGTGTGTGTGTTATGTGTAGTTGTGTGTTTTAGATGTGGTTGTGGGGTAATTGTGTATATGGATGTTAGTGTGGGTGTGGGTGTTAGTGTGTATGTGTGTGGTGTGTTGTGTGCGCGCGTGTGTGTGTGTAGGAGGGTGTTAGGGGGGGGGGGGAGAGGAGCGGAGTGTGCTTACGTGGACATGCATGTGGTTAGTATGTATATTGTGTGTTTTGTGTGTGTGTGTGTGTGATACTTTTGTTTTGTTTCGCGTGCGTGTGCGCATGCTCTCTGTTGTGTGTGTATGTGTGTGCCTGTGCATGTTGTGCGTTGTTGCTGCTGTTGATGACACCTTAATATAGAATATTTTTGTTGTTGCAGCTGCTGGCGCTTTTTTCGCAGCTTGAATAATACAATTTCTTTGCTTAGGGCGTGTATCAAGATGAGGTGAGGTAAAAAAAAAACCAACCCGATCAAATAGGAATTATTTTTGTTGTAGTTGAGTTTTTTTATTCGCATTCATGTCACAAAACACCATTCATAATGCGCTAGATAGACAGATATATATTTATATATATATATATATATATTATATATATATATATATATATAGTATAATTATAGTAAATAATATAGAAAAATTGAACTCCTGAGCATATAAGAGGAGAGCTGAGAAAATCAACTCCTAACCTCCCTGTCACCCCTTTCGGAGGTCACAAGCACACACAACATACAACACACTCTCACACCACAGAACAACACACACACACACACAACACCACAGACAACACACACACACACACACAGACAACATCACACACACACATACACACACAACACACATTCACTACACTGACTGACGACTCCACACGTCTCCTCTGTGTCTCTGTGGTGTGTGTCGCTCTCTCACAACATACACACACGCTCTCTCTCTTTCACACAAACACACTCAAACCACTCTCCTCTCTCTCTCACACAAACACATTCCACACACTCTCTCGCCGCACACAAACCATCCACACTCCTCTCTCTCATATCCCTCTCTCTCTCTCTCTCTCTCTCAGTCATCTCTCTCTCACTCTCACACACTACACACAGAACACACTCAACACACAAACTCACACCACACCTACTCTCTCTCTACAAACACACACACCACTCTCTCTCTCACACTAACACTCACCACTCTTCTTCACGCACACAAACACACACCAACTCTCTCTCACAAACAAACCACACAAACACACACCACTCACATCTCTCTCGCAAACTCACACCACTCTCTCTCTCTCTCGCACAAACACACACCACTCCTCTCTCCACAAACACCACACCACTCTCACTCAACAAACATAACATCACAACACACACCACTCTCTCCCTCTCGCTCTCTCTCGCTCTCACACACACACACACACACACACACACACACACACACCACACACACACACACACACACACACGTACAACACCAATCTCTCTCCCTCTCACACACAAACACACACTCACCTTCAGACCCCCACCCCCCCCCCCCTCATCACACACACACACACACACACAGACGTACCACAACCACCACTCACTTTTTTTTTAAATCTCCCTCCCTCTCCCTCCCCCCCCCCCCTCTCTCTCTCTCTCACTGTCTGTCCCTCCCCCCCACCCCCCCCCCCCCTACCAAGAATCAAACCTTTCCCCCTATGGTTGAGTCCATCCTGACTGACTGCGTGATGTGACTATAGTCTACAGGGTGCGAAGAAGAGATTACAGATGATTATCCGCTGACAGGCGCTTATCTGTGGACAGTCGATTGCTCCTACTGACCCCCCCACCCCCCTCCCTCCTCTCCCTTCACCCCCCCACCACAACACACGGCGCGCGCGCGCATGCACGCACGCAACGCGTCGTACAGGCACACACACAACACAACTCACACATACCACCAGAGAAACTCACATACACTCACATAGAAACACACACTCACACATACACAAACACAACACACACACTCAACACACACACACACACACACACACACACACACACACAACCATTATCCTCCAAAAAAAAGAATAAAGAAAAATTAATAAAACGCACACATACATACACACACCTCTCTCTCTCACGCACACCACACTACTCTCTCCCCTCCCTCTCTCCCCTCTCACAACCTCACCTCTCTCTCTCCCACACTCCTCTCTCTCTCACACAACTACACACACTCCTCACACCCCACAACTCACCCACACACTCACTTCCTCACCCACCACATCACCCCTCTCTCTCCCTCTTCCCACACTCTCTCTCACACACATCCACACCTCCTCTTCTCTCTCACTCACACACCACACACTCTCTCTCTTCACTTTCCACACACCACACACACCACACCACACCACCAAAAACACACACACACACACACACACACACTCACACACAAACTCCCCCCCCCTCCAAATAATAAAAAATCATGACCCATTCCTTCTTCCACCACATACACACACCTCCTTTAAATCTGTGCCTCCCCCACCCCACCCACAACCACCACAACACACACCCCACACAAAAAACCCCCCCTCCTCACCCCAATATAATAAATATAACCACATTCAACTAACACCACGAGCACCACACCTCAACCTTCATCTTCCCCCCCCCCCCCCCAAAAAACCCCCCACCCCCCCCCCCCCCCCCCACCCCACCCCCCCCCCCCCACCACCACCCCCCCCTCCCTCCCCCCCCCCCCCCCCCCCCCCAACGACTCCTGAAGGAGTTATAATATGTATGAAAAAGTCAGTTGTTCATAAGACCTTTTTCCCGCCTGTTTTAACGGGCATACCAATATCTTTCACCTGCCCCTCCCTCTCCCCCGGACCCCCCCCCCCCCCCCCCCCCCGCCCCCACCACCACCACCACCCCCTTCCCTACTTTTTTGTTGTTGTCCAAATGGGAAAGGGGGGAAAGGGGAGGAAGGGAGGGAGGGGAATGATGAGAAGGTGGTGTGGGGGGTGGGGGGGGGGGTAGGTGAGGGGAGGGGACTTAGCTTGTGTGCAGTGTATTGGTTTGGGGGTCGTCGGTATGCGCGCGTGCATTGTTGTGTGTTGGCTGTTGACTTGGAAAGTTGAAAAGGACAAAATGAGAGAGAAGAGAGAGAGAGAGAGAGAGAGAGAGAGGGGGAGAGAGAGAGAGAGACAGAGAGCGACAGAGAGAGAGAGAATGTAATGAAAAGAGAGAGAGGAGGGGAAGGGGAGAGAAAAGAGAGAGAGGCAGAGAGTGTTATAAAAAAAAAAAAAAAAGAGGAGTTTAAGAGAGACAGAGGCAGAGAATGTATTGGAGGAGAAGGAAAGGGGGGAGAGAGAGAGACAGAGAGTTTTTTTTTTTTTAAAAAGAGAGTTTAAGGAGACAGAGAATGTAATGAAGAGGGAGAGAGAGAGACGAAGTGGGTTTTTTTTAAAGAGGGCAGACAGGGGGAGAAAGAGACGGAGAGGAGAGGAGAGAGAGAGAGAGAGAGAGAGGGGAGAGAGAGAAGAGAGAGAGAGAAAGATGAAAAGAGGGGGGGGGGGGGAGAAAGTTTTAAAAAAAGAGGAGAGAAAAGACAGAGAGAGAATGCAAGAAGGACAAGGGGAGAGGCAGAGATTTAGAGGTGTTATAAAAAAAAACAACAACAGGAAGAGAAGAGGGAGAGAGAGAGAGCGAGAGAGAGAAGAAGAGAGAGAGAGAGAGAGAGAATGTAATGAAGAAAGAGAGGGGTAAATGGGAGAATGAGAGAAGACAGAGACAGAGACAGAAAAGTGTTATAAAATAATAAAAAAGGAAGGGGAGAGGACATGGAGAGAGAGAAAGAGACAGAGAGAGATGAATAAATGAAATGAAGGAGGGGAGACAGAGAGTGCTATTTTTAAAAAAAAAAGGAAAAGAGACGAGAGTGTTATAAAAAAAAAAAAAAGAGGGGGGGGGGAGTTTAAGGGAAGGGGAAAAGGAACGAAAGAGAGAGAGAGACAAGAATTAAGAAGAGAGGGGGGGGGGAGAGAAGGAGAGACAGAGTTTTTTAAAAAAAAAAAAAAGAGTGTTTAAAGGAAAAGGAGAGACAGAGAGAGAGAGAGAGAATGTAATGAAGAGAGAGAGAGTTTAAGAGAGATACACAGAGGAGAGAGAGAAAGTAATGAATAAGAAAGGGGGAGGGGGGGGGGGGGGGGGGGAAGGAGAGAGAGGGGTGGGGGGGGGAGGGGGAGGAGGGGGGGGGGGGGGGTGGGGGGGGGGCAAGGGGGGGGGGGAGATGGAAGGGGGAGAGGGGGGAGGGGGGGGGGGGGGGGGGGGGGGGGGGGGGATAGGGTGAGGAAAGAGACAGAGAGTGTTATAAAAACAAAAAGAGGAGAGACAGAGAGAGATCAAGAGTAAACAGAAAAAAGAAAGAATCAAAGGAAACGAACGGATTTGTGTACAGCATTCTAAAGACTTTTTTTTTTTTTTTTTTTCGGGGGGGGGGTGGGGGGGAGGAACGTGTAGATGGAATAGATTAATTTTGCACTCAGCGCCTACTGCCGCGCACCACCACCACAACACACACACACAACACACACAGAAACACACACCACACATTATTTTTCATACGAAAATTGTGATATTCTACATGAACTTAAGCTTTCCGGAAGAGAAGGTCATCTCGTGATGGTGGGAACAATATTATAACGAAATTGCATACACATAGGGGACTAGCTGTAAACAAAAAAGCAAAGGAAGGAGTGCTTATTCCATTATCCTCGAAATAAAAGGATAAAATAAATGGATTGCAGATAATGTTGTAAATGGTTATAGTTATCATGATGAAAAAAAAATACAACATTCAATTCTAAGGAAACGTTCTTACAAATGCAATGATTTAGACTTCTTCTTCTTCTTCTTCTTCTTCCTCCTCCTCCTCCTCCTCCTTCTTCTTCATCATCTTCTTCTTCTTCGATTTTCTTCTTCGCAATTCATCTTCTTCTTCTTCTTTCTTACTTCTTCTTCTTCTTCTTCTACTTCTACTTCCTTCCTCACTTCTTCTCTTCGCAATTCCTATTTCTTCTTCTCCTATCGCCTTCTTCTTCTTCTTCTCTTTCTTCTTCTTCTACTTTCTTCTCTTTCGACTGCCTTCTTTCTTCTTCATCTTCTATCTTTCTTCATCTTCTTTCTTCTTCTCGGAACGCTCAAACAGGCAGCTGTTTCTGTCCCATAAGAGCGAAAATGCGTAGCTGCGTTGAAGCGCCTGAACAAGTCTTGGCCCCCGCGCATCCCGACTTTGGCGATTTAGACTAGCTACGTACGTCTCAGTCTCTCTCTATCCTACAACTAACATACCACCCAGCTTCTTTCTCACGTCACTCAAATGCTAATCTAATGAATCATAACACATCATCTCTCTCACTCCTCTCATCGCCATCCCTTCTCTCCTCTCGCACTCTCATCTCTCTCTCATCTTCATCTACTCTCCCCCTCCCTCTCTCTTCTCCTCTCGACTCCCTACCCCTCTCTCCTCATCACCTACTCCCTCTGCCCTCCAGCCGACAGAAATAAAACAATAGACGCCTAAAAGCACAGTCGTATACGTTTAATGTACGTTGGTGAGAGAGATTGGTATATGAACTATAATACGAAGGATTCCGGGCGATGCAACTAGTACCTCCGTCACGTGTGGTGTGTGTGTGCGTGTTGTGTGTGTGTTGTGGTGTGTGTGTGTGTGTGTGTGTTATTGTTGGTGTCGTGTGTATGTGTGATTCAATCAGAATACATTTTAATGCCATGTAAAGTCAGTAACTTATTTGAGGACACAACAAAAAACAACAATAAAATATTATCTATTTTTGGCTCAAAAAGTGAAGTACACTAAAAACATGTATTCTACTTGTTATTCTACTCTGTGTTGTGTGTGTGTGTGCGTGTGTGTCTGTCTGTCATCCTGTCTGACGTCTCTCTCTCTCTCTCTCTCATCTCGCCCAAATCTCTCCATCTCTCTCGCTCTCATCTCTCTGTCCTCCAGAATCGTGTTGTTAGTTTGTTATTTGTGTGGTGTGTTTATTTTTTCTTCTTCCCATAACTATGGCTTTTACATACCAATGTTTTGAATTCTCCCATCTCCCCGCCTTTCCCCCAAAACTCCCGATAATTAAATGTATTGTGTGCAACAGTCAAGGCCAGTGACATATATTATACACGTTCAGAGTTCAGAGTTCTCTCAGTCTTTCTGCCTCTGTTCTGCTGTCTGTCGTCTGTCTGTCACTCTCTCTCTCTTCTCTTCTCTCTCTCTCCTCGTCATCGATCTTCATCTCTCGTCTCTCCTCTCATCTCCTCTCCATCCTCTCTCTCTCATCTCTGCGCGTACCTGCAAGTAGCAGGTGCACACACACACACACACATGCACACACATACACAGCACACACACACACACAACACATACACACACCAACACAAACACACAACACCACACTACGCAAACACTCATAAACACACAGCACACAAAAAAAAACCACACACACACAAACACCACCACGCCCCCACACACACACACAAACAACACACAACACAACACAAACACACGCACACATACACACACAAATCACACATACACTCACACAAACACAACACTCACACAACACAACACACACACACACAAACACACAAACCCACACTACACAAACACACACACAACAGACACACACATACAACTTCACACAACACACACGAGGAGAGAGATGAAAGGTGGGTATTCCCAGGTTTTTTGCTGTCAGATGCGTGTACATTTCTATGTGTCTCTTGGTTGTCTAGTTGCCATAACATATGAGAAAACGAGTGGCACTTACACAAAAAAAAAGAAACAAAGAAAGAAAGGCAGCAGAAAAGAAAAGGAGAAGAATAGGAAGGAAGAAGAAGGAGGCGGCGGAAGAAGAAAACAGCAAACAAAGACAAGAAGAGAAGGAGGAGGTTGAAGAAAAAGGGTGATGATGAAGTTGCATAAGAAGCAAAAGAAGAAGAAAAGAGGAGAGAGGAGAAGAAGAGGAAGAAAGAAGAAAGAGGGGAAGAAGGAGAAGAAGAAGAAGAAAGAGAAGAAGAAAGAAGAAAAGAAGAAGACGAAGAAAGAAAGAAGATGAAGAAGAAAGAGGAGGAGGGGAGAAGAACAGAAGAATAACACAACAAAACAAAGAAGAAGAAAGAGAAGAACAAGTAATTAAGAATAAGAAAGGAGAAAGAAGAAGAAGAGAAAGAGAATCATGAAGAAGAAAGATAAGAAGAAAGGAGGAAAAGAAGAAGCAGAAGACCCACAATTAAGAAGCAGAAGAAAAAGAAAAGAGAAGAAGACGAAGATGCAGTAGAAGAAGACAAGAAGGACAGGAGCAGAAGAGAAGAAAGAGAAGAAGAATCAGAAAGAAGAAAGAAAGAAAGAAGAGCAAAAGCAGAAAAAGAAGAAAAGAGGGAAAGCAGCAAGCAGCAGCGAGCAGAAAGCATAGAATACGGCCTGATGAAGGGAGCGCCATGTATGCACCCCCACTAACATCAAGAAACGATCTTAAACAGCATTTTCAACAAACACCCCCCCCCCCCCCCCCCCACTTACCCCTCCACCCTCCACCTACCCCCCCCCCCCTAAACCACCCCTCTCCTCCCACCCCCTCCTCCTCCCCTCCCCCCTGCCGGCACCCCTACCACCGGCCTCAACCCCCACCATCGGATGACCCCTATTTATATTTCCTTCCGTATCCCACGCCTCCTCTCCCCCCCTCCCTCCCCCCCCCTCGCCCCCCCCCTCTAAACCTCTCTCTCTCATCTCATCTTTTGGGTTGGCTTTTTCCTAAAGCACTTTTTCACACTATTCCTCTATTTGGCGTATAGACTCAAATCTCGAATAAAAGATCTTTTTTCGGTTCGGGATATGCATTTAGTTGGGTAATCGCGATTCTTGTTTTAATTATGGGGGTTTTTTTGTGGTGAAGGTTTTTTTTTATCGTCAATCTTACAGTATCGTAGGCAACTTTGCGAGTTTGAAAAGAAAAGCCAGAGAAAAAAAAAAGAGATTCAGGTAGAATTATGGAGAGAGATGAGAAGAGAGTGGTGTGTGTGGTGTGGTGTGTGTGTGTGTGTGTGTGTGTGTGTGTGTGTGTTGTGTGAAGTGAGTGAGAGAGAAAGGGGTCGCACACTCACTCACACACACGCCACAGACACGCGCACACACACACACCCACACTCACACACACACACAACTCACACACCAACACAACACACACGACGACACACGGAGGAGAAGGGACAAATCAAAAGATAGCAACAACAAAATTAAACACTGTAAAAAATATCAGAGAGAGACAGACAGACAGCGAGACAGACAGACAGAGAGATAGACAGACAAACAGAGAGACAGACAGGCAGACAGACAGACAGACAGACAGACAGCCAGACAGACAGACAGACAGACAGACAGACAGTCTCACTCCCTGTCAAAATGTGCCTTCCCCGGGGCAATGGGCTGTTAAATGCTATAGAAATTCGTCATCAACATCGGTAAGTTTTTTTTTTATATCCTGACTTGTTCAACAAGCCTAGTCTTTGCCACAAGTTTGATTCGTTTTGCGCTTTTTTCCCCCCCCTCCCGCCTAGCACCCTCCCCCCCCTCCCCCCCTTCTGTCTTAATTCTGTCTGTCCTGTATTTCTGTCTGTCTCCCCTCTCTCTCTTTCCCTTCGTTTTCTGTCTGTCTCTGGCCCCCCCCCCCACTCACCCCCCCCCCTTCTTCTCTCTCCTTTCTACCTCTTCTGTCTGTCTCTCTGTCCTCCTGTCTTCCTTTGTTCCCCCTCCCCCCCCCATCTCTCTCTCTTTCTTTTATCTCGTCTTTCTTCTGTCACTTTCTTCTCTCTCTCTACTCTCTCTCTCTCTCCTCTCGCTCTCTCAAAACTCTCATCTCATCTCTCTCTCCTCTCTTTCTTTCTCTTTCTGTCTGTCTCTCTCTGTCCCCTTTTCTCTCTCTCTCTATCTCCTCTCCTCTCTCATCAGCTCTCTTCTCACTGCTCTCTCCCGTCACTCTCTCTCTCTCTCTCTCTCCCCCTCTCTCTCTCTTTATCTCTTTGTCGTGTTCTCTCTCTGACCCCTTTCTCTCTCGCACCCCCCCCCCACCCCCCCCTTCGTGTGTGTCTGTGCGCGCGCCGCGCGTCTGTGGGTTACGTAACGCTGTGTGTGGGTCGCTTCTTGCATGCTTGCTTGCTTGCGCGAGTGTTTTGGGGTTGGTGCTGCTACTGTAATAGAGTGGTACGAGGGCGTCCAACACAGCTGGGTTTGATTTTGGGTTTTTAATTTGTTGTTGTTGTTGTTGGATTGATTTGTTTGTTCGTCTTGTTGTTGTTACTGTTTTAGTAACGTCCTTCGTCCACTGAAATCGTGAAGAGGGGAGTGATGTTGCCCAATGGATACAGTAGGGACTCACAAAAACGATGGTTTACTAAATTTAGGTCGCTGTTCTATAAATCTTGGCCGAGAGTTTTCCAGTCAAGGGTTTGTTGAGGGAGAGAATAAGGCCTTGTTTCTCTCGTCTAGTCAAGTCAAGTCAAATCACTCTTAATCATCCCAGAAGGCAATTACAAAACTGACAAGGCAGTATTGATTACTCATCAAATATATCAAAGACACAAAAGCTATATTTCATATTGGTTTTCAAATAAAATGTCACGACACACACAAAACACACAAAACAACACACACACACACCACACACACGTGCGCGCATGCGCACGACACATCAATGTGAACACAATTTTAAACCATTGACTAGAAGACATAAAAACTTTTTTTTACGCACGCCAATACCAGCACGTAACACACGCACGTACGTGTGTGTGCGAACACGCCCACGCTCCGTAAAAATAAAAACAAATCCCACACCATACACCAATAATGAATTCAATGTTTTAAGACAGTTGACTAGAACACAGACTTATTACACACACCCAATCACACCCACACAACACACACACACACACACACTACACACACACACACATCACACACACCACAAAGCGAAAGACAAAAATCACACACAATATGTATTACTACACCTCGTACAATGACAATCCAGCAGATAATTCAGAGAACGTAAGAACTATGTATCAACATCATTGTGGAATACAGAAGTCGAATGCTTACTGCACTAAAGAAATTTTCTATCTGTTGGTTTTGCTGATGGACACTGAAAACGCAGGCGTTCCGAAGGCAACATTTGGAAATTCGGCAACAAACAGAGAAAGGATCAGCCAAAAAATGGCTGTGGCTTTGCGTACAAGCTGCTGATTGCAGGAACGACATGAGATACTCTTTTTCTTTTCCGAAATGATTTTTGACAATTCTTACAATTCTCTGCAAGCAATTCTTGTTTTTAACACAATGTTATTGTACCAACAAATGAAAGCAAAAACTGTAGAACGACGCTCTATGTAAGGACTTTAAACAATGAAAGGATCTTTTTTGCTACAGAAGAATGATTCAAGTTTCCTCAGAAAATACTGACGTTTTTTGTCCTTTTTTGACAATACGTCAGTGTTAACGTCCATTTAACTGTGGTCAAACCAGTCCCAGATACTTATAAGTTCAAAAACGTTTTCCAACCTCTTGATTATGATAATAATATTCTTATGAGTATCCCTGATCCTTCTGAGTCGATAGCAGGTCTTAGTTTTAGAACATTTAGCTCCAGAACGGCCTCGTCACACCAGTGTACAACTCGGTGAGGGCTGGACCATGTCTAAGACTGATCCGGAAAAAGGATACAAAGCACTATCGTCTGCGAACTTTACCAAAAGGAATTTTTCCATAGTTTTGCTTCTGCAATCATCTGTGTATAGAATGTACAGAAGTCGGTTGAGAGGACGCAACCCTGCGGAGAAACCAGTGCAAGGAAAATCTAACCGAAGAAATATTTGTTGCCAAATACGACGCTGTGTCGTTATGGTTATAAATTCAATCAGCCAACGAACAAGTTTGATTGTCTACGTCTCAAATTTTGAAATTATTTGTTTAACCAAACGTAGGCTGCATTGTTATGAAAGCTGCACTAAAGTCGCGAACAATATTCTGCATGAGAGCAGGTGTTTTCCAAGTGGCTATACAACTTGTTCAAAATGAATAGTTTTGGTCACTTCGACACCCCTTCGAGACCTGTATGCAAATTGCAGTGGGTCAAGGTCTTTCTCTGTAGCAGAAAGAATGAGAGATTTTACGATCTTTTCCAGCGTTTTCATCACAAGAGATGTGAGAGCTACAGGTCTAAAATCGTTAGGCCGAGAAGGATTGGGTTTCTGATATGAATGAATGAATGAAAGTGTGATAGTTGGTCACAGTGAAGAGCAAAGGTTGTTTTAAGGAATGTGGTTTGGGGTTTTATCTCATTTTATGATGTGGTTGATGTGAGGGTTTTTTCCCACAACGCGGTGCCCGTCCTGGGTTGACCCTTATGGTTGGCCAGGGCGTTGCTACAAGGAACGACAGTAGAGCTGGTTTTATGCCCTGCTTTTAATCTTAGCATATTATAGTGGCACAGTTTTCATGGAGATTTCAAAGTTGACGAGGTGACAGCCCTTGATTATGGCCTCTGTGGTCGGCGGGGGCTGTATATTAACAATAGGATAGGATAGGGTAGGGTAGGTCTTCTGGAGTTAACTCATCTGCGCTGACTCGGTTTGGCGAAAGTTCTTTGAATGAAACTTTTAACAGCTGAATCTGGAGTCTTCACGCGCTCGTAGAACATGTTGCTCATGTCTTAAAACTTCCCCATATTGGTGACCCTAAAGAGGGCAGGTACCCATTTACAGATGGGTGAACTGGGGGACTGTACTGAAGACAAGGCGCACGCAAACGGTCAGGTCACCCATCCAAGTGGTAACCTCGCTCGATGCAGCTTAACTTGGGTGGGGGGGGGGGGGGGGGGGGGGGGGGGGGGGGGGGGGGGGGGGGGGGGGGGGGGGGGGGGGGGGGGGGGGGGGGGGGGGGGGGGTGAGGCTCCGACCACTGGCGAGAGTGGCTGTATTAAATAATAAAATAAAAATAAAAATGAATTATATAGCGCTATTTCTTCAGAGACAAATGAAGCGCTTGCCTCAACTCATTCTTCCCCAAGCAAAACCATAAAACGAATAGTTCCACAAGCCAAATGTGCACCACGCACACCCCCAACAACAAAAACCACAACAACACACACACACACAACACAGGACAAACCCTGGCGGGGCAATAAAATCTGGCTGTTGAAGGCGGGGAAAAAACTAGAAAAACAGGGGGAAAAAAATCTTGGGTTTTTGAAGTAAATCTGTCTTGAGACTGGATTTAAAAGTGTAAAAAGAAGGTTTTTTGGCGGAGAGAGAGGGAGGTCTTTCCCAAATCGATGGCCAAAATAGAAAAAGAGCAACCCCAAAGGGGTTGGTTGAACTGACGGGTTCTGCACAGAGGGGAGAGAACGAGAAGGACGGCAGGGGGGGGGGGGGGGGGGGGGAGGGGGGGGTAAAAATGATGGGGGCTTTTTATTCCCCCACTCACCTCACCCCCCTACCGAGCCCTTGGGACCGGGGGTTCTTTTTTTTTTTATTGGGAACTTATAAAACACAAAGTTTTTTTTTTTTCAGGGTTTTTTATGTGCGAACGGTGCAAAAAACCCACACAGTTCATTTTGGGTTGGCTCTTGGTTGGCGGGTGGTTGGTTGATTTTTTTTGTGTATTGGATTGAAAAACATTGGGGAAAAAATTAATACAAGTGGACGTGAGTTTCTTTTGCTTTGGGGGTTTTTGGGGAGAGAGGGGGAGGAGGAGAGGAGGAAGGGGAGGAGAGAGGGGGGGGTTTTTTGGGGGGGGGCCGGCGTTCGGGGGTGGTTGGGTGCGGGGGTTGGGGGGGGGGGGGTGGTTGTGGGTTTTTAAGCTGAGGTTTCGCAAATAGGGGGGGGGGAAGGGGGGGGGGGGGGGGGAACGCAAACCCACCAAACAAAAAATCCCCCACCCTTTCACAAACAAACAAAAACCTACAAAAAAACCACAAAAAAAAAAACCCTCCCCCCCACCAACACAAACACACAACAACACACAACCCCACACACCACACAAACCCCAAAAAATCCCCCCACCACCCCACACACACAAAACACCCCCCAACAAGAGAGAGAGAAAGAGAGAGAGAGGGAGAGAAGAGAGAGAGAGAAGAAGAAGAATGAAAATAAAAAATGCACCTGAAGAATAAAATGCAAGAAATTATTTTATATACTGGGGGGGAAAAGGACCCCCCCCCCCCCCCTCTCATCCCACCCCAACAAAAAAGAAAAAAAAGCAGAGACGACAAAGAAACCCCATTTTCCAAAACCATTCAACACACACACACACACAAATTCACCAAACACACACAACATACAAAAACAAAAACCCCAAAACACACACACAACACAACCACCAACACACACACAACACACAAAACATACACCACATCACAACAACACCAACCACACCATACATACAGACAACACACTCATCACACACAACACAACAAAAAAAAACCAAAAAAAAAAAACACCACACCAACATCAACACACAAACAACAACCCCACAACACCTCCCAAAAACACCACAAACCACATCACACACACACACAACACACACACACACAACACACCACAACAGAAAACACAAAACAACACACACTCAACAACACACACACCACTCACAACACCACACACACACAACACCAAACCAACACACACAAACACACACACAACACGCACAAGCTATAGGCTTCCTCAGTATGCATTATTTCTAAAAACTGAATATGTAAACATAAAAAAAGTTTTTAGAGCAGATGGGTATCTTTTTAAAAAACCTATCCCCCTGTCTCTCTTTCTCTCACTCTCTCTCCCCTTTTCTCTCTTCTTCCCCTCTCTCTCTCTCCTCTCTCTCTCCTCTCTTTTTCCCTCCTTTCTTCCCCCCCCTTTCCCCTTTTTTTTCCCTTTCCCCCCTTTTCCCCCCCCCCCCCCCTCTCTTTTCCTCTCTCTCTTTCTTTTTTTTGACACACAACACTCACACGTATGCCGCAGGGTCTACTGCCGCTCACAAAAACACACACACACTCCCCCGCGCGCGCCCCGCAACCCCTCTCTCTCTCTCTCTCTCTCTCTCTTAAATTCTCTTCCCCCTCTCTCCCCTCTCTCTCCTCTCTCTCCTCTTCCACCACAACCACCACCACACACACAAAAACACCACCCACACACACCACACACAACCAAAAACCCCACCACAAAAAAAACACACACACAAAGGGAAAGGGGAAAAAAAAATTAGAAACACTTTAACCACTGTGATCTCCTCTCTCTCCTCCTCTTTTCTCTCTCTCTCTCTCTCTCCCCCTCATCCTTTCTTCTCCTTCTCTCTCTCCTCATCTTCTCTCCTCTCTCTTTCCCCAACCACCAACCCCACACACACACACAAAAAACTCACATACACACCAAGGGTTGGAAAAAGGGGAAAAAGAAACGGTTTTTAAAACCCACTTTTCGATTTTCTTTCTCCTCTTCTCTCTTCCCTTTTTCTCTTTCCCCCCTCTCTCTTCTCCTCTCTCTCTCCTCTCCCCTCCCCTTACACACAACACACACCCAAAACACGCACACATACACACACACACTACCACCATGATTGAAAAAAAAAAAAGACAAAACATGGTTTAAAAACTTTCGAAAACGTTGAAATATCATCGTTTATTTTTGTGGTTTTTTTTTCAAAGTGCTCGGGGAAAAGCTAGATTTGAAATAGCAGCGAATATAAATAATTGTTGATAGATGGGCGTAAGGGAAGTAGGTTGCATAAAACTAGCTACAAATTCAAATTCAAATGTGAACAGGATGGTGGCAGGATGGTTAAGACCTTTTGCCTTGCCTAACAAGTAAGTCTTGAGGTGCTGGGTTCGATTCCTGACTGTGAAAAAATACCGGAGTAAAAAAAATAAACCCGACCAGAATTGATCGAAATGGTATAACGGTATAGCCTAATGTTATTGAATGTTTTGTGTGTTCACACCAGAATAGCAGATTCCTTGCATGTCTGTCTTGTCTTGTCTGTTGTCTGTCTGTCTGTTTCTCTCTCTCTCTCTCTCTCTCTCCTCTTCCTCTCTCTCCTCATCTCTCTCTCCTCTTTTCTCCTCTCTCTCTCATCTCTCTCCTCTCTCTCTCTCTCCCTCTCTCCCCTCCCCCCTCTCTCTCCCCCTCTCTCTCTCACACGGGGACTGGATGTAAAAAAGCACATGAGTGCTTATTCCATTATCCTCGATATAAAAAAAAATGTCTCTCTTTCTCGTTTGTTTTGTTTTTTTAAAAAGTTTTTCCCCCATTGTTTCTACTGTGTGAGAGTATTGAGTATTGGGTTTATTATTAAGATGTATCATTACGGGCAGGGGACTGGATGTAAAAAAAAGCATCTGAGTGCTTATTCATTATCCTCGAAATAAAAGAATTTGTCATTGTCTCTCCCTCTGTCTGTCTCTCTCTCTCTCCCCCCTCTCCTCTCCTCCTTCTCTCTCTCTCCTCTCCTCTCTCTCTCTTCCTCTCTCTCTCTCCTCTCTCCTCTCTCTTCCCCTCCTACCTACCTCCCTCCCCTTTCTCTTAACACAAGGAAGGGGCAGTATGGGTTTATAAAAACAACAACCCCCCCCCCCCCCACAAAAAAATTGAAGAAAACCCCCCCCCACCCCCCACATTTTCTCTCCTCTTTTAAAGCTGCTCAAGCCAACAGCCACGATGTTTGTTTATTGGCAACCGCAAAAACAAAAAAAGGAAGAAAGAGACAGACAGACAGACAGGTGGACAGACAAGAAGAGGCAGAGGTACCCAACCAATCAGACGTGAAGTTACGCGTCTGGCGTAAACAGATCAGAGCCCCCGATTAGAGAGCCCCAACCCAGCCCAGCCCAGCCCAGCCCAGTAGCCCTGATGGGAGAGAACTCTCTTGTCTCTCGGAGTTTGGCAGGCAGAGTGGCCTGCCTTTGCCTTGGCCCGCCATTTTGCAGGCAGGCAGGCAGGGAGATGATAAACACTTGTCACTCAAATCAGACGTTCCCATCGCCTGCTCCAAGATATCGCACGCCCCTCCTCCTCCTCCTCCACCCCCACCCCCTCACCTTTTTGTCCCTTCACTCCCTATCAGCCTGTCCCTCCATCCCTCCATCCCTCCCTCCCTTTGAAAAGCTTTTTGGGAAAATCAAATATTGAGATAATTTGCCATACCCAAAAAAACAAAAACCAACCCCTAAACCCACTGGGGTGTTTTTTTCTGTTAGTTTTTTCCAACTGCATTGCTTTGTGTGTGTGTGTGTGTGGGTGTGTGTGGTGTTTTGTGGGGTGTGTGTGTGGTGTGTGGGGTGTGTGTGTGTAGAGAGAGAGAGAGAATAGGAGAGAGAGAGAGAGAAAAGGAGAGAGAATAGTGTGTGTGTCTGTATGTTTATACGTTTGTCTCATTCTTTCTATATCTCTCTCTCACAATACCCCTCACTCACAATACCCCCCCCCCCTCTCTCTCTCTCTCTCTCTCTCTCTCTTCTCTCTGTCTTCTCTCTCCTCTTCCTCCTCCCCCTCTCTCCCTCTCCTCCTCCTCCTCCCTCCCCCCACCCCCCCCCCCCCCCCCCCCCCCCCCCTCCCCAACTCATCCTGTCTAGTCTCCTTGTATTGCTTCTCATTGTATTATGTTTTTGTTGTTGTATTCTTTCTGTCTGTCTTTCTTTTTCTTTCTTTCTGTCTGTCTTTCTTTCTTTCCTTCTTTCTGTCTTTTCCACCAAGGAGGACTGATTGCGCTTGTTTACATAAATTTGCGTTTGGAAAAAGGGGCGCGCACTTGTAATGATTTCCTGCCCCTTGTTTTGTTTTTCTTTGAAAGCTTTTTGTGTTTTAATTTTTTTATTTTTAAGCGTTTCTCTCTCCTTTGTTGTCTTTCTCTTCTTTCTTCTGCCCTTCCCTCCCTTCCTCCTTCCCTCCCCCCTCTCTCTATCTCTGTCTTTTGTCTTGTTGTTATTGTTGTGTTGGTATTGTTGTTGTATGTCTGTCTCTCTCTCTGTCTCACTGTCAGACTGTCTCTCCGCATGGTTTTATATAAAGTACCAGGCAAAAAGAATAAGAGTGAGCTGTGATGGGTGAAGGGGAAATAGTGTTAAAACTTTTTTTTTTAATCAAAATGTTTTTGTCATGTTTTTTTCTTTTTAATGTAAAGTTACTTGTGATATTTGTATTGATTGCGCTGATGATGTGTTACATGAGATGTGTTTGAATTATTGTTGTGTTGTGGTTTTGCTTTGCTACTCTTAACCTTTGCTGGTATGTGCGTGCGCATGCGTGTGTGTATGTATGTGTGTGTGTGTGTTTGTGGTTGGGTGGTGTGTGTGTGTGTGTGTGTGTTGTTGTGTGGATGGGTGGGTGACGGGTGTGTGTGTGTGTGACGTAGATTGTTGTCTGCTTTTAAAAATACTGTTATTTCTTAATCTGTATTGTTCGATAATGTATGCTGTATAATTATAATTTTAAAATGCTACTCATAATTTCTCTAGTTGAGCCATTAAAGTATTCTTGAGTCTTGAGTCCGTCCCCCCCCCTCCCCCCCCTCACACACAAACTAACACAACACACACACTAACACAACACACACACACACACACACACACACACACCAACACACACACAAACCCAAAAAAAACACTGAAAATATTTTTAAAAGACAAATTTCTACATTTTAAACCCTAATACTAATATAATGATAGGGAAACAAATACAGTTGCAGACAGGGGAAAAAAAAAGGGTGGCGCTGCTCTTGTGGCGACGCGCTCTCCCCGGGGAGAGCAGCCCGAATTTCACGGAGAGAAATCTGCCGTGACTTAAAGTGGTATGAAATGAAATCTGAGCGCTTTGATTTGTTGCTTTACAAGATTCAGCGCTATATAAATTCCATACATTATTATTATTATTATTAATACCCGGTCTTTTCTTTCTGTCCACCACCAACCAACCAACCAACCCAACCGACCACCCACCACCAGAAGAGCTACCACGCATCACCCTCCACCCGAAATCCGCCATCATTGGCGGCCACCACCACCACCCCCTCAACCTCACCTGTCGGGCCGAACCCCCCTCCGCCCACATCGGCTGGCTGTTCAACCGGGCCCCCCTCCACCCGCCCTCCCACCCTGGGCTGAAGGTCTTCGGCGACCATCTCCACTTCGGCCATTTCCGCCACGGCTCGGGCAGCGGTTCCCATAGCAACGACGGCGAGTACAGGTGCACCGCTAGCACTTCGGCCGGGACCGTGGTGAGTCGGCCAGCGGTGCTTTCCAAACCCGGTGAGTGCATTGTTTGTTGTTCGTGACCTCTGTGTGTGTGTGTGTGGTGTGTGTGTGTTTGTGTGTGTGCGTGTGTGTGTGTCAAAGTCAAAGTCAAAGTCAAACTTTTATTTTCAAGATGGTACATTGAATATTTTCTGGATGATTTTGTTTGGTGTGGGGTTTTTTTTTTTGGGGGGGGGGGTTTTGTTTGTTTTGTTTTTGTTTTTTTGCAAAGAGCAATAGTTGTCAGTGAAAAACGATTAAAAGCACACCCCCCCCCCCCCCCCCCCCACCCCACCCCCAAGCAAAACAAAACAGGACAACTAAAAAAACAACAACAACAAAACAACAACACGAACAACAAACAACACAATCGGTAAAAAGAGATAAAGTGTAAAGTAATAATTTCGTATAAATCTGGTATTGTGTCAGGGGAAAATGAAAGAAAACAGAAAATAAAGGGGTGTGTAGGCGAAAGGTGGTTTGGGGGGAAGGGGGAGGGAGAGAGAGACTACCATACCACCGATATCAGAGCTACACATATTCATACTTATTAAAAGATTTGACCATAGCAAGAACCACGCAAAAAAAAAAAGAAAAAAATCTGTTAACAGTACAAATGAAATTAAAATATAAAAGTTGATCGAGAGCAAGAAAAAATATGAAGGACAGCTCAAAAAACAAACCAAAAACAACAAACAGTTAAACAAACAAACAAATAAAAACAACAACCCCCCCAAAAAAAACCAACAAAAATGTTATATGGCTGCGTGGACATTAACGATCAAGCACCTCGAGAAAAGTGAGCGGTCACACGTGCATCAAACACATCTCTTGACACTCCTCAATGACCATAAAAACTCTGCATTGTCGTCCTATATATTACCTCTTCTATGGTATCACGTACGCAGCAAAAACTCTGCATTTTGTTTGTAGTGACTTACGCGCTTGATGAATCTGTCTTCTGGTCCAGTTTAAAAGAACAACTGCAGTAGCAGACACAGTAGCAACAGCAACAACAACAACAACAATAGTAGCAACAACAAAAACAACAACAGCAACAACTACAAGAACTACAACAGCAACAGAGGCAACAACAACAACAGTAGCAGCAACAACAACAGCAGCAACAACAATAACAGCAGCAGCAGCAAAACAACAACAGCAGCAAAACAACAATAACAGCAGCAGCAACAACGACAGCAGCAGCAACAACAACAACAATAACAGCAACAACAATAACAGCAGCAACAACAACAACAACAACAGCAGCAACAACAGTACCAACAACAACAGCAGCACCAACAACAAAAACAGCAGCAACAACAAAAACAGCAGCAACAACAACAGCAAGAGCAACAGTAGCAGTAGCAACAACAATAACAACAGAGGCCACAACAACAACATTAGCAGCAACAACAACAGCAGCAACAACAACAGCAGCAGCAAAACAACAACAATAACAGCAGCAACAACAACAGCAGCAGCAAAACAACGACAACAGCAGCAAAACAATGACAGCAGCAATAGCAGCAACAACAATAACATCAGCAACAAAAACAACAGCAGCAACACCAGCAGCAACAACAACAATAACAACAGCAACAGCAACAAAAACAACATCAACAACTACTACTACAACAACAAGTACAAAACAACAACTCTGCATTGTCATCACGTACTTACTCTCCCTCTGTCATATCCTTTAGCAGCACATTTTGCATTATTTTGAAGCTCACAGTGTCCTGGTAGCGAACCTTGCTGAATCATCATCCCCTGACCCAGTTAAAACTAAAAATAATGGTGTTTTACTTTAGTTTGGCTGTCGACAGTGTCTTGTACATCCCCCTTCTAAGGGGCCACGCATGGCCTTTATGATAAATATAAGAAAAGGAGTCTCTCTCTGTCTCTGTCTGTGTGTCTGTCTTTGTCTGTCTCTCTCTCTACTGTGTGTGCTCTCTCTCTCTTTCTCTCTCTCTCTCTGTTGCTCTCTCTCTCTCTCTCTCTCTCTCTCTCTCTCTCTCTCTCTCTTTCTCTCTCTCTGTCTCTCTCTCCCTCTCTCTCTCTCTCTCTCTCCCCCTCTCTCTCTCTCTCTCTCCCTTGCTCGCTCTCTCTCTCTCTCTCCCTCTCTCTCTCTCTCTCTCTCTCTCCTCTCTCTCTCTCTCTCTCCCTTGCTCTCTCTCTCTCTCTCTCCCTTGCTCGCTCTCTCTCTCTCTCTCTCTCTCTCTCTCTCTCTCTCTCTCTCTCTCTCTCTCTCCTATGTGTGAGCTCTCACTCTCTGCCTCTGTCTCTGTTTGTGTCTGTCTCTCTGTCTGTGTGTGTGTTGAGTGAGGGTGTGTGTGTGTTGAGTGAGGGTGTGTGTGTGTGTCTGCGCGTGTGTGTATGTGTGTGTCTGTGTGTGTCTGTGTCTGTATATATGTCTGTGTGCCTGCGCTGCCTTGTCTGTGCAATGTTGTTAAGACAGCGAAATAAATAAATAAATAACAGAAAGGAGACAGCCTCAAAAACCCCTCAGCCATTTGTAAGAGTTATTATAGTAGGTATTATTGAAGGGAGAGAGAGTCTCACCTCCATCCCCACCACCCCCACCCCCTTTCTGCGCTCCAAAGAGAGCGGAGGAGAGAGCAACCAATCAGAGAAGCATTTTCCCCCTCATTTGCATCCTCCTTCCTTCCTTCGAGGTGACGGTAAGAAGCGGCAAGAAAAGAAAGTGCACCCCCGGCCAAAATAATACCCAGGGGACTTTTTTTTGTGGGGGGGGGGGGGGGGGGTTGTTTTAAAGTATACATATGCGGAAGTCAGAGTTTTTAAACTGTGTGTGTGTGTTTTGTGTTGTATGTGTGTGTTGTGTGTGTTTTGTGTGTGTTGTAGTGTGTGTTGTGTGTGTGTATGTGTGTGTGTTGTGTGTGAGTGTTTTGTGTGTGTGTGTGTTGTGTGTTGTGCGTGTGTGTGTGTGTGTGTGTGTGTGTGTTTTGTGTGTGTGTGTTGTATGTGTGTTGTGTGTGTGTGTTGTGTTTTGTGTGTGTGTTGTATGTGTGTTTTGTGTGTGTGTGTTTCTGCCAGATTCCTTTTTTTTCCCCCTTCCTTTCTCCTTCTTCTTGTTCATTTTCTGCTTTCGTTTTTTTTCCCCATTCTTCTGCCATCTTTCTTTTTTCACGCAAAGACTCAAAAGATGAGAATTCTCCCCCCTCCTCCCCATGCTGCAGTTAAATGCGCTGGGCCTGACTTGTCAGGCGCTTAAACGGCAGCGCAACGCTTTTTTTTTTTTTGCTCATATATAACAGACAACAATAGTTGTTGTCTGAGCGTTTGACAAAAAAGCAGCAGAAGAAGAAAACAGTACTTAATCTGTAAAAATTACGTACAATGTCCCGTCATGGTCGAATAATCTTAAGGTAAGGGTGACTACAGATTTATTCACAGAAATCTCTTTTGTCTAAACTATAGCAAAAACTTAAATAAACAACCATATCAACGATGCTTACACACACACACCCACACACACACACACACACAGAAACAAAAATGTCCTCGATCGCTGGTGGCTAAACCGTGTGTAATGAATTCTTCTGCTTCAAGTGCAATGAGAGATGGAAACCCGGGGCTTTGAGAACTTGAAAATGGTTGTTCAGATGGTATTATCTACACAACCAACACAACACACACACACACACACACACACACACACACACACACTCACACACACACACACACACACTCACACACACACACACACACACACACTCACACACACACACACACTCACACACACACACTCACACACACACACACACACACACCCACGCACGCACGACACACCACACACACACACACAACACACACACACCACGCACACACACACACACACACACACACACACACACCACACACACACACACACACTCACACCACGCACACACACACCCCTCCACACACACACACTCACCACACACACACTCACTCACACACACACACACACACACACACACTCACCACACACACACACTCACACACACACACACACACACACACACACACACACACACACACACACACACAACACACACACACACACACACACACACACACACACACACACACCACACACACACACACACACACACACACACACACACACACACACACACACACAACACACACACTCCACAACACACACACACACACACACACACACACACACACACACACACACACACACACACACACACACACACACACACACACACACACTCACTATTCCAACACTCTTCACCCCAAACTCACAACACACAACCACACACACACACACAACCACCAAACACATCTGCTTTAAGTTTTGTCAGAGCTTCGTGGTTTCTTACCCCATACTTGTTTAAGACAAAAATGCTTCGAAGAAAAATGTTGACGCAATTCTGTCGGGTGTAAACATTCTTTTTTGCTATTTCGAAGTCTCTCTTGTTGCATAGCCGTTTACCTTGTTCTTTTAAGTTCTTTGATATCGTATGACTGTGTAAGATTAGGTTGAATGCATGCGCTTTGATTTGTCTTTGCAAGATATAGCTCTATATAAGTTCCATTTATTATTATTATTATTAGTAGTAGTAGTATTCTTTTCTCTATGATTTGCATTTTTAGGCCTTACATTGATGTTTGAATACCAATCTGTTACATGACTCTCTTTCCGTCTGTCTTCTACTCTTTTTTTGTTGTTGAATATAGGTCTTTATTTCCCGTCTGATATCAGTTATAGTGAACAGACGTCAAATTCAAGAACCAACACACACACACACACACACACACACACACACACACACACACACACACACACACACACACACACAACACCACACACACAAACGCGCGCGCGCGACACACACACACATAGTACTAGTGTTGGGGGGGACGGATTAGCCTAGTGGTTTGAACATTGCGCTGGCAATCTGACGACCCGGGTTCGATTCCATATCAATGGGGATATTTTCCCCTGGAGTTAACATCAGTGCAGACTCCACTCTCCCCAAAAGTCCTTCGGATGAGACTATAAACCGAGGCCCCGTGTGCGAACGCACGCAGAATATCTTGCGCACACGTTAAATCCTGTTCCGCTTTTCGTAAGAGTAGGCCAATCATTGTGTGCCGCTGGGAACAGATGACAGAATTTACAACCAAAAAAACACCATACACACGGGGACTGGATGTAAAAAAAAAAAAAGCATATAAGCGCTTATTCCATTATCCTCGATATAATAATAATAATAATAATAATAATATATGGAATTTATATAGCAAAAAGAATAAAATAAGTGAATGAATAAAATAAATAAGTCAATAAATAAAATAAATAAGTCAGTCAATAAATTAAATAAGTGTTCATGAAAAACGCCAACAACACAATTCCCCCCGGGGGAGAATAATCAGCATGGTGGGGTAAGACAGACAACACACACACTCGAACACTCACACACACTCTCTCTCTCTCTGTTTCTCTTTCTCCCCTTGTACTACCACACTCTCTTTTTGGGGCAGCAGGAATGGCTCTGATTATTGCTGTCAAGCGAAATCAAATAAATTTCCAAGTACACCCCTCCCTCCTTCCTTCCCTCCCCCCCCCCCCCTCACTCTCCCCATCTTTCTCCCCCCCCCCCCCCCCCCCCCCCCCCCTCCTCCTCCTCCTTTCCCCCTCCCTCTCCCTCCTCATCTCTTGTAAACAAAGCAGAACCAGAGAGAAACCCATTGCGCCATGGAAGCCATGCTTTTTTGCTTTGGAGGTTTTTTTTGTTCGTGTTTGTTTTGGGTTGTTGGGGGGGGGGGGGGGGGGGGGGAGGTTGGGGGGGGCCAGCCAAAGCTTGTAATGGACTCTGCTGTGCTTCCTAATACTTACTACAGGGCCTAGAGCCTACAATGCTTGCTACAAGCACTAGAGAGAGAGAGAGGGAGGGGGAGAGGAGGCAAAGCAGCCCTCTTTGGCTACACACCGGTATTAATTTGGGGGAGTCATGTAGTATTTTTTCTATAGAGTGCAAGTCAGGGAAGAAAAAAGTTGGGTTTTTTGTGATTTTCACAGATTGTTTTTTAAAGTATGAAAGAAAATGCATTGTGCGTTTTTTGTTGGTTTTTTTTTTGGGGGGGGGGGGAGGGGGGGGGGATTGAGGACATACTAGAGCAATACCAGGTTGTCATGAGAAAGTTGGAAATAATCATCAAATGAGGATTGCTTGATTTCCTACACAGCGTTGACCCCGCGCATGCATAGCCAGCCTATTGCTTGGTAAGGAAGCTAAGCAGACGACAAAAGGACTGAGGGGGGTGTACAGTGTTTGCTGAAAAACTTTCAAAATTTCAAACCTACCAAATTTTGTTCAAAATCACACGAGTTTTGAGTCAGAGGCGAGTCTTTCACACACACACACAAAAAGTGGTTTTTATTTTTTCTGTGGATGCCTTATTAGTACATGCGGTATGAATATAAGAGTCACATAGAAAGAAAAAAAAAAGAAGATTTTTTTTAAATACGGGAGTACGGCCTTTTCTCGTGTATAGTAGTAGGCTGGGGTGTCAGGGGAGGTAACCGGAGATAAAGCAAACTCACGGAGACGGAGCGAGCGCCCTGCGCCAGCGCCACCTGGCAGCCAGAAGGCAAGAGGGGGTGGGGGAGGGGGGGGGGGGAAGAGAATCACTCTGTTGGCATTCTTGTTCAAGGTGGAAGTCATCGGCAGAGGGCGTTATGGGAGGGGGATCAGGGGCATTAATGTGCAACTTTGTGGAAACATTTCACACAGTAGTCGCTAGGGGTAGGCGCCTTGTTGTTGTAGTTTTTTGGGCGGGGAGGAGGAGGAGGGGGAGGGGGAGGAGGTTGAAACGCGAAGGCATTGTGTGTGTGTTGTGGTGTCGGTGTGGGGGTGGTGGTGTGTGTGTGTGTGTGTTGTGGGGGGGGGGGGGGGGGTGGTTTGTGTGTGTGTGTTTGTGTGTGTGTGTGTGGGTGTGGTTGGTGAGTGTGTGTGTGGTGTGGTGTGTGGGGTTGTGTGTGTTCTGTGTGTTGTGTTGTGTTGTGTGTATTCTCTGTGTGTGAGTGTTGTGTGTGTGTGTGTTGTGGTTTGGTGTGGTGTGTGTGAGTGTTGTGGTGTGTGTGTTGTGGTGTGTGTTGTGGTGTGTTGTGTGTGTGTGTGGCTTTTTGGTACGTGTGTGTGCGCGCGCGCGCACGCGGTCTTGTGTGTGCGTGCGTGTGTGTGTTTGTATGTTCTGTGTGTGAATTGTGTGGAAAAGGTTGTGTGTGGGACACAGAGAGAAGAATATATATCTCCGCTACAGGCTGACTTGCCTGTCTGCGTTACTTGCTTGTATGTATGTATGTATGTGTGTATGTATGTATGTATGTATGTATGTATGTATGTATGTATGTATGTATGTAATGTATGTATGTATGTATGTATGTATGCGTGTATGTATGTTTGTATGTATGCATGTATGTATGTATGTATGTATGTATGTATGTATGTATGTATGTATGTATGTATGTATGCACGCATATATGTATGTATGTATGTATGTATGTATGTAACCCTCCACCCTTCCGGGTCCCAATCTGGCTTGTAATTTTGATGAGAGAAGTTACCACCGACCTACAACCCAGTGAGAGAGAGTCATCTGGGTACATGCACTCACTCACTCACTCACTCACTCAACATGTGTCGTGGTTTAGTTTTGATGTCAACAGGGTTTTGGTTGTGTGTGCGTGCGTGCGTGCGTGTGTGTGTATGTGTATGTTTGTGTGTGTATGTGTGTGTATGTGTGTGTGTGGGTGTGTTTTATCAAACAAAGCATATTCCAATATTATATTATGGGCGTCAAATCTGCAGCAGCATAGCAACAACAACAACAAGCTTAACAGTTTACATTGTGCCTCTAAAGACATCGTTATTACTCGGCTCATATGGCAGCCAGCACTAGTCGCTGTTTGAGCTTTAACGGGGAAGAAGGAAGGTAGTATTGTATGGCGGGCGACTGGATAGGTTTATTTATTTAAGAAGTCTTGTTTATTCGGTTGTATGTATGTCCGTGAGTTCGCTCATATGGCAGGCAGACAACAGTAATTGCTGTCTGAGCTTTTAATAATAATAATAAAATAATAATAATAATAATAAATAACAATAATAACAAATAACAATAATATATAAGAAAATGGAACTTATATAGCGCTATATCTTGCAAAGACAAATCAAAGCGCAATCTTTCAACCTCATCTTACACAGTCATACAATCAATGATATAAAAAAAAAATCGATACTTCAAACAGATATTTACAAACATGGTACGCTCGCAGACAAAAATCTATTAAATAAAATTTCAATAGTCAAATGTTTTTTCAAAAGCAAACACACACACACACACACACACACACACACACACACACACACACACACCACACACACACACACACACACACACGCACAGAAGGTCGTATTGTTTAGCAGGGTGATAGGACATGGGTTAGGGAAGAAGAAAAAGTATGACGACTGGTGGTTTGATTAGAAGGGTTGTACAAATCTATTTTTGCCCTATATACAAAGTAATTAACGTTGGATGAAGTTTATATTTTAACCATGTAGCGGACATGGGTCTTTTGTTTCTTTTTTTTTCTTCTGTCTACTAGGGGAAGGGGAGGGGGGGGGGGGGGTTGAATACTACCAGTTATTCTTGGTCATCATAATTTCAAAGGCGTTTTGACTCATCCCCCTCACACCCCCCCTCCCCCACCCCCCCCCCACACACCCCCTCTCTCACCCACCCACCCCACACACTCACACACACACACCGATCCACTCACTTCCTTACCCCCCCCCCACACACACACACACTCACTTACCCCCCCCCCCCCCCCACACACACACACACACACACGTACACACCCGCTCACCCACACCCACACACAAACACACCCCACTCACACACTCACCCACACACACACTCACAAAACAACTCATCCACCCACACACCTACACACACACCACACACTCATCCACACACACACACACTCACCCTACACACACAACTCATCCACCCACACCCCCACTCATACCCACACCCACTCACTCACACATACACACACACACACACACACACACACACACACACATACACACTCACCCACCTACACCCTACCCACACCCACCTCACCCACCTACCCACACCCCACCCACACACTCACACACACCCCACACACCACCCACCCACACCCACACCCACCCACCCACACCAACCTCACCCACCCACACTCACACACACACACATACACTCACCCACACACCCACACACACATACCCACACACACATACACTTACCCACCCACCTACACACACACACACCCACACACACACACACTCATCCACCCACACACCCACATCCCCTCACCCCCCCCCCCCACAACCCCCCAACCCCACACTCACACCCCCCCCCACCTCACACCCCCACACCCACACCCACACTCACACACTCACACCCCCCCCCCCACCCACCTACCCCCCCCCCCCCCTACACACACACACACACACACACACACACACACACACACACACTACCTTTTTCTCCCAGATGCCCGCTTCCTTGTCGACAACTGACGTACACGTGTAACGCCTTTTTGTCTCAACCTCCTCCTCCCTCCCCCCATCCCCACATCCCCATCCCCATCGCCCCACCCCAACACACATGGTGACCAAAAGGTCAGAGGGAGGGAGGGAGGGAGGGAGGGGGGGGATGGAGAAAACGAAGGAAGAAGGGAGTGGGGGGGGGGGGGGGGGGGGGGGGAGAGTAGAGAATGTCGGAGGATTTTGGACGAAACAATGCTTGTTACAAAGAGAGAGAGAGAGAGAGAGAGAGAGAGAGAGAGAGAGAGAGAGAGAGAGAGAAGAACGTGTGTGTGTGTGTGAAGGGGTGGTTATGGTGGTGGTGTGTGTGTGCGCGTGCGCGCGCGCGTGTGTGTTGGTATGTGTTTGTGTGTGTGTTGTGTGGTGGGGGGGGGGGGGGGGAGATGTGTGCGTGCGTACGTATGTGTGTGTGTGTGAAATAGAGTTTTTGTGTGAGATGTAGATGTGTGTTCGTGCGTGCATGCGTATGTATATGTGTGTGTGTGTGTGCGTGCGTGCGTGCGTGCGTGTGTACGTATGTGTGTGTGAAATAGTTTTTTTGTGTGAGATGTAGATGTATGTTCGTGCGGTGTGTGTG
>CM054160.1:30253173-30258173 GCA_028751875.1 Rapana venosa | reverse complement strand
AGTTAGGGGTTTATCTGCTCCTTTCCCACCTTTCTACCCATTCCTTGTGAGATCTTGCAATCAGTCAGATTTTCAACTCTGCATAATACTATATAACATAGAACTATCAGATCGTCTAGTTTGGCATTATTGTTGTACACATAGAACCATCTACTCTAATACTCTGCATAATACTACAACATTAGAACTATCAGATCGTCTAGTTGGGTATTATTGTTGTACACAATATAGAACCATCTTCTCTAATATTCTGCGTAGCTGGATTAATCATTTCAGAATAATTAAGCGTACACATCTTTTGCATAACAAATGAATGAACTCCACTTAAATATTTATTTTCAAGAAAAGCACAAATCTGCTGTGTTAATAATTATTGAATATCTCAGTTTGCGTAATAATTGTAAAGAAAACAAAAATAATAACCTGGTTTATATTACTTAATTCAGCTTGCATAACCATACAAGGATAATAACGAAGATAATGTTGTATGATAAACCAAACTTGTACAATGCGGATTTTTTCTTTTAAATGAAGATCTGCTATATAAATATACTGCTTAATTCACTCTGCTGTATGGATATGTGAGTTAACGCTTTTGTTTTAAATTAACGAATTTCTTTCTCTTTTTCTTTTCAAGTTTTGCTACTGATACTTAAGCTAACTCAGTTTCCATAATGACATTTCGTTTTTCTGTTTTTGTTGCTGTTTAGTCTTTTTTTAAAATTTATTTTAAATGAACATCAGCTGAATGAAGTTTTAACTCAACTAATAACGCAAATCATGTTTAAAGAAAAAAATATATTCTATAAAAAACAACAACCAAACCCTGCTGATTAAATGTAACTGAACTCGCCTGATATTTCCTCCTCTTTCCTTTCCGAGTTTTCTTCAATAAAGATCCGCCATATAATATTCGCGCGAACCCGGGGTATAATGAGTTAAAAATGTTCAGCTGGGTTCGGATGGCATAATGATTTATTACCTCCCCTTTACTGGCTGGAAAAGCCATGTGGGGGGAAGCAGATAAAGCCTAGGGAGAGTCCTTTCCTCAGACTCATTAATTTGTCTTAATGACCAAAGATGGCGCCAGGCCTTGTCATAAGCAAGAACAGAATGTTTAAAAAAAACAACAACAAAAAACAACCCACGATAATTAATGGATTAAAGGCAGGATGATGTCTATCCCGATGTAGGAAATTTGTTTTTGGTTTGTTTTGTTTGTTTTTTTTAGTTTGTGGCTTCTCTCTCTCTCTCATCTCTCTCTCCATCTCTCTCTTCTCTCTCTCTCTCTCTCTCTCTCTCTCTCTTCCCCTCTCTTTCGCTCTCTGTCTCTCTCCCCTCTCCTCTCTCTCTCTCTCTCTCTGTCAGTCTGTCGTCTGCCTGCCTGTCTTCAACTCAACTAACATAACCTTGTCTCTTTTAACTGATTCTCAACTCAATTCTCACTAACATAATTCAAATCTCTCGCTCTCTCTCTCTCTCTCTCTCTCTCACTCTCTCTCTCTCTCTCTCTCTCTCTCATCTCTCTCTCTCACTCTCTTCTCTCTCTCTCTCTCTCTCTTTTTGACACTGTCTCTGTCTGCCTGTCTTCAACTCAACTAACATAACTCTTGTCTCTTCTAACTGATTCTCAACTCAATTCTCAACTAACATAATTCAAAATCTCTCTCTCTTTTCTCTCTCTCCCCCTCCTCCTCTCTCCTCTCTCTCCCTTAAACTCTCTCTCCTCTCCTCCCCTCTCTCTCTCTCTCTCTCTCTCTCTCTGTGACTGTGTCTCTGTCTGTCTGTCTGTCTGTTCTGTCTGCCTGCCTGTCTTCAACTCAACTAACATAACTCTTGTTTCAACTAACTAATTCTCAACTCCATTCTCAACTAACAAAATTCAATTCAAATGTCTGTCTGTCTGTCTTCTCTCTCTCTCTCTCGCTCTCGCTCTCGCTCTCTCTCTCTCTCTCACCTCCCTCCCTCCCTCACCGTATGTTATTGTTTGTTAAGTTAAAATCAAAGGCTTATTTCATGTTCGGTGATATTAGACAATAATCACCAAAACAATACAAGGGAGAGAAAACGCCTGATCGTGTGTGTGCGATTTTCTTCTTGTTGTGGTAAATGGTAGTGGTGTGTGTGTGTGTGTGTGTGTGTATGTGTGTGTGCGTGCGTGCGTGCGTACGCTTGTCTTGCCTTGATGCATAAGTAACTTTGAAGAATAGAATAGGACAAGAACTAACTAACCAAGCCTGTGGTCAGAGACTCTCGAGATCATTTTACCATTCCTTCAGGTTTTGAGGACTCTGGATGTACGAATGATTTTACTGTTGGCTACTTTTGACTTTTGAAACCTTGCGCAGAGAGAGAGAGAGGGGGAGGGGAGAAAGAGGGGGAGGGAAGAGGTGATGGGAGAGATGAGGGAGGGAGGGGGGAGGAGGTGAAGAGAGAAAGGATGTGGAGGGAGGGAGGGGAGAGAGAGAGAGAGTTTTCTGTTCGATGAACACACCGACAGATAGTTACACACACACACACACACACTTACATACCCCACACCCCCCCCCCCCCTCCCACACACACACACACACACATACACACTACAACACAACACAAAACAACGCACACAAACACAAACACACACACACAGACACACACACCCCGACCAACACACACAAACACACCGACCCCCCCCCCCCCCCCCCCCACCACCACCACCACACCACACAAACACCCACAACACACACACACACACACACACCCAACACACACACAACACAACACACACACACACACACACACACCACACACACACACACACACAACACACACTAAAAAGATCTATCTCCCTACCCCTGCAGCTAGCCAAAAGCCTCCGCCATCTTACTCTTTGGCTACACACCGGTATTAATTTGGGGGTCACGTAGTATCTTCTATAGAGTGCGAGAGGAAAAAAAATGTTGGTGATTTTCACAGATTTTTTAAAGCATGAAAAAATTAACTGTGCACTTGTTTTTTGGGATTGAGGACATAGAGCCAATACCAGGTAGTCACGAGAAAGTTGAAAATAACCATCAAATGAGGTTTGCCTGTATTCCTACAGCGTTGACCCCCGCGCATGCATGCATATTGCGGTAAGGAAGCCAGCAGACGACAAAGGACAGTGTTTGCTGAAAAAATTAAAAAATTTCAAACCTACCAAATTTGTTCCAAATCACATGAGTTTTGAGTCAGAGGCGCTAGTCTTTCACAAAAAAGTGGTTTTTATTTCTGTGGATGCCTTTAGTACGTGCGTGTGGTATGAATATAAGAGTTACATAGAAAAACAGAAGGAAAAGAGTGATTTTTTTTTAATACCGGTGTGCAGCCTTTAGTGGACGGACTAGCCTACTACTTCCTGTCGACGTCAAGAGCCACAAAGCAAGGAAGTGTGGGATGGGGAGGCAGGCAGGCCAGAAGGCAGATAATGAAAACATACGAGGCCCTTAGCGGGCCTCAGCAGCAAGCTAGATGTGTGCCCTGACAAGCGGGCAATTTATGAGGCCGCAGCTGCGGAGGCAGGGGCCCGCCAAGGGATGCTTGTCGAGAGCTAGAAAGAGTGCCATATTTTTCCAAAACATGAGTAGGTTTCGGGAAGGAAAAGGAAGAGAAAAGGAAAAGAAGGAGGGAAGGAAGGAAGGAATGAGTGTAGGGAAGTAGAGAAAGGGGAAAAAGAGGAGAAGAGAGAGAGAGAGGAGAGAGAGAGAGAGAGAGAGAGAGAGACAGACAGACAGACAGACAGACAGACAGACAGACAGAAAGGAAGAGAGAGAGAGAGAGAGAGAGAAAGAGAGAGACAGACAGACAAAGAAAGAAAGAAAGGAAGAGAGAGAGACAGACAAAGAAAGGAAGAGAGAGAGACAGACAGACAGAGAGAGAGACAGAAAAGAAAAAGAAAACAAAATTGGTCAGAGGAAAAGACTTTTCTGACTGGGCCGGAGGGGTTTTATTTTTATTTTTTATTTTTTTATATCGAGGGAATAAGCATTTATGTGCTTTGTTGGGTTTTTTTTTACATCCAGTCCCCGTGTGTATGCGGTTTTCTCAATTCTGTCATGTTTTAGGTAAGGGTGGTTTTTACACCGCGTACCGGTACTGCCATTTTTTTTACTTTGTTTAAAAAAAAAAAATTCTTTTAGTGTTGCCCCCCCCTTTTTTTCAAGGATTAATAATCATAATAATAAATAATAATAATAATAATAATAATAATGTATCGAATTTATATAGCGCTGAATCTTGTAAAGCAACAAATCAAAGCGCTCATATGATTTTTTTTTATGCGTGTGTATGCGGTTTTAAAAATGTTGTCATCTGTTTCCACCGGCACACAATGGCCTATTCTTTCGAAGTGCGGAACAGGATTTAACGTGTGCGCAAGATGTTCTGCATGCGTTCGCACACGGGGCCTCGGTTTATAGTCTCATCCGAAGGACTTTGACATTCAGTTCGATTTTTTGGGTCAAACTGGGAAGAAAGGGCGAGGCTGGGAATCGAACCCAGAACCTCACGGTTTACTTGTTGGCAGGCGAACGTCTTAACCATCCTGCCACCGTCCTTCACCTTCCTTCATCCTGCCACCTTCTGATTACACAGAACTTGATAAAGCTTTCCTTCATTTCAAATAGGTATAAATAAAAGTTGTTGAGATGGGGTGGGAGGGGTGGAGTTGGGTGGGGGGTGGGGGGGAGTTAGGGCTAGAATGAGAGAGAAAGAAGAGAGTAAGGTTTCGTGTTATTTCAAATTGGTTAGGTACATAATGTTATGCGAAGGCTTATTAAGTTTGTTTTATTGTTGCGTGCAGTATGTTGGTGTGTATCTCGTTTGTTTGTGTTAGGGTTGGAAAAGGGGTGGTGTGTGTTTGTGTGTGTGTGTTTGTGTGTGTGTGTTGTGTGTGTGTGCGTGTGTGCGTGTGTGAGAGAGAGAGATTCATAGTTTTGGGTGTTTGTTTTTTTACATTCTCTGCAGTCCTAGGTGAGAAA
>CM054160.1:30245673-30248173 GCA_028751875.1 Rapana venosa | reverse complement strand
CAGTGGATAGTGTAACGGTGTTTTTCTTCTGAAAGTCAGTGTGCATCAGTGTCTTGCTCTGCCAGTCTCTGTGGTGTGTGTCTTGTGTTGTGTGTGTGTGTGTGTCTCTCTCTCTTTCTCTGTCTCTGTCTCTCTTTCTGTGGCTCTCTCGCTCTCTCTATCGCTCGCTGTCTGTCTGTCTGTCTGTCTATCTATCTATCTATATATCTATCTATTAGTCTGTCTGTCTGTCTATCTGGCTGGCTGGCTGGCTGGCTGGCTGTTTATCTGTCTGTCTGTCTATCTATCTATCTATCTATCTATATATCTATCTATTAGTCTGTCTGTCTGTCTATCTGTCTAACTATCTATCTATCTGTCTGTTTATCTATCTATCTATCTATGTCTTTCCCTCTCTGTCTCTCTTTGTGCCTCTGTGTCTCTGTCTCAGTTTGTCTCTGTCTGCCTCTCTCTCTCTCTCACTCTCTGTCTCACACACACACACACATCTCTCTCTCTCTCTCTCTCTACTCTCACTCTCTCTCTCTCTCTCTCTCTCTCTCTCTCTCTCTCTCATAGGGAGAGGGAGGAACATAAGTAAGCATATTCGAAGAGTTACAACAAGAATTTCAAACAGCTTTGCTACCTGCTGTAAGACTAGCATGCAGACCACCACTCAAGATCTAGTGGATATTGGGGAAGGGGGGGGGGTACGGATTCAAACGAAACGCCCTGGTTCATTTTACTAGAAACTTAATATAGTAATATATTACACACGGCTGATCTCGGTTTATCGTCTCATCTGTAAGACTAGCATCCAGACCACCACTCAAGGTCTAGAGGATATTGAGGGGGCAGGGGGCAGGGAAGTGGGGATAGTACGGATTCAAACGGAACACCCTGGCGGTGCGGTTTACCAGAACATACATGCTTTGGAGAACATCTCCAACGCTGACTGTCCTTATGCCCACTTGGCCGAGAGAGTGGGGATGTACTGTGGGCAAGGCATCTCCACTGTAATCAAATTTCTGCCCAGTTTCCGAAACAGCAGCTGCCTCCTCTGCTGTTTTGGAGGTCATCGTTGAACGCGAAGGACGAACATACATGTGCCAAATGTGTGTTACACACAGGACCTCGGTTTATCGCCTTATCTGAAAGACTAGCACCCAGACCACCACTGACCACTCAAGGATGAGTGGACAGTGTCGAGGTGGTGGGGAGAGAAGGAGAAATACGGATTCGAGCCCCGTAACTGAACCCACAACTTCTCACTTCCGTTGTAACCAGGTGCATTATTTATTATGCTTATAGTCTCGTCTTTCGGATGAGACTATAAACCGAGGCCCCGTGTGCGAACGCATGCAGAACATCTTGCTCACACGTTAAATCCTGTTCCACTTTTCGAAAGAGTAGGCCATTGTGTGCCGGTGGGAACAGATGACAAAATTTACAAAACCGCATACACATGGGGACTGGATGTAAAAAAAAAAAAAAAAAAAGCACATGGGTGCTTATTCCATTATCCTCGATATAATTTTTTTTTTTAAATTGTCATCTGAGCGCTTTGATTTGTTGCTTAACAAGATTCAGTGCTATATAAATTCCATACATTATCTCTCTCTCTCTCTCTCTCTCTCTCTCTCTCTTTTCTCTCTCTCTCTCTCTCCTCTCTCTCTCTCTCTCTCTATCTATCTATCTATATCTATATCTATATCTATATATATATATATCAGCCACCGTATCTCCCCTGTCTTGTATGTATGTGGATATAAGTATGTCTTGTCTTGTCTATATATACATATATACACCTACGCATCAGCCTGCAAAGTTATATATATATATATATATATATAATACAGCGTCTGTGTATGATTGTGAATGACCTTGAACCTGGACTGAGACGGGGGGGGATGAGAAGACGAAAATAAATAAATTGGAAAAAAAGCCTAGCAGGGGCGAGAGAGAGAGAGGAGGGAGGGAGAGGGGAGAGAGAGAGAGAGAGAGAGAGAGAGAGAGAGAGAGAGAGAGAGGAGGTGGGGGAGGGGAATGGGGAAAGGGGAGGAGGAGGGAGGGAAGGGGGGGGGGGGGGGGGGGGGGGGTAGTTGAAGCATGCCGAAAATGCATCAGCAGCAGCAGGGTAACCGAATAGCTCTGATGTGAAGACGGCGTCTGCTTATCTCACACTCCATGCACCTATTGACAGTTTCTGCAAAGTGGAGGAGGAGGAGGGAGGAGGAGGAGGAGGATAGGAAGAGGAGGAGGAAGGGGGGAGGGAGGAAGAGAGGAATCGGCAGACAGGCACAGAGAGTGAGAGAGAGAGAGACAGACAGGCAGACAGACAGACAGACAGACAGACAGACAGACAGACAGAGATAGAGGGTGGGATGTAGGGGGGGGGGGGCAGAGAGTGGGGGGGGTGGTGGGGGGGGGAAGACGGACAGACAGAGTGAGAGACGAGGGTGGGATGTAGTGTAAGGTGGGGGGAGAGGGGAGGGGGAGAGAGAGAACAGGGGGGAGGAAG
>CM054160.1:30219867-30245173 GCA_028751875.1 Rapana venosa | reverse complement strand
AAAAAAAAAGGGGAAAAAAATAAAGGAGGAAAAAAAAAAAGGGGGAAAGGGAAAGAGGAAAGAAGGAAATCGGTTGCCTCTTTCTAAGAAGACAAAGGCGCAGGTGCTGTGTGTGTGTGTGTGTGTGGGGTGTGTGTGTGTGTGTGTGTGTGTGTGTGTGGTGTGTAGGTGTGTGTGTTGTGTAGGTGTGTGTGTTTAGTGTGTGTGTGGTGTGTGTGTGTGTGTAGGTGTGTGTGTGTGTGTAGTGTATGTGTGTAGTGTGTGTGTGTGTGTTTTATGGGGTTTGTGTGTAGGTTGTGTGTAGGGGTGTGTGTGTGTGTTGTTTAGGTGTGTGTGTGTTGTGTGTGTAGGGTGTGTGTTGTGGGTGTGTGTGTGTGTGTGTGTGTGTGTGTGTGTAGGTGTGTGTGTGTGTGTGTCTGTGTAGGTGTGTGTGTGTAGGTGTGTGTGTGTGTGGTTGTGTGTGTGTAGGGGTGTGTGTGTGTGTGTGTGGGTGTGTGTGTGTAGGTGTGTTGGTGTGTGTGTGTGTGTGTGTGTAGGTGTTGGGGTGTGTGTGTAGGTGTGTTGTGTGTATTGTGTGTGTGTGTGTAGGTGTGTGTGTGTTTGTGTGTGGGTGTGGTGTGTGCGTGTGTGTGTGTGTGTAGGGTGTGGTGTGTGTGTGTCTGTGTAGGTGTGTGGTGTAGGTGTGTGTGTGTGTGTGTGTAGGGGTGTGTGTGTGTGTGTGTGTGGGGTGTGTAGGGTGTGTGTGTGTGTGTAGGTGTGTGTGTGTGTATGTGTGTGGGTGTAGGTGTGTGTGTGTGTGTGTGTAGGTGTGTGCGTGTGCGTGTGTGTGTGTGTGTGTGTGTGTGTGATTTATGTGTGTAGGTGTGTTAGTGTGTGTGAGGTGTGTGTGTGTGTGTGTTTTAGGTGGTGTGGGGTGTGTGTTGTGTGGGGTGTGTGTGTGTGTGTGTGGTGTGTGTGGTGTGTAAGGTGTTAGTAGTGTGTGGTGTGTGGTGTGGGTGTGTATTGTGTGTGTTGTGTGTGAGTGTGTGTGGTGTGTGTGTGTGTGTGTGTAGGTGTGTGTGGTGTGTGTGTGTAGGGGGTGTGTGTGTGTGTGTGTGTAGAGTTTGTGTGTGTGTTTCGGAGTGTGTGAAGGAGTGTTGTGTGTATTGTGTGTGTGAGTGTGTATGGTAGGAGTGTGTGTGTTTCGGTGTTGTGTGTTTGTGTGTGTGTAAGAGTGTAGAGTGTAGGTTGTTTGTGAGAGAGTAGTGAGTTGTTAGGTGTGTAGTGTGATTGACGGAGTGGTGAGTGAGACAGGTTTGAGAGGTTAGACAGAGTGATGTGAGTCTTGTGATTGAGTCGGTGATTGTGAGTAATCTTGAGTTTAACGTATATGTAGATATTGTGAGTGAGAGAGGGAGGAGAGATAGGTAGTAGGAGGGATGGTGCGTAGGAGATGTGTGAGTAGTTCGGAGTTGAGGCCTGAGAGTGTGTAGGTGTGGATTGTGACGGAGTGAGAGAGTTGTTACGAGTGATGACGGTGAGTTGGTGAGAGTGGTGTAGGGTGAGTGTGTTTTAGTGAGAGTGTTGACGAGTGAGTGTAGAGTGAGAAGTAGGTGTCGGTGAAGTGATGTCGGTGTTGAGTGATGTAGGTGTGTAGAGTGTGTTTCGATTGTGATGTGTCCGGATGTGTGTGAGTGTAGGTGTTTGTGTTGTAAGGTGTGTGTGGTGACGGTTTGTTGTATTGTGAGTCGGTGTGAGGTATGTGTTTGTTTGAGTCTGGTGAAAGTTAGTAGAAGTAGGTTGTGTGTGTGAGACGGTTTGAGAGAGAAATAGTTTGACATGTGATGTGTGACGGAGATGCTTGTTTTGTGTGTGACTGTGAGTGTGTGTTGTAGGTGTGTGTTGAGTCGGATGTGTGTTTGTGTATGTGTGTGTCGTGTGTGCGAGTAGATTTTGTGTTTGTAGGTGTATGTGTGTGTAGGTGTGTGGGAGTGTGTGTTGGTGTGTGTGTGTCGGTGTGTTTGTCGGTGGATTGTGGTAGGAGAGTGTGACTGTGTGAGTGAATGGTTAGTATATGTTAGTTAGTTTAAGGAGTGGAGGTGTGTAAGGTGTGTAGAGTGTAGTTAGTGTGTGATATGTGAGAGTTACGGAGTGAAACTGTAAGCGCACTGTATGAGTGACAGAGTTTGTGTCTGTGTGTGTGCGTGTAGTTGGTGTGTCGGTGGTTAGTAGGCTGTGTGAGTGTCTTTGAGGAGTTGCGTGAGGGAGTAAAAGATTACTTGCCTCAGATGAGAAGCGGGGGTGTAGGGTGTGTGAGAGACGGATAGGGCAGAGGGTAAAGTGTAGTTAATGCGAGTGTGCGAGTGGTGTGTCAGTGTTTGTGATGGTTGTGAGAGAGAGGGCGCCAAAGACCGACCCAGCGACAGACCGAGACCACCCCCATACATTGGTGTCCCCGCCCCCCCACGCCCGACAAAAACAGCCAGAGCGGGGAGACGACACCTACTTTTCTTCCCCCCCCCCCCCCCCCCCCCCGACAAAAACCACAGAGGGAGAAGAACACAGAGAAAGAACAATGATAAATATATGATTAATAATAAAGGGGAGGGAGCGAGAGAGAGAGAGGAGCGAAGGTGGGGAGGGGGGTGGGAGACAGAGAGATAGACCAGACACACAAACACAACCGAGGGGAGAGGAACTAGACAAAAAGACGACAGGCATAATTAATGTTTATAAGCACACATAGAGAGAGACAGATAAAGAGAGAGAGAGAGGGGGGGGGACAAACCGAGAGAGTGAGAGAAGGGGGGGCGGGGGGGGGGGAGACAGACCGACACAACAACACACAGAGCCAGACACAGACAGAGAGACAGACAAACAGAACAGACTGACAGAAAGAAACCAGAAACAGATAGAATCGAAACAGGCCCAAAGTTTTAGTATATAATAACACTCATTATACAATAAACAAATAAAAAAATACAAAAAAAATAAAAAATCGGTGACATGAATGACTGCAGTTTCCCGCCGCTGGAATAATTATATATATATAATATAGATGCTTACTTACTCCCCCCGCTCCACAATATTGGTTTGTGTTCACACCAACACTACTCACTATGAAGACGACACGACAAACGCCAAATACAGAATAGGCCAAACCAAGGCACCCTGATTTCGCTTCTCTTCCATGGCAGGCAAATCCGTCCTATTGGGCTTTGTACACACACACTTTCTTTAATCCCCCCCCCCCCCCCCCCCACCCCCCCACCCCCCTCCCCCACCCCCCACACCACACCACACCCTCCCCCTCCCTCTGCTCCCCCCCCCACCCCCCCACCCCACCCCACTCTCCCTCTCACCCCAGCCCACCTTTATACAATTTTCAAGAAAGAACGAACGAAAAAAAAAAATCGAAATCATCTAAACGCCAACCAAAAAAAAAAGAAAAAAAAAGAAGAAAAGAAAAAAGAAAGAAAGAAAGAAAGAAAGAGAGAGAGAGAAAATGAACTTTGCGGCATTTACAACCCTTGCATAACTGTTCAACTTTACTAGGTAGGGTTGGTGGGTTTTTTTTTTCTTTTTTTCTTTCTCTGTCCCCCCCCCCCCCCCCCCCCTCCGCCCCCCCCTCCCTCCTCCCCCCCCCCCCCCCCCCCCCCCCCCCCCCCCCCCCAAAGAAAAGCAGGGGGTGGTTAGGGGGCCAAGCCATTTGAAGACAAGAAACAGTCTCTCTCTCTCCATTTTGGGGGAGACAGGACGTCTAAGCAAACGACAGAGCCACCATAGGACAGAATTTTTGAAGAGAAAAAAAATCGCATTTCTCTCAGTGTGTGTATGTGTGGGGGTGGGGGGGGGAGTCAGTGTGTGTGTGTGTAGTGTGTGTGTGTGTGTTTTTGGTTTTGGTGTGTGTGTGTGTATGTGTGAGTGTGTGTGGTGTGTGTGTGTGCGTGGTGTGGTGTGTGGTGTATGTGTGGTGTGGTGTGTGGTGTGTGTGTGTGTGTGTGTATGTATGTATGTGTGGGGTGTGTGGGTGTGTGTGTGTGTGTGTTGGAGAGGGGGGGGGGGGGGGGGCAAGTCACAGTGTGTGTGAGTGTGTGTGTGTGGTGTGTGTGTGAGTTGTGAGTGGTGTTTGTGGTGTGTGTGGTGTGGGGTGGTGGTGGTGGTGGTGGTGGGTGTGTGTGTGGTGGTGTGTGTGTGTGTGTGTGTGTTTTGTGTGTGTGTGTGTGTGTGTGTGTCTGTGTGTCGTTGTCTGTTTGTTTTATGTGATTCAGATTCAGAATATTTTATTGCCATTGAAGTCAGGTAGACTTATTTGACGTCATGACACAACAAAAACATCAATTATAATGATCCATTTGGGCTAAAAGTGATGTACACTTTTCTTTCTTTTGGTGTTCTATGTGAGTGTGAGTGTGTGTGTTGTGTGTGTGTGTGTGTGTGTGTGTGTGTGTGTGTGTGTGTGTGTGTTGTGTTTGATGTTTGAGTGTGTGTGTGTGAGAATGAGAGAGAGTGTCTGTCTGTCTGTCTATCTGTCTGTCTGTCTGTGTCTCTCTGATTTCTCTCTCTCTTTCTCTGTGCAGGGAGGGAGGAAGACAGAGAGAGATTAGAGACAAAGAAAGACAGAGAGAAAGAGAGACAAAGTGAGAGAGAGTGAGAGAGAGAAAGAGAGAGAAAGACAGATAGAGACATAGAGACACAAAGACACAGAGAGAGATACACAATTCAACATGCTCAATTACTTAAGTAGTATATAATTACATGCACTTTGTTAATGGCATCTATGAATCGGTCACCTGTTGCAAATACTGTGAAGTCATCCGTCACAGTGTGTGTGTGTGTGTGTGTGTGTGTGTGTGTGTGTGTGTGTGGTGTGCGTGTCGCGCGCGATGCGTGTGTGGCTATGTGTGTGCGTGCGTGCGGTGGTGTGTGTGATTGTGTGTGTGTGTGTGTGGTGTGTGTGTGTGGTGTGTTAATGTGACAGGACTAGCTTGCTGTCTATCAAGTTATGCTCGTGTTTTTGCGACACTTTCTAGAGAATCTCCGATTACTTTAAAGCAATTTATTTAATAGGTATGTAAGAGGGGAAGAAGACATAAGAGATGAAAGCTGACAAAGAAGACACACAGACACAGAACAAGTATCACACAACAACACACACACACAGATAGCTCTGTCTATATCCGTATGTGAAAAGACGTATAATAAAGAACGGATGAGACTATAAACCGAGACCCTTCGAACGCATGCAGAACATCATTGACACACGTTAAATCTGTCCGCGAGTTCGGAAGATAGCCATTAGTGTGCGATGGAACAGAATGACAGAAATTACAAAACCGATACACACGGGGACTAGATGTAAAAAAAGCACATACGTGCTTATTCATTATCCTCGATATAAAAGAATAAGTAAAGTAAATTAAACAAACAAACACACCGTAAGAGTAGGACCATTGTGTGCCGGTGGAAACAGATGACAGAATTTACAAAACCGCATACACACGGGGACTGGATGTAAAAAAGCACATGAGTGCTTATTCCATTATCCTCGATATAAAAGAATAAAATAAAAATAAATAAACACACATGTAAGAGTAGGCCATTGTGTGCCGGTGGGAACAGATGACAGAATTTAGAAAACCGCATACACACGAGGACTGGATGTAAAAAAGCACATACGTGCTTATTCCATTATCCTCGATATAAAAGAATAAAATTAAAAATAAAATAAACAAACACACACACATACCGGGATGGGGGGGAGGCATAGAGATACAAGAGACAGACAGATACGATTCAACATGCTCAATTACTCAAGTATTCTAACTAATGCAGTTGGTAAATGATAAGTCTATTTTATTTATTTATTTTATTCTTTTATATCGAGGATAATGGAATAAGCACTTTTGTGCATTTTTTTTTACATCCAGTCCCCGTGTGTATGCGGATTTGTGAATTCTGTCATCTGTTCCCACCGGCACACAAGGGCCTACTCTTACGAAAAGCGGAACAGGATGTAACGTGTGCGCACGATGTTCTGCGTGCGGCACACGGGGCCTCGGTTTATAGTCTCATCCGAAGGACTTTGGGGGAGAGTGGAGTCTGCACTGATGTTAACTCCAGGGGAAAATATCCCCCTTGATCGGAAATCGAACCCGGGTCGTCAGATTGTGAGCGCAATGTTCTGACCACTAGGCTATCCCGTCTATGAATCAGTCGTCTGTGGAAATTACTGTGAAATCATTTGTCCGTGCCATGTATGTGTGTATGTATGTTAATGCGTGCCATGTATGTGAGTATGTTAATGTGTGCCATGTGTGTGTGTACGTATGTTAATGCGTGCCATGTGTGTGTATGTATGTTAATGTGTGCCATGTATATGTGTATGCATGTTAATGCGTGCCATGCATGTGTGTATGTACGTATGTTAATGCGTGTCATGTGTGTATGTATGTTAATGCGTGCCTTGTCAAGTCAAATTTTCATTTCCAGATGAAACATTGGATAAACAATGCATTTGCTTTTTTTTCCCCCATCAAGCCATCTATCTAAGAACAAATTTCTTTAATGTTTATACTGAAATACTACATTATTGCAACCTTTACCAATCAATTGAACCAGTAAAAAAGAGGAAAATCGATAATATAATACATTGGAAAATACAAATTACACACATATACATACACACGCACACACATACTCCTACACACGCGTACACACCATGTGTGTATGTATGTTAATGATAACAGGATTAGCAGAAGTTAATTAACTTGTTTGTACTGTCAAAGAAATGCTTTGTGTGTGGTGACATTTTTTCTGAAATAAATTCTCTAGATCACTTCTACAGGTACTGGTAGCGAGGAAAAAGAAGACAAAGACGATGAAAGTATTAACAAACAAAGGTGAACACACACATCTCTTCTCTCTCTCCACACCACTCTCTCTCTCCTCCTCTCTTCTCCCCTCCTCTCTCTCTTTCGTCTTATGTGTGGGCCCCCTGTGTGTGTGTGTGTGGTGTGTGTGTTGTGGTGTGTGGTGTCTGTGGTCTGTGGTTTTCTCCCCCTCTGTATGCCCGGTGGTGTGTGTTTGGTGTGTGTGTGTTGTAGGCCCTTGTGGGTGTGTGTGTTTGTGTTTTGGGTTTGTGTCTCTCTCTCTCTCTCTCCCTGTATGCGCCTCGTGTGGGGTTGTGTGGTGTGTGTGTGGGGGGTTGTTGCGTGTTGTGTGTGTGTGTGTGTGTGTGTCGTCTGTTTTTATGCGCCTCTGGTGGGGTTGTTCCCCTCCTCTCTCTCCCCTCTCTCTCTCCCCCCTTCTCTCTCTCCTCTTCTCCTCTTTCTCGTGAAAAAAACCACCCAATTTTCTCCTTCTTCTTCTTCCAGCCACATACTACCCTGAACGGAGGGCGTGAGAGGCGGGAGGTGTGTGAGGGTATGGGGTAGGGGGGGTGAGTAGGTGAGGAGGGGGAGGAGGGTGGAGAGGGAGGAAAGGGGGATGGGGAATAGGGGGAGGGAGGGGAGGGGAGGGGAGAGGTTTGAAGGGTGGGGCAACGGTTCACTGAGCACAAGCACACAGCGCAGGGGGGGGGGGGGGGGGGGGGGGGGGGGGGGGGGGGGGGGGGAAAGAAGAGATGAGAGAAGAGAGAGAGAAAGAGAGTGTTCTATTAAACAGGGGCTTAAAGCGCAAAGGGAGCCAGTACACGTTGGGGTCAAAACTACAAGCAATGCACGAACCTACAAGGATTGAAGGAAAAGCAACCACCACATACAGCAGAGGCTGTCCTGTCCGTCTGTCTGTCTGGTCTGTGTTGGTTTGTCTGTGTTGGGTTGTGTGAGTGAGTGAGTGAGTGAGTGAGTGAGTGAGTGAGTGTGTGGTGTGTGTGTGTGTGTGTGTGTGGTGTGTGTGTGATGTGGAGAGAGAGAGAGAAAGAGAGAGAGAGAGAGAGAGAGAGAGAGAGAGAGTGTGTGGTGTGTGTGTGAGTGAGTGTGTGGTGTGTGTGTGTGGTGATGAGTGGTGTGTGTGTGGTGTGTTGTGTGTGTGTGTGTGGTGAGAGAGAGAAGAGAGAGAAGAGAGAGAGAGAGAGAGAGAGAGAGAGAGGGGTGAGTGTGTGTGTGTGAGTGAGTGTGTGTGTGGGGTGTGTCGTCCGGGGCGTGTGTAGGGGGGTCTTTGGGGTGTGTGTGTGTGTGTGTGTGTGTGTGTTGTGTGTGTGTGGTGTGTGTTGGGGGGGGGGGGGGGGGTCGTATGTGCGCGTGTGTGTATGTGTGTTTGTGTGTGTGTGTCTGTTCTGTCTGTCTGTGTGTGAGAGAGAGAGGTATGCGTGTGATTCAGATTCAGGTTCAGAGAGAGAAGTAGGTGTGCGCGTGTGTATGTGTGTGTGTGAGAGAGAGTATTCTAAAAACGACAACCCCCGTGTCTTTAAAACAACAACAAACACCAGGGGTGAAGAGTAAATAAATAATTAATTAAATAAATAAATAGATAGATAAATAGGCTACATAACCATCGGTGTTCGGATTTCTCATCATCATCCCTCTCCTTAGTAGTTTTGTTTTTTCCCGCTGGAAAGACAGTGAGTGTATGTAGCCCGCGTTACCAGGCGATCAGTTTCTGTTGTTGTTGTTGCTGTTGTTGTTGCTGTGTTGTTAAGGAATTGTGAAGTGTAAACGGTTTTGTTTAAAAGCTTTTACTATATTGACAATAATTTGGACTGGTTACTTTTTTTTTGAAGGGAAGGGGGTGGGGTGGGGGGAGAAGGGGCATTAAACTAAGTCATCATACTTTGTGTTATCTGAATTCAACATGAGCAAGTCTGTTGTGATGACAATCAAGACAGATGCATTTTTCTTCTTATTACTATCATTATCACCATCATCATATGATCATTATCATTATCACCATTATTATTATTATTATTATTATTATTATTATTATTATTATTTTGTTTTGTTTTAATTTTTACTGTTCTTATTCAATCTTTCACACACACACACACATACATACATACACACAGAGTACACACTCTGTGTGTGTGTGTGTGTGTGTGTGTTTTTGTGTGTGTGTGTGTGTGTGTGTGTGTGTGCATAAACTTGAAATATCTTATGTTATTTGAGAAAAGTTGCATGCGTGTAAATGATTGAGTGCAAGTGCTTCGATTTGTTTCTTTTACAAGATTCAGCGCTATATAAATTCCATATATTATCATTATTATTATTACACACGCACGAACACACGTACTCTCTCACACACACATTAATTGATTTGACTCAGACTGCGTTAAATTAATCAAGAGTCTCAGAGGAATTATCCAATATAGGGGACTAGACTGTCTGTATACCATCAAAACCATACCACTGGCAGACAGAGAGAGAACAGAAAAGAAAAAGACAAAAACAACACACAATAAAAAGAAAAGAAAACAAGAGAAAAGAAGAGAAAGACAACAACAAAAAGTTAAAAGAAAAAACAGAGAAGAGACAGACAGAAAAAAAAAGAAGAAAAACAGACAGAGAGAATAAAAGAGACAGACCTCTCCCTCCCCCCCCCCAAAAAAAAAACCAACAACAACAAAACAAAACAAAAACAGAAAAGAAGAAGAAAAAAATAATAATAAAAATGGAATGTGTATAGCGCTATATCTTGCAAAGACAAATCAGAGCGCTTGCATTCCACATAATTATTCTTACAGAGTCATGCAGCCAATAACTATTAAAACTTACACAAAATTCAACTGCACGCACCTACACACACACCACACACATGGTTTGTAGGCTTTGGAAGAGAAGAGAATGGCAAAAAAAATCAAACAGGGAGAAGAGAACACACACACACACACACACACACATACACACACACACACACACCACAAAGAAAACAGGAGAACAAACCTACTACCTACAACAAAAACTCAAACAAACCACTACTTCCCACACTTCCCAGGAAGCTTTTTATTTTATTTTATCACCACCACAATTCCAATATTTCATATCTAAAGAAAGAAGGAAGGAAGGGGAAGAGAAAATAAAGGATAGAGGTAGATGGGTGGGTGGGTGGGTGGGTTGGTTGGGGGAGGAGGGGTGGGGGGTGGGGGTAGAGGGTGTTATAAGGAAGCGATACCTCTATATATATATAAAAAAATAATAATAAAAATCTCTCTACTCCCTTGAAGACACTTTGCCTATGGTCCAGTAGTAGTGTCGGTGGCGGTGACTATTGTTACAGGCACCAGTGTTTACTGCCTTGTGCGAGATATGGCTGACTGGCTGACTGGTTGACTGACTGGCTGACTGACTGACTGACTGATTGATGCTTGGTGGACTTGAAGAGTTATTATGACGTTTGGGTTGGGTTGGTTGGTTGGTTGGGGGAGTGTGGGGGGGAGGGAGAGTAAGAGGGGGAGAGGGAGGGAGAGGGGGGGGAGGAGAGGAGAGGGGATGAGGGAGGGAGGGGGCAGGAAGGGAGCGGAAGAGCAGAGGGGGACGACAAACAGGGGGAGTGTAAGCAGACAGAAAGACAGAGAGATCGGAGAGAACAAAGACCGAGAGAGAGACGAGAGAGAGGGAAAGACAGAGAGGAAACGGGAGAGGACAGAGAAGAGAGAGAGAGATGAGAGAGAAAAGAGAGACTCGGGAATGAGAGAGAGAGAGAGAGAGAGAGAGGAGAGATCGGATGAAGAGAGAGAGAGAGAGAGAGAGAGAAGAGAAGAGAGAGGAGAGAGAGAGGAGAGAGAGAGAGAGGAGAAAGAGAGAGAGGATGAGAGAAGAGAGAGAGAGGAAGAGAGGTAGTCTTTAGAGAGAGAGATGAGAAAAAATAAAAATAAAAACACCCACAAAAAAACCAACCCAACGGCGACACGAAAAAAACAACACTGGTGGAGTTCACTGGAAGCCATGTCAACCAGGGACTGTAGTAATGCTATACCTCCTCTTCCTCCCCCTCCCTGTGTGTGTGTGAGAGAGAGAGAGAGACGGAGAGAGAGAGACAGACAGACAGAGACAGCCACAGAGAGAAGGGAGAGTATGATTTGAGTCATTTCCCTTTACCCCCATTGTTTGTATGCTAGACCGAGTGTGACAAGGGAGATAATTAGATTACCTCCCATGCGATCAGAGCCCAGGGGTCGCAGCCAGTGTCTTGGTTCTAAATCGGGACACACCTGTGAATTGTGCGACACTCTCGTTTCCTTAGATAGCGATAGTTAACTCCCTGCCGCTGCGTTCACAGCGCGATAGCAATGCTGAAAAAGCGCCTAGGAACTACAATAAAAGTACATTCACAGAATTAGAAAACAGAAACAAAATTCTGATTGTGACAAAAATAATAAGGACCAAACATGAGCAGAACATATATCTATTCGACAAGAAGTTAAAATAAAAAACCGTGGACGTAAAAGTTAACTTACCATTAGACTAAATGTGCACATTGGATAAACCAGCCAGTCAGTAAGTTTAAATAATAAGCACCCAACCCCCCCCTCCCTAAATTCAATTACTAACATCAGAATTAACACGCAAAATCCAGATTTCAGGTTTTCAATAAAGTGTATCTGGAGCTTAACAAAACGTCTGAAAATTAAAAACAGAAATAACATTCAAGTAAGGTAAATTATATAAAGATGAAAATATTTCTTTTACAATTAAAAAAAAACCCCATTGAAAAGTCTTTCATTGGAGAAATAAAAAATTATCTGTGGTTAAGGAGACTGTGATGGACTGTGCAGATAAAAAAGATGAAATTTCTAACACAAAATTTCCAGAAAATGGGAATGCTAGGCTCCTAAACGGGAGAGTGGGTTTGACAATACAATGTTTTGCACTTTATACCGGAGTGAGGTTGCCTTATTCATTCATTACCCTGTCAACACTCATATTTTTGATGTTTTTTACAAAGCTAATAAAGCTAGGCTACATTTCCGTTACATGTCAAAATGGTCTGCGGTGAGGTTCTTTCAAACTGATGATTCCTCAACTTTCCATCTGAGCTTGTCACGGAGTGAGACTGCCTTATTCATTACCCGTCAACACTCATATTTTTGGTTTTTTACAAAGTTTAAAGCTACGCTACATTTCCGTTTCATGGCCTGTGTCAAAATGGTCTGCGGTGAGGTTTTTACTTTCAAACTGATGATTCCTCCAACTTTCGATCTGAGCTTGTCGAATTGTTTATTAAAAACTTCGGGAAAGGGGCCCAGGGATTTCTTCTGATCTGATTTTTTGAATGACAGAGTGGAGTTTTTCTGTCTGTTGTCTTAAATGTTATTACTTCTGTTCACTTTCAGTAATATTAGGGGGGAAAAACCGTGTGTGTGTGTTTCGATTTTGCGACTGTTCCTCACACTTTGCAATATTGGATCGAGTTTGTGTCTGCATGCAGTGCTCTCAAAGTCTCTGTCTACCTCTCTCTCTCTGCTTTCTCAGCTTTATCAACTCAAACAACAGCCAACCTCCAATCGAAACCCAACACAATTCTACACACACACACACAAATTAAACACTCGCCGTCGTCATATTCAGAATAGTAAAGTAATCATTTCTTTCCATCCCGACTTCCTCAGCTTTACACAAACACATGGTGCATCAGTGGCCTAGAGGTAATTCACCTGCCTAGAAAGCGAAAAGTCCAGCTTTCAAGGATGTGGTGGTTCGATCCCCGTTTGAGCCCGAAACTTCTACCCCCATCCACTAGATGAGTGGTGGTCCGCGTGCTAGTCTTTCGGATAAGAAGATAAACCGAGGTCCTGTCCAATACTCATTTACTGCAAGTTATAAAAAAAAATCCCACAGCAACAAGAGAGCTGTCTCTGGCAAAATTCTGGAGAAAAAGCCCCTCTGATAGGAAACCAAATACAAATATTATATGCAGACAGGAAAAGAAAAAAAACCACATAATGGGTGGCGCTGCTCTTGTGGCGACACGCTCTTCCCAGGAAGAGCAGCCCCATTTTATGCAGAAAAATCTGCTTTAACTTAAAGTCTCTCTCTCTCTCTCTCTCTCTCTCTCTCTCTGGGCGCTTATTCATTATCCTTGAATTAAAGAATTTGATCTCTCTCTTCTCTCCTTCTTTTCACCCCGTACGTACGTACACACACACAGCTATATAAATTCCATATATTATTATTATCTTCGCTCAAGAAAATGCCAACAAACCAATCCAATCATTAATACACACACACACACACACACACAAACTCCCCACCCCCACACACAACAAATAATAATAATGTATGGAATTTATATTATATATATTTAAATACACAATATATAAATATATATATATATATATTCAAATACACTCCCCCCCCACACACACACACACAACACACACAAACAACCCCTACACACACACACACAAAACACAACACACACACAAACTCCCCCCCCCCCCCCATCCCTACACACACACCACACATAAACTCCCTCCCCCCTACACACACACATACACACTCACCACCACCACCACCACCAAAAAAACACTTGTCAAAAAGCTGCTGCAAGACAGACTATTACAATAAAGGAGAAGGAAGAACAGAGAGGGCAGCAGCTAGCTAGAGGCCCCTTGTTGGCCTGAGCAATTCACCCTGTCTTTCTCACCTGACTGTCAAACCGCCCCGGCACCTCTCCTCCCTCTCTCCTCCTCCTCCTCCGATTCCTCTCTCCTCCCTCTCTCTCTCTTTCTCCTCCTCGGCGCTTCTTCTCTCTTTTTCCTCCTCCTCGGCGCTTCCTCTCTCTCTCTCTCCCCTTCTCTCTCTCTCACGACCAGACCACGCTGCTTTTCCTTGCTTCCCACAGAGAAAGAAAACTGATCTCTGCACTCTTTACAACTAACTCCTTTTTGCCGCCAAGATTTACTACACAATAACAACAAAACACACGCGCGCGCGCTGTCAACAATAAGAAAAACAAAAACAAAAAACAACCCAAACCCAACAATCACGGACAGTGTGTACAAATCTCTTATTTCAGCATCATTTTTTTTCGAATCACATTTTTTTTCTGGACAAAAAACATTGCCCCGGCAGGTTCAAAAAACACACAACAACTCCTGGAATATGAGAACTTGTCCCCCTCCACACATAAACACACGCTGGGTGTGAGGAGGGTGTTAGGTTTTTCACACTCGTATAAATACACACACACTCACACACTCCTGTAGTAGTAGTGGTAGTAGTTGTATAGCCAACCCCCACGCTCAGGTAGCCAAAGAGAACAGCAGTTAAGTAGCCAGGAAGGTGCGAAGTTTTCCAACTCGATCAACAATCCAAGCCTCTCTGAGGGTGTGAAGTAGGACACGAAGTAGTAGCAGGAGATAGAAGATATCCTCACACAAAGGCGGCTCCCCTATACGCTATAAACACGGAGGGAAGTTAGCGAAGAAGAAGAAACAAGAAGACGACGACGACTGCCACGGAACTGTTGTGAAAAGGAGTTGACTTGTGGCCCCCCCTTACTACTACTACTACTACTACTGCTTGCTGCCTGGGCCCCTTGTGCGCCAGACCGACCCCGCGCTGCCGTCGACGCCGCCGCTGCACCGCGCCACAAAAAGCCAAAGCAGGAAGATCAGACAGAGAGAGAGAGAGCGAGCACACACAGCGGAAACAGTGCGCCCAAAAGTTGGTTGGTGGAGGAGTGTGGTGAGAGTGTGTGTGAGTGTGTGTTGTATGGGGTTAGTAGTAGTTGAGGAGGGGGTGTCAAGCAAAAACACCTCAGGTTTCCTTTCGCTTGTGTGTCAGTTATGTGAGCTATCCCCCAACTCCTACGACACCACCAACTGCTGGGGGGAAGTTAAAGTAGTCACTCTTACTAGGCTAGCCTAACTTGCCTTTTCCCCTCCTCGCTAAAAAGTCAGCGGCAGACTGCGAGGCCAAAAGTTGGCCAAGAAGAGATAGCACAGCACAGCACAGCACAGCACAGCACAGAACAGCCTCCGACAAGTCTCTTCTTTCTTTCAGTCTGCCAGTCTATCATCCCTCACTCACTCACTCCTTCCTTCTTTCCTTCCTTCAACTTCAAACACTCCTCCCATAGTCTTGTTTGTTGCTTACCAAAAAAAACAAAAAAAACAAAGAAAAAAGCCTACAAAAAACCATGCTGTAAGGCTTGGGGGAAGGTGGAGGTGGGGGTTCCTCTCCTAACCAACCAATCAGAGGCGAGTTTCACCCGTTCATCAATGGCGTGAAGCTCCGCCCCCACACGCACAAAAGGGGCGTGGCCAAACGAAGCCAGGGCTGTCAGACAGCTCGACCCAGGTCGGGTGACGGTGTTAGTTTAGTGCCCCGTGAAATTGAGTCCCTCGGGGTAAGAGAGAGCAGCAAGAGAGAGAGAGAGAGAGAGAGAGAGAATCTGCTGTCTGCTTCATAGCTCTAAGAACATTGGATTGGGGGGAACATGGCGCGAACAATTCTGGCCTGTTGCAGCATTCAGGCATGCATCAGTAATAGTGTCGGCCACAATGCAATTTTTTGTGGTTTGTTAGAGGAGAGATGGAAAGGGGTGGAAAGAGGGGTGGGGAGGGAGGGAAGGAGGGGTTTGGTGGGGGTGTGGCGTGAGAGAAGAGTTGAAGGATTGAAAGGAGGAGAGCAAAGATGGAAGGAAAGCGTGAGAGACAGGGGAAGAATGAAGAAGAAGAAGAAGAAGAGAGAGAGAGAGAGAGAGGAGAGAGAGAGAGAGAGAGAGAGAGAGAGAGAGAGACAGATAAGGGGGGAGAGACAGAGACAAACAGACAGAGAGACAGATAGAGACAGACAGAGACAGAGACAGACATACTACAGAGACAGAGAGACGGACCAGAGACAGACAGAGAGACAGACAGAAAACAGACAGAGACTACAGAAACAGACGAGAGAGAGAGAGGAGAGAGAGAGAGAGAGAGGAGAGAGAGAGAGAGAGAGAGAGAGAGAGACAGAGACAGAGACAGAGACAGACAAGACAGACAGAGACAGAATGACATAGTCTATTGTGGTAAGTTTTTAAGGCCCATTCACAAAGGGACAATCAGAATAATGGGGGGGGGGGGGGGGGGGGACTAGGCACAAAACACATATTTTAACTAAAACGAAAAAAGAAATCTCAACAGACCAAATAATCATCATGAGGGGGGGAGAGAGCGAGAGAGAGAGGAGAGAGGGGGGGGGGGGGGGGGAGGGAAGAAAGACAGAGAAAGAGAGAGACACACAGAGAGGGAGGGAGAGAGAAAGAGAGAGAGAGACTGAGAGGGGGGGGGGGGAGAGAGAGAGAGAGAGGCAGGGAGAGAGAGATTGACTCATTGACAGACAGGGAGAGAGAGGAGACAGAGGACAGAGACACAGAGAGATGGTGAGGGAGGGAGGGAGGGAGGGAGAGAGGGAGAGGGAGAGAGAGAGGAGAGAGGAGGGAGAGAGAGGAGAGAGAGGGGGGGGAGGGAGGGAGGGAGAAAGACAGAGAAGAGAGAGACAGAGAGAGACACAGAGAGGGAGGGAGAGAGAGAAAGAGAGAGACTGAGAGAGGGGGAGGGAGAGAGAGAGAGAGAAAGAGAGAGAGGCAGGGAGAGAGAGATTGACTCATTGACAGACAGGGAGAGAGAGAGACAGAGACAGAGACACAGAGAGATGGTGAGGGAGGGAAGGAGGGAGAGAGGGAGAGGAGAGAGAGAGAGAGAGAGAGAGAGAGGAGAGGAGAGAGAGGGAGAGAGAGAGAGAGAGGCAGGGAGAGAGAGAGAGAGAGGCAGGGAGAGAGAGAGGAGAGAGAGAGAGAGGGGAGAGAGAGAGATGAGAGAGAGAGAGAGAGAGAGAGGGGAGAGAGAGAACAACGAACAGTATTTATTGCCGTTAAAAAAGCTTTTATTAAGCCATTTACCAGCGCGTTTTGTGAGTCAGTGATATACGCAAAGAAGGGGTTGGGGGGGGGGGGGGGGGGGGGGGGGGGGGTTGGGGGTGAGGGTGTTTTTCTTTCTTTTCTTGTTTAATCTACGTCATGTAGGCTACAATAGCAACCGTGACGCGAAAACTGGACATGGAAACGACGTTGGTACAACGCGCGTTACATTTAAAAAAAAAATCTAGTATACTTTGTTTAAGTCTTTTTATTTTTTTGCTATGGGGACAGAGGGTCAGGGATATGAAACATAATAATAATAATAATAATAAAAATGGGATTTATATAGCGCTATATCTTGTATAAAAAAAAAACCAAACCAGCAACACAACAAAGTTATCAAAGCGCGTACTGGTATGCAGAGACTTTCAAACAACACATGCAACACAATGATTATCATGATACGTTTAACATATCGTGGAGAGAGACAGACAGACAGAGACAGAGACAGGGAGGGAATAGGGAGAGGAGAGAGAGAGAGAGAGAGAGAGAGAGAGAGAGAGAGAGAGAGGGGGAGAGAGAGAGAGAGGAGAGAGGAGAGGATGAGAGAGAGAGAGAGAGAGAGAGAGAGAGAATAAACTGAACATGACCAGATTTTCAATTAATTCCTCGATTGCCTTTCATAAGTTAGGAAAGCAAAGTAAAATAAATAATTTGAGGAGAGAGAGAGGGAGAGAAAGAGAGATGGAGAGAGAGGAGAGAGAGAGAGACGGAGAGAGAGAGAGAGAGAGGGGGGGGGGGGGGGGGAGATTAAAACAACTGAAAGAAAAAGAAGAAAGAAAGAAAGAAAGACAAAACAGAAGAAGAAGAAGAATTGTGATAAGCTTTACGCAAAGTTGAGGAAAATAGAGAATTATGATTTATTCTTTTTAAAAAAAAACAGACAGGAAGGGGAAAAAGACATAAAACAAGTTAAAGAAAGAAAGAAAAAAAAAGCTAGGAGGGGGGAAAAAGAAAGAAAAAGAAGCTAGTTAAAGAAAGGAAGGACAAAAAGAGTGAAAGGCAGAAGGAAGAAAGGAACAGAAGTTTAATTTAAAAAAAATTGTTTTTAAAATTAATTTTAAAAAACTAAAAAGAAAGAAAAGAAAAACGAAGACGGAAAGAAGTAAAAAGAAAATGAATGAATGAAAAACAAAGGGAAAAAAAGAAGGAATGGAGAAAGACAGAAAGAAGGATCGAAAAGAACAAAAAAAGTTAAAAGAATTTTTTTTTTTTAAGCAAAAGAAGAGATGCTTTCACGCTTTAACAATCACTTATTTATTGTCACTAGATGCTTTCACGCTTTAACAATCACTTATTTATTGTCACTGCCCAACTAGTCGTTTTGACAAGGGAGGTAACAGATTTCTTTTGTGAAACACTAAAACAGCAACAACAACAAACAACAACAACAACAAAACCCAAACAAACAAACCCAAGTGAAATACGTAATCAGTACAAGTATTAAGTTTGGCAAAAAGAAAGGATGCATCATCCACTTACAATAAACTAATCATTACATAACATTGGGGTCTAAAAAAGGGGGGGAAAAAAAAGAAAAATCAAACTGAAATGCATATAACAATTTTCGAATCGACCACCCATATTCAAACTACATGTGATAGATAATAATCAACCTAGTAAAAAAAAAAAAGAGAGAGAGAGAGGGGGGGGGGGGAGGGGAGAGGGAGAGAGGAGAGAGAGAGAGAGAGAGAGAGATGAGAGAGAGAGGAGAGAGAGGAGAGAGAGAGAGAGAGAGAGAGAGATGAGAGAGAGAGAGAGAGAGAGAGAGAGAGAGCAAAAACTACAAGTTCTTGATGGCAAAAACACATACGTTAGGCTGCTTACAAAATTATGTGTGGGTCTTTTTCTATAGGTTACAAAAACAACAAACCAACAACCCCAAACCAAACCAATAAAAAAGGCAAATAATAACATGGGGGGTTACGGCGGGATAGCCTAGTGGTTAGAGCATTGCGCTCGTGATCTGACGGCCCGGGTTCGAGCCACCACAGGAGACACTCGTTTTAGGGATTTTTTCTCCTTGGGAGTTAACATCAGTACTGACTCCATCCATTCTTGCCCCAAAATCCTTCCAATGAGACTATAATTATAAACCTCCTAGGCCATGCGTGCAGGCGAAAGCACGCAGAACATCTTTCACACACACACGTTAAAAAAACCCAACCGTTTCACTTTTCGCAAGAGTAGGCCAATTTTGTGCCCAGTAGGGACGGATGACAATTTTTTTTTTAAATATCACTAAGAGTGAACGGACGTTAACTTGAAGACAAAAACAACAACTAAAAACAACAACAACAACAACAACAACAAACTCCACGCATGCATGCACACATGAGTCCGTGTTTAGAAACCTAGCCCGAAGACGGAAAGCGGCAACCTTTAGGGGTACGTTAACAACGGTCGCAGCAAAAAAAAATAAAAAAAAAAAAAAAAAAAAAAAATCTCACCAATGGATGACCATCGGAGTTCTAGTATCTGAGGGGGGAAAAAAAACCCGAAACCAACAAAAAAATGAAACAAAAACAAAACATAACAACCAAAACAATCCCGTTACATTTCTTTTCAGTCAAGGATTATTTATTTTTTTTTTTTTCGTTCCTCGGCTAGAGCTCCGAGGTTCGCCATTGGTGAGATTTTTTTTCACGTAATCAACCGTCTTTACTCTCCATGAAGGTAGCCGCATTTTCGAGTTCCTGTGACCCACCCAACGCTGGCAAGAATTACGGGATCTCTTTATCGTACATATTGATTTGATCTTCTGCATGTGTACGATTAAGGCACTGGCAGGTCTGCACTTGAAGTTGACAGGAAATATCGTACAAATCCTCCTCACCAGACCGCCGCCGCCGCCGAGATTCGAACCCGAGACTTCATGGACACGTACACGTGGGATTGAAGCACAAACCACGGTCTTTGACCACTTGGCCATAGCGTCCGTCGGGTCAAGAACATTAATGGTACATATACGATGATGATTTCAAGGACATGTTACAAAGACTGTTCTGTGGATAAAGGAGGAGGAAGAGGACAAAGCGAAGAAGAAGGAGGAGGAGGAGGAGGAGGAGGAGGAGGAGGAGGAGGAGGAGGAGAAGAAAGAAGGAGGAGGAGGAGGAGGAGGAGGAGGAGGAGGAGGAGGAGGAGGAGGAGGAGAAGAAGAAGAATTGCGAAGAAGAAGAAGAAAAAGAAGAAGAAGAATTGCGAAAAAAGAAGAAGAAGAATTGCGAAGATGAAAAAGAATTGCGAAGAAAAAGAAGAATTGCGAAGAAGAAAAATTTGCGAGAAGAAGAAGAATTGCGAAGAAGAAGAAGAAGAAGAATTGCGAAGAAGAAGAAGAATTGCGAAGAAAAAGAATTGCGAAGAAGAAGAAGAATTGCGAAGAAGAAGAAGAATTGCGAAGAAGAAAAGAATTGCGAAGAAGAAGAAAGAAGAAAAAGAAAAAGGGAGGAGGAGGGCGGAGGAGAGAGAGAGAGGGAGAGAGAGAGAGAGAGAGAGGAGAGAGAGAGAGAGGAAGAGAGAAGAGAGAGAGAGAGAGAGAGGAACAACCAAACATTAGTATCTTGTGCTCTCCCCTCTCTCTCTCTCTCTCTTTTCCTCTCTCTCTCTCTCTTTTCTCCCCTCCTCTCTTCTCTCTCTCCCTTGTTTGGTTGAGATTGGGGTTGTGTGTGTGTGTGTGTGTGTGTGGTGTGTGTGTGTGGTGTGTGTGTGTTGTGTGTGTGTGTGTGTGTTGCCAGAGGGCTGGGTTGTAAAAAAAAAAAAAAAAAAAAGCATGCTTGCTTATGCCTAACCCTCTTTAAATAAAATTAATTTAATTAAATTTTCGATTTCTTTCTCTATCTCTCTGCTTTTTGTTTAAATTTCAAATCAGAGAAAAAAAGTAAAAATAATGAATAAAAAGGTTTCTTTCTCTCTCTCTCTCTCTCTCTCTCCCTCTCTCTCTCCTCTCTCCTCTCCTCTCTCTCCCCTCTCCAACAAAGGGGGAGACGGTAGGGGCAGGGAGGGGGAGGGGGGGGGGGGGGGGGGGGAGAAAGAGAAGAGACAGCATTCAGTTCATTCACGTTCTTTCTTGTTTCTGCAAGCAGCTGCTGTATCTTACTAATTCAAAGAATATTATTTTACTGCATTTTTGTCTCACCACACACATAGAGTCTCTCTCCCTCTCCTCTCACACATACTCACACACACACATACACACACATCACACACACATACCCCACTCATACACACACACATACACACATACATACACACATACATACACACACATACATACCACACACATATCACACACACATACACACATACATACACACACATAATACACTCCACATCACACACATACACACACAACATCACACACAAAAACACAACACACACACCACACACACACACACACACACACACACACACACACACACAACACACACACGCCTGTGTTTCCTTGTTATAACAACAGTGTACTTGCCTTTTGACGTAAACTTGAACACATGTTTTTTTTGTTGTTGTTGTTTTGATTTTGTTTTTTTTTTGTTTGGTTTTTGTTGATGTTGTTGCTGTTTTTGGGGGTTGTTTTGGTTTTTGTTGTTGTTGTTGTTTGTTGCTGGTTCTTGCTCTGTTACGTGTGCTTTGATTTGTTGCTTTACAAGATTCAGCGCTATATACATTCCATACATTATTAGTAGTAGTAGTACCTTGTCAAGTTATTCGTAATGATAGTTTAGACTTTTATTGTTGCTTATTTTTGTTTTTGCTTTTTGTTTTCTTGTTAGCAATAGACGGGACAGCCAGGTGGTTAGACTGTTGTGCACTGCGCTCCTGATCAGCTGAACCGGGTTCGAATCCCATTCATGGAGATTCCACGCGCGCGCGCGCACGCACGCACGCACGCACGCATACACACACACACACACACACACACACCTGGAGTTAACATCAGTGCCGACTCCATCCCCGCTCCCCCCAAAAAAAACCACACAAAAAAACCACACAACAACAACAAAAAAGTCCTTCGGATGAGACAATAAACCGAGGTCTCGTGTGCGTGCGCACGCAGAACATCTTACGCACACGTTAAAACCTGCTCCGCTATACGGAAGAGTAGGCCATTGTGTGCCAGCGGGAACGGATGAAAAAAATTACAAAACTGCAAACATACGGGGACTGGGATGTTAAAAAAAAGCACATGAGTGCTTATTCCATTAACCTCAAAATTATAGAGGTTTTTAAAAAGCTATATATAGAAAAAGAATCAGAGGGAGGATGACAAGAAGAAGAAAATAGAAGATGAGAAGGAAAGAAGATGAACAAAAAAGAGAAGATGGAAGAGGAGAAAGAGGAGAAGAATTGCGAAGAAGAAGAAGAATTGCGAAGAAGAAGAAGAATGCGAAGAAGAAGAATTGCGAAGAAGAAGAAGAATTGCGAAGAAGATTGCGAAGAAGAAGAAGAATTGCGAAAAAAACTTGCGAAGAAATTGCGAGGAAGAATTGCGAAGAAGAATTGCGAAGAAGAAGAAGAATTGCGAAGAAAGAAGAAGAAGAAGAAGAAAAGAATTGCGATGAGAAGAATTGCGATGAGGAAGAATTGCGAAGAAGAAGAATTGCGAAAAAAGAAGAAGAAGAAATTGCGAAGAAGAAGAATAGCGAAGTAGAAGAAGAAGAAGAATTGCGATGAGGAAGAATTGCGAAGAAGGAGAAGAATTGCTAAGAAGAATTGCGAAGAAGAATTGCGAAGAAGAATTGCGAAGAGAGAAGAAGAAGAAAAGAAGAACAAGAAGAATTGCGAAGATGAAGAAGAAGAAGAATTACAAAGAAAAAGAATTGCTAAGAAGAATTGCGAAGAAGAAGAATTGCGAAGAAGAAGTGCGAAGAATTGCGAAGAAAGAAAGAAGATCTTTCACAATCTTTTAAACACTTACAGTTATCTTATCTTAGTTCTCTTTATCTATTTGACGCGATGTTGTTCAGCCGCAGCCCCCCCCCCCCCCCCCCCCCCCCCCCCCCCCCCCCCCCTCCCCCCACACACACACACAATCCCCCCCTTATTTTTTATTTTTATTTTTTATTTTTTTGGGGGGGCGCACATAAATTACTCAAGTACTGGTAATAAAAGCATTGCGTGCTGAGTATAGCTTACTCATTTTATGTACTGGCGCTAAGTTGCTGTGAACGAATAAAATTGAGTTTAAATCAAGGAGGAGGAGGAGGAAGAAGAGGAGGAGGAGGAGGAGGAGGAGGGGGGGAACAATAATGCACAGAAAGAAAGAAAGAAAGAAAAGAAAAGAAAGAAAGAAGAATTGCGAAGAAGAAGAAGACGAAGAAAAAGAAGAAATGCGAAGAGGAATAGCAAAGAAGAATAGCAAAGAAGAATTGCGAAGAAAAGGAAGAAGAATAGCGAAGAAGAGGAAGAAGAATTGCGAAGAAGAAGAAGAATTGCGAAGAAGAATTGCAAAGAAAAAGAATCGCAAAGAAAGAGAATTGCGAAGAAGAAGAAGAATTGCGAAGAAGAATTGCGAAGAAATGCGAAGACGAATAATTCGAAGAAGAAGAAGAAGAAGAAGAAGAAGAAGAAGAAGAAGAATTGCGAAGAAGAATTGCGAAGAAGAAGAATTGCGAAGAAGAAGAAGAATTGCGAAGAAGAATTGCGAAGAAGAATTGCGAAGAAGAAGAAGAAGAAGAATTGCAAATTGCGAAGAAGAAGAAGAAGAATTGCGAAGAAGAAGAAGAAGAAGAAGAAGAAAAGAAGAAGAAGGAAGAAGAAGAAGAAGAAGAAGAAGAAGGAGGAGGAGGAGGAGGAGGAGGAGAAAAAAGAAGAAGAAGAAGAAGAAGAAGAAGAAGAAGAAGAAGAAGAAGAACAAGAAGAACAAGAAGAATTGCAAAGAAAAGGATTTGCAAAGAAGAAGAAGAAAAGGAAGAAGAAGAATTGCGAAGAAGAAGAATTGCAAAGTAGAATTGCGACGAAGAATTGCGAAGAAGAATTGCGAAGAACTGCGAAAAAGAAGAATGCGAAGAACTGCGAAGAAGAAGAATGCGAAGAATTGCGAACAACAACAACAACAAGAACAACAAGATCAAGATCTTTCACAATCTTTAAACACGTATCATTATCTCTTTTTTTCTCCCTCTTCATCTGTTTCACAGGAATTTGTTCAGCTGCGGTCCATTTTTCCGCACATAACTGCTCAAGTACTCGTGATAAAAGCATCGCCTGTTGTAGATAGCTGCTTACTACTCACTCATTTGATGTACTGGCGCTAACTTGTTTTGAACGAATAAAACTGTGCTTAAACCACGAAGAAGGAAGAGGGGGAGGAAAGAAGAAGGAGGAGGAGGAGGAGGAAGAAGAAGAAAGAAGAAGAAGGAGAAGGAGGAAAAGGAGAAGAAGAAGAAGGAGAAGAAGAAAGAAGGAGGAGGAGGAGGAGAGGGAAAGAATGCAAAGAAGAAAGAAAGAAAGAAAGAAGAAAGAAGAAGAAGAAGAAGAAGAAGAAAGAAGAAGAAGAGAAGAAGAAGAGAAAGAAAAGAAAGAAAGACAGACAGACAAACAGAAAGAAAGAAAGAAAGAAAGAAAGTAAGAAGAGGAACAACAACGACAACAGGAACAAGAAAAACATAATGACGACGACGACGATAATGAGATGATAAATATCACCACAACACCACCACACAAACTAACTAAACTAAACTAAACTAAAACAAACCAACAATCCCAACAAAAACAAACAAGACATTTTCGCAACCGAACAACTCTAATAATAATAATAATAATAATAATAATACATGGAATTTACATAGCGCTGATTCTTGTAAAAAAAAACCAAATCGAAGCCCTCGCACTCAAATCATTTTACACACGCATGCAACTTCTCCTTAACCATAACGACTAACAGATTTCAAAATCCACACACACACACACACACACACACACACACACACACACACACACACACACACACACATGGGGACTGGATGTAAAAAAAAAAAAAAAAAAGCACATGAATGCTTATTCCATTATCCTCGATATTAAAAAAATTCATACATTCCACACACAAAAAATTCAATTCACACACAACACAACAAACAAACACACACACAAACCTGGTAGTAGTAGTACCAGTAGTAGTAACTGGCAGAATAAAACAGAACAGAACAGAAACCAGATAGAGGTAGGTAAGGAGGAACCACATAGGCAACATGTATAATATAATATAACTCTTCACTTTGAGTGCACCAACCAACCCTGGCAGGCTAAAACTTCACACTACTACACTAGGCCTAGCCCACCTCTCTCTAGCTAAGGCTATACCTACCTACCTACCAGCTGTCCCTCGCTCGCTCAGCTCAGCTCCCTATACCATCACAGGCAAGCAAGGCTAGGCTATGCATGTATGTTAGAGACTAGGCGCTACTTCACTTCAGCACCGACCAAGAAAAGCAGTGCACACCCTCTAACCCTCCCACTCCCCTCCACCCCCACCCCCAACACCACCACC
>CM054160.1:30213499-30219367 GCA_028751875.1 Rapana venosa | reverse complement strand
GGGGGCCCCCCGGGTTTACTTTTTAAATATGATGCCCCCCAAAAAAATTTTTTGGGGTGGGGTGAAAAAGAGAGGGGAAAAAATTTAAAAAAAACATCAATCAATCATCATAAAATCATCGCCATTGCAAATTATATCATCAACATCAACAAAAATAATTTTTTAAACCACCTAAGGCCGTTAAAATGGTTGCAACGTTAAGCTAAATACCGCTTTTGTGCGTTGCTGCTGATGTTGAGAGGAGGAGAAGACGACGAGAATAAATGATAAATGATGATGATAACGAAGTGTAACGATGTTACAACGCAATATCTGCACATTAGCTGCAAATGGTACCCGCAAATAAAAAAACGAATTTGATTAATCGGGGGAAGAAAGAGAGAAGAGAGGGATAGAGAAAGGGAGATGGAGAGAGAGAGAAGAGAGAAGAGAGAGAAAAGAGAGAGAGAGAGAGAGAGAGCGAAGAGAGAGAGAGAAGAGAGAGCGGAAGAAATAGATCGCCAACTTTAAAAGTACTTCGCATGAGGTAAAGGCAAAGGAGTCCCATAACCTATAAGGTCGTCAGAGACCTCACTTCTCTAGGGCCAGCATATTGAGGGCGGAGGCGCCCATCTCCTCTCCCTCGCTGCTTTACCTTCCCTGACCCTAAAGAGGGCAGGTACCCATTTACAGCTGGGTGAACTGCATTAGAGAAGCATTAATTTACATTGATGGTGTGAGCAGACACGACACGATGAGCTCTTAACAGTCACCTAAGACTTCAGATCAGGCACACTACCGATAGTTAGTTTGTAAACCTAGGGCTATCTATACTGTGGAAGATGCGGAAAAAGGAGGAAAGCGTGGAACGTGAGAGAGTGCCGTGTCCTAAAGAGGTGATTGTCGTTAAGTAGACTGGGTGGTTTTTTTTTACAGATTCTCATCATCATTATCATTACTACTGTTATTATCGTTATTGTTATTATCATCATCATTATTATTACTACTATTATTATCATTATTATCATCATCATGATAATTGTTGTTATTATTATTATTATCATTAGTTATTTAAGTTTAAGGCTTCAAACCATCTAACGACAAGAAAACCAGTTAACGACAAGAAAAACCATTTAACAACTATTTAACGACCAGAAATCCATCTAACGACACCAAAAAACCCATTTAACGACAAGAAAACCATCTAACGACAAGAAAATCATCTAACGACAAAAAAACACCCATTAACGACATAAAACCATCTAACGACAAGAAAAACCATCTAACGACAAAAAAAACATTTAACGACCAAAAAAACACCATTTAACGACACCCAAAAACCCCCACCATTTAACGACCAAAAAAAACACCATTTAACGACACAAGAAAACCATCTAACGACGCCACACACCAAAAAAAACCCGAGTTACTGGGGTTGGGGAGGGGAAGGGAGGGGGGTGTGAAAAGAAGAACTGTCTTCCTCCTCCTTCTCCTCTTCCTCTTCCTCCTCTTCCTTCTCCTCCTCCTCCTTATCATCTTAATGATGATCAGAATCATCGCCATCATCGCCTGATCTGTGTGTCTGGTTCATGGACGTCATCATCACCTCCCCCTTCTCCTTCTCTCCCCCCCTCGACCCTCCCCTCCTCCCCCTCCCCCCCCCCTCCTTTCCACCGTCTTTCTCCTCTCCTTCCCCTCCAACCCACTCTCTCCTTCCTCTCTCGTCTTCCATCATCTACCCCCATCCCCCCCCCCCCCCCCCCACCCCCCCATCCCTGCTGTTGGCTGTGAGTGTACGCTACATAGGCTAGTGGACGAGGTCTTCTGCCTTCTGTCTTTTCTCACTCATCTCTCTCTCTCTGTCTCTCTCTGTGTGTCTCTGTCTCTGTCTGTGTGTCTCTCTGTCTCTGTCTATGTCTGTCTCTCTCTGTCTCTGTGTGTGTGTGTTGTCTCTCCCCTCTCTCCTTCTCTCTCCCCTTATTTTATTATCATAATATCCTTAAGGGCGGGGACTGGATGTAAAAAAGCACATGGTGCTTATTCATTATCCTCGAAATAAAAGAATTTGTTCTCTCTCTCTCTCTCATCTCTCTCTCTCTCTCTCTCTCTCTCTCCTCTCTCTCTCTCTCCTCTCTCTTGCTGTCTCTGTCTCTGTCGTTCTCTGTCTCTGTCCTCCCTCTCACTCTCTGTCTCTCGTTCTCTCTTTGTCTTTATCTGTCTCTGTCTCTGTCCCCCTCTCTCTCTCTGTCTCCCTTCCCTCTCTCTCTCTCTCTCTCTCCCTCTCTCTCCTCACTCTCTCCCCCTGTCTCTTCTCTCCCCTCTTCTCTCTCTCCTCTCCTCTCTCTCTCTCTATCTCTCTCTCTCTCTGTCTCTGCCTCTCTCTCTCTCGTTCTCTCCCTCTCTCTCTCTGTCTGCCTGTCTCTCTCATGTTCTCACTCTCTCCTTCTCTCCTCTCTCCTATCCTCTCCTCTCTCTCACTCTCTCTCTCTTCTCTTCTCTCTCCCTCAACACTCCCCTCCCCTCTTCTCCCTCCTCTCTCCCTCCCCTCTCTCACACTCTCTCTCTCTGCTCCCTTCCTTTCTTTCATCCTTCCTTCCTTCCATCCATCATTCCTTTCTTCCTTCTATCCTTCCATCCCATCCTTCCTTCCTTCCTTCCGTCCTTCCTTCTCAGTTCTCTGCTTCTATCATTCCTCACACACACTCACTACTGCTTCTCTCTCACCTACCCCCTCCCCCTCACCCCCCCCCCCCCCCCCCCCCCCCCCCCATCCTCCCCGTCCCCTTTCTCCATACAGTTTCCATCTCTTCCTGGGTTTTGTATGTGTTTTTGTTTTTGTTTTTTTACCTTGTGTGTGTAGGTATACATACTTCCTACGTGCTTGAACTCTTGGGGTGGATGTGTGTATATTTTGAAAAATGTGTCCTCCCTCTCTCTTTCTCTCCCTCTCTGTCTGTCTGTCTTCTATGTCTCTCTGTCTCTCTCTGCCTGTCTATGTCTGTCTAATCTCTCTCTGCCTGCCTGTCTGTCTATGTCTGTCGTCTCTCTCTGCCTGTCTCTCTGTGTCCTTCTGTCTCTCTCTGCCTATCTGTCTATGTCTGTCTGTCTATGTCTGTCTGTCTGTCTCTGCCTGTCTATCTATGTCTGTCTGTCTCTCTGCCTTCTGTCTATGTCTGTTGTCTCTCTCTGTCTATTTCTGTCTCTCCCTCCCTCGTCTGTCAGTGTCTCTCTTGCTGTATCTGTGTCTCTCTGTCTCTGTCTCGCTCTCTCTCTCCTCTCGTCTCTTCTCCTCTCTCTCTCTCTCTCTTGTCTTTGTCTGTCTGTCCTCTCTATCTACCTCTCTCTGTCCTCTGTTTCTCTCTGTCTATCAACCTGTCCTATCAGTCTCGCTATCTCTTGCTTTCACCTGCCTGTCCTTTGTCTAATGGCCGCTCTCTTCGTCTTTGTCTCTGTCTCTCTGTCTGTCTGTCTTTGTCTGTCTCTCTCTCTCTCCCTTCCCCTTGCCACCCATCCCCCCCTCACCCCCCACCCCCCATCTCTCTCTCTCTCATGCTCCACACCTCCCCCCCCCCCCCCTCTCACCCAACCCCTTCATTTCTCTACTTCCTTCGCTTCAAACCTTCTTTCGCTACTCATCATACCTCCCTCCCCCCCCCCCCCCCCCCCCCCCCCCCCCCCTTTTCAACCCCCAAACCTCCCTCCCCCCTTCCCCCCCTCCCCCATCGTCCTAACTGCCTCAGCCCTTTTCCGCCCCCCAAACGGGTTTTTCAAAACATCATGTTGGCTGAAAGAAGAGAAGGGGGGGGAGGAGGGGATAAAGAAGGAGAAGGGGGTGGGGGGAAAAGAAGAAGAGGGTGGGGGGGGGGGGGGGTAAAAAAGATGGGAGAGAGAAGGCCCATGGGGGAAAGAAGAGAAAGAAAAAAAAAAAACAGATATACCAGAAGACAGTAGACAAAACCCAAAAGAGAAAAGAAAGGGGGAAGGGGGGGGGGGGAGAGAAGAGGGGGGGGGGGTGGACAGAGAGGGAAAAACAGATAAGCAAACAACAGAAGATGGGAGGCTCTCAGACAGAGACAAAAAATAAACAGAGAAAAAGAGATCCTAAACTCAGAGAGAGAGAGACAGACAGACAGGCGGGAGAGAGACAGAAAAGACATAGACAACAGCCCGGCAGATAAGCCCGACAACATAGACAGACTAGACAACGGCAACAAGACAGCCCAAGACGGGACAGGCAGAGAGAGATAGACGGGCCCTCTGAAGCAAAACACAGAAAATGTTAAAGCAAGACAGAGAGACTGGGGAAGCCCTCGCTAAGAAGAGACGAGACAGTACAAAATAAAGAAAAAAAGAGAGAACGACACACAAGAGAGCCCAAAGAGAGAGAACAGAGAGCCACATAGTCTATAAAAAATATTAGTGAAATATGCCCTTGAAAAACAAAAAAAATAAAAAAAAAAAAAGGGCTTTTTGTCGATTTTTAAGTGAGAGGGGGAAAATGGAAAGAGAGAGAGAGAAGGGGGGGGGGGGGGGGTTGGGGGGGGGGGGAGGGGGGGGGGAGGATGGGGGGGGGGGGGGGGGGGGAAAAAAAAAAATTTTGGGGGCAGGGGGTGGGGGGGGGGGGGGGGGGTGGGGGGGGGGGGGGGGGGGGGGGGGGGGGGGGGGGGGGCCCCTGGGGGGGGGGGAAAAAGGGGGGGGGGAAAGGAGGGGGGGGGAGAGGGGAGGGGGAAAAGGGAATTTAAAGCAAGAGAGACCGAAAGGGGGGGGGAGGAAGAGAGAGAGAGAGAGAGAGAGAGAGAGAGAGAAAAGAGAGCGCCTGAAAAATTTCACTTTTCAAAAAAATAATAAGAAAAAGGGTTTTGAAGCAGAGTGAAATTCACTCACCACACACCATATTTTACACACACACAAAGCGCCGCGAAAGGGCACACCCAAAACAACCCACCGCACAAAAAAACACATTACAAACTTAAACTAAAAATATCACACACACAAAACATACAAAACTCACACACCCCACGCTATGCGCAAAAAACGAAAAAATTGATCAGACCAACTTCACAGTTTTTTTTCCAAAAAAGGGTCAGAGAGAGAGGGGGGGTGGGGTGGGAGGGGGGAGGGGGGGGGGGGGGGGGGGGGGGGGGGAGGGGCGCTCTGACAAGGTGTAATTTCTCAAATGGTTGCTATGGCGATGTAACGGCAGGGGAAATAAATCACACACAACCCCTTCAGCCCGTGAGAGCAAATAAGAGAGGGTGTGTGTACGTGTGTGTGTGTGTGTGTGTGTGTTGTGTGTGTGTGTGTGTGTGTGGTGTGTTTGGAGGGGAGAGGAGGAGGGGGGGGGGTTGAATGCTCTCAACCTGCCAAGCTGATTCATCTATTCATTTATTATTATTTATGTTTTATTTTATGTTTTATATTTGTTTGTGATAAGTGTTTAGTATCGTTCGTTGTGTTCTGTTTTCAGGATTTGATATTTCTGTTGTTTTGTGTTTGTTTTGGGTTGTTTTTTTGCCTGGGGAAGGGAAGGGGGGGGGGGAGGCTTGGTTTTCTGTTACTGTCTGTTTTTTGTTGGGTTTTTTATGCCCCTTTGGTTTGGGTTGGGTTTTTATCAATATTAATACTTTGTACTATAGAATGCACTTTCTACTTCAAGCGTGTGTACATAATATTGATCTATTTATCTAGACATTATATATAATATATATATATATATATATATATATTATATAAATATATAAACATATATATATATATATATAATAGATATTGTGTGTGTTGGTTGTGTATGTGTGTGTGCTAACTCTTAAAATCCTCGAACCTGAGGAGACAACTTAGTAATGGATTTGGGTGTTTTTTTTCTAGATAATAATCATTGTAATTTGGTAT
>CM054160.1:30188499-30208499 GCA_028751875.1 Rapana venosa | reverse complement strand
CTCTCTCCCTCCCCCCTCTCTCTCTCTTTCCCTTCCTCTCTCTCTCTCTCTCAGTGTGACAGAGTAGCACGGGTGTGTCTGCCTTTGTAGTCGTGACACCTGTCTTGTTTTTCCCCTCAGCCTCCCTCCCTCCCTCCCTCCCTCCCTTTCTTTTTTTTTGTTTTTCTGTTCTTGTTTTTTGTGTGGTTTTTTGTGTGTTTTGTTTTGTTTTTTAGGGTTAAGTTTTTCCGCCTTTCCATTTTTTGTATATTTTCAGGTTTTGTATGTGTGGGTGTTTTGGTTTGGTTTTGTTTTTTTGGTTTGGTTTGGGTTTTTGTTGCTGTTGGGTTTATTTGTGGTTGTTTGTTGTTGGGTTTTTTGCGGGGGTTTGGTTTTTGTTGTTGTTGTGGGGTTTGTTTTGGGGGCTTTGGGCCCGAGGGGTGGGGGTGGTGGGGGTTGTATTTCTGTTTTTGGTTTTTGCAGTCATCGTCATCGTCATTGTTGTTGTTATTGTTTAGGTTTGTGTTTGTTGTTGTTGTTCTTGTTCGTGTTTTGGTGTAGTTTTGTTGTAAATTTATGGGTGGGGGTGGTGGGTGGTGTCTTTTGTGTGTTACCGACCGTGTCTGGAGAGAGGAAGAGAGAGAGATAGAGAGAGAGGAGAGAGAGAGAGAAGAGAGAGGAGAGGAGAGAGAGAGAGATGAATGGTTTGATGATTAATCAGAAGGAAAGAGAGGAAGAGAAATCATGGCTGATTTGGGGAATCAGTTACTACTACATGGCGAAAGTAGTCCTATATTTAAAAAAATAAATAAATAAATAAAAAAGAGGGGGGGGGGGGGGGGGGGGGGGGCCGAATCCAGCAAATAATGTTTACGATTTTTGCTACATCACAGAAAACTTAACAACAAACAACAACAAACCAGAAAGAAACACAACAGTAACAGATTTTTAAAAAATCCCAAACAAAGTTAAGGACTAGATTATTGTTTCGGACAAACGATGACCGTTAAGAAATTAACACAAAGATGATAGTAGCGCAGAAAAAGTAATGAAGATAGTGTTAAAGGCATGGGATGAGCGGGGAGGGAGAGAGAAAGATTTTAATTTTTTATTTTATTCTTTAATTTCCAGGATAATGGAGTAAGCACTCATATTCTTTTTTTTTCCCGTCCAGTCCCCGTGTGTTTGCAGTTTTGTAAATTTTGTCATCCGTTCCCCCAGAGAGAGAGGGGGGGGGAAGGGGCGGAGACAGAGACAGAGAGAGAACAGCACACAACCCCATCCCCACCTCCACCCCACCCCACCCCCAACCCCCTCCCTCCCCCTCCCCGCCAAATACCATCCAGACTATAAAACAATCATATCAAGCACACACACACCAAAAAACAGGGAAGGGAGGACGGGCAAGTGAAAGAGACAATTGGCAAGGGACACATGCAGGGAACCACTCTGCAAACAAGACAGAGCATGCAGGCACACACACACACACACACACACACTTAACACACACACAACTTCACACACACACACACACACACACTTACACACAACACACTCACACACACACACACACACACACACACCACACACACACCACACAGGGGATGAACGAGGGAGCCAAGGGGTGTGGTGAGGGGGTGAGGGGTTGGGGGGTGGGGGTGGGGGGTGGACGAATGGGGGCAGGTGCGGGGTTGGGGTTGTATGTATGTACCTGGTCAACTCGCTGACTGAGATGCCGCTTGTCTCCCTGACACGGTTTGATGAAGATGCTCAGGTGTGTGTGTGTGTGTGCTGTTGTATACCTCATCCCCCACCCCTAGCCCCACCCCCTCCTTTCCTTCCCTTCCCACCACCCCCCCTTCTCCCTTGTTCTCCCTTCCCACCCTCTCCACACACAAACACACATACACACACACACATACATATACACATACATATACAATACACATACACACACATACATACATACACACATACACACACACACATACATATACACATACACATACACACACATACATACATACACACATACACACACACATACACACACACACACATACATACATACACATACATACATACATACACACATACACATACACACACACATACACACACATACACATACACACACACATATACACACACATACACACCTCACACACATACACACACACATACACACACATACACACACACATACATACACACACATACATACACACATACACACACATACATACATACACACATACACACACACATACACACACACACACACACATACATACATACACATACATACATACACACATACACATACACACACACATACACACACATACACATACACACACACATACATACACACACATACATACACACATACACACACACATACATACACACATACACACACATACACACACACACATACACATACACACACGCATACACACACACACACACACACACACACACACACACACATACACACACACTCATTCTCTCTCTCTCTCTCTCTCTCTCTCTCTCTTCCTCTCTCTTTCTCTCTCTCTCTCTCTTGCCCTCATTTCTTGTTTTTTGTTTTGTGTTTGTTTGTGTGTTTGTTCTTTCGCACCGTCTACCCGATAAATGGGGCCAACATAATTATTATTATTATGCCATGTACAGGGTTGTATTATGGTCATCATCATCACTTCAAGACTTTCATAATTATGTTCTGCATAATTATTTTGTTGTTGTTGTTGTTGAGAATTGAGGAGGAATTCGGACTTTTTGGGGGGGAGTGGAGGGGGGGGGGGTGTTTCTAAAAAGGCAGCCGAATACGCACGCACGCACACGCATCTACACACATACACACACCATCTACACACATACACACACAATCTATACACACACACTAACACACACATACTCACACAAACACACACATACTAACACACATCTACACACATACTCATACAAACGCACACACACACACTAACACACATCTACACACATACACTAACACACATACTCACATACTCATACAAACGCACACACACACTAACACACATCTACACACATACACTAACACACATACTCACACTAACACACACACACTAGCACTAACACACATCTACACATACACTAACACACACACTAAACACACACACACACACACTCACCACACACACACACACACACACACACACACACACACACACACACACACACACACACTTGCTTATCTGTAAACATGTTTTTTCTAAACATATAAGACTGCTACCTTTTACTATCTCCCATCCTTACCCACCACCACCACCACCCACCCCATCCCACCCCACCCCCACCCTGAACTCATTTGACCTGTGAGTGTGATATGGTCCTTTTTTTTTTAACTCTTCTAAACCTTCGTCATAACTTTGGAGTTCTTGTTTGTTTGTACGTTTGTTTGTATCCAAATATAAAAAAGGTAAAGGAGTCCCATAACCTATAAGGTCGTAGGGGAGCGAGGCGTCAGAGACCTCACTTCTCTAGGGCCAGTATATTGAGGGCGGCGCCCATCTCCTCTCCCTCGCTGCTCTACCTTCCCTGACCCTAAAGAGGACAGGTACCCATTTACAGCTGGGTGAACTGGGGGAACTGTACTGAAGCCAAGGCGCGCAAACGGTCACCCATCCAACTGGTAACCACGCTCGACGCTGCTTAACTTGGCTGGGGGAAAGCGAGTGCTCCGACCACTGAGCTATCCCGTCCCCTATCCAAATAAGACAACTGCATATTTGTTTGCCAGCAAGATTTTAAAACACCCAAGCTTATCAAACTGGGCAGCTCACTTTAGAAACGGCCAAGAGAAAAAGAAGAAAAACCAGCATCAACAACAGAAGTTGAAATTATCGTGGGGATGATGAGGAGTGGGGGGGAAGCCAACATTGATAGTAGATCATAAGGCTGAAGTCACCACACATGCCGCTGAGCCAGATAGAGAGGGTGTTGCAACAGCAACAACAAAAAGAAATATACACGCGCGTGTGTGCACGCACGTACGCACGCGCGCGCGCACACACACGCACAGAGAAAGAGGGAGGGATGGAGGGAGAGAGGAGAGGGGGGGGGGGGGATGAGAGAGAGAATTTTCTACTATCTTTAACAGGGGAAACAGCAGCAAATTCAAACAACACACACACAACCCACAACCCCCCACCCCCACCCCCACCCCCCTCCCATCACACACGCACACCTCCCCCCCCCCCCCCCCACACACACACACCTCCCACAACACCTCCCACCACCACCACCACCACCACCTACTACCACCACAGCAGCAACAACAACAAGAGATGCATAGTAAGTACTACTTAAAGAGAAGAGAACTACGACATGATTATCATGGCAAGACGATAACAGTGAAGAAGACAGACGAGAGAGAGAGAGAGAGAGGAGAGGAGGAGGAGGAAGAGATATCGACACCGGATTACAAGACAGTTTATCTCAAAACAAAACAAAACCAAAACCAAAAAAACTCCAAGACTTAACTACACTTCAGCCTTTCCTTCCTTACAGGAAGCCATGTATGTCAATAATTATAATAATTAAATAAATAAAAAGGTAAAGGTGTTCCTATAACCTATGTGGGGGTAGGGCAGCGAGGCGTCAGAGACCTCAGCTTCTCTAGGGGCCAGCATATTGAGGACAGAGGCGCCCATCTCCTTCCTCTCCCTCGCTGCTTTACCTTCCCTGACCCTATAAGAGGGCAGGCAACCATGTGTGTGTGTATGTAATGGAAGCTTTAAAAGCTACCTGAAAATGAAGTTGGCAAGCCAGAAATATACTCCAGGAGAGAAGGGTATAGGGGTGGGGGGGGGGGGAGGGAGGAGAGAGGAGAGAGAGAGAGAGAGACAGATAGATAGATAGACAGGCAGAGATACAAGAGACAGGGGGGGAGGAAGAGAGAGAGAGAACAGAAGACAGAGAGAGAGAGGGAGAGAGAGAGAGAGAGGAGAGAGAGGGGAGAGAGAGAAACTTGAACTGTTAATTGAGAGGGATTGTTGAGTTTACTAGAGAGAGAGAGTGAGAGGGGAGACAGACAGGAAGACAGATAGATAGGGCAGGCAGAGATACAGGGAGAGAAGAGAGAGAGAGGAGAGAGAGAGAGAGACAGGGCAGACAGACAGACAGACAGACAGACAGGAAGAGAGACAGAGACAGGCAGGAGAGAGAGAGGGGGGGGGGGGGGGAGAAGGGAGAAAGAGAGAGAGAAACTCGAACTGTTAAATTTAGAGGGTCTGTTCAGTTTTTCGAGAGAGAGGAGAGAGAGAGAGGAGGAGAGAGAGAGAGATACAGGGCAGACAGAGCGAGGTTTTTAACAGACGATCGCGCGCGCGCCCGAGAGAGGGGAGAGAGAGAGAGAGAGGAGGAGAGAGAGAGAGAGGAGATGAGAGGAGAGAGAGATGAGGAGAGAGGAGAGAGGAGAGAGGGCAGACAGACAGGGCAGACAGACAGACACAGACACACAGACAGCAGACAAAAAAACAAAAATGCAATAGTGTGTAGATAGGGAGGGTAAGGCATGGCAAGGGAAGGCAAGGCAAAGGCAAGGGGGTGGAAAAAAAGCAGCAGAGAAGCAAAAGCAGAAAGAAGAAGGGAAGAAGCAGAAAGAAGAAGAAGGAAGGAACGAAGGAAGGAACGAAGGAAGGAACGAAGGAAGGAACGAAGGAAGGAACATAAGAAAGAGCCTTCTATTGCTGGGCTGGCTGATAGCTTGTGCGCTTCGTGAAGTCAAAACAGCTGTCAGTTCCTCCACGTGATTGGGGGTTTTTAAAAGGGGAGAGGGAGAGAGAGAGAGAGAGAGAGGGAGAAGAGGAGAGGGAAAAGAGAGAGAGAGAGAAAGAGAGAAGGGAGGGGAGGGAGAAAGAGAGGGGAGAAAAAAAAGAGAGGGGGGGGTGAGAGAGATGAGGGAAGGAGAGAGGGAGAGAGAGAGAGAGGGGAGAGAGAGAGAGAGAGGGGGAGGAGGGGGAGAGAGGGGGAAGAGAGAGAGAGGGAGAGGGGAGGGAGAGAGAGAGAGAGAGAAAAAGGGATGAGAAAGAAAAGGGGGAAAAGAGGGGAGAGAGAGAGAGAGAGAGAGAGAGGGAAGAGAGAAAGAGAGAGAGAGAATGAATTGAGAGGGGTTGGAGAAGAGGAGAGAAGACGGGGAAGAAGGAAGAAAAAATAAGAATTAAGGGCAGGGCAGGGGAGAAAAGGGGAAGGGAAGGAAGGAAGAAGAAGAAGAAGGAGGGAGAGAGGGGGGAAGAGGAGGGGAGAGAGGGATGAGAGATGAGAGGGAGGGAGAGAGAGAGGGAGAGAGAGAGAGGAGAGGGGAGGGAGAGAGGGGAGGGGAGAGAGAGAGGAGGAGAGAAAAGAGAGAGGCGGAGGGAGAGAAAAAGAGAGAAAAGAGAGGGGGAGAGAGGGGGGAGAGAGGAGGGGGGAGGAGAGGAGAAAAAGAAGAGAGAAAAGGAGAGAGAGGAAAGAGGGGAAAGAGGAGGAGAGGAGAGAAGAGGGAGAGGAGGAAGGGGAGAGGAGAGAGAGAAAAGAGAGAAAACTCGAACTGTTTTTTTGGAGGGGGTTTTTTTTTTTTGGGGTTTATTTAAGTGAGGAAAACCGGGACAGACGACAGGAAGACAGATAGATAGACAGGCAGGGAGAGAGAGAGGGGGGAAAAAGAGGGGAGAGGAGAGAGAGGGGGGGGGGGGGGGGTTTGGAGGGGGGAAGAGAGAAACTCAAACGGGTTAAGTGAGAGCGTTTTTTGAGTTTACTGAATGAGGGGAGAGAGAAAAGAGAGAGAGGGATGAGAGAGGAGAGAGAGGAGAGAGAGAGAGAGGAAGGGGGGAGGGGAAAACAGCAGACAGCCCAAAACAGACAAAAGCGAAGGGAACGAGTGGGGACAGACAGACAGACGGATTGCGCGCCCGAGAGAGGGGAGAGAGACAGACGGGACCCCACAGACGGGACAGCACACGGGACACACAGACTGACAGACAGACAACAAGAATGAAATGGGTGTGTAGATAGGCGGGGCGGGGGGAAAAGGAAAAAGGCAAGGAAAAGGAAGGTTTGGGAAAAAAAGCAGCACCCGAAGCAAAAGCAGAAGAAGCAAAAGAAGAAAAAAGAAGGAAGAGAAAAAGGGAAAGGAAAAACGAAGGAAGGAACAAAAGAGCCTTTCATTGTTTGGGGGCGGGTTTGGGATAAGCTTTTTGCGCTTCGTAAAGTCAAGGCAGCTGCCCGTTCCCCCACATGTTTGGGGGTTGTAGGGAGAGAGGGAAAAGGAGAGAGGGGAAAAGGAGAGGAGAGAAAAGAGAAAAGAGCGAAAGGGGAGAGAGAGGGAGGGAGGGGAGGGGAGGAGAGAGGAAGAGAGAGAAAAGGGGAGGGGGGAGGGGAAAAAAGAGAGAGGGAGAGAGAGGGGAGGGGGGAGAGCGAGCGGAGAGGAGAGAGAGAGAAAGAGAGAGAGAGGGGGAAAAGGAGGGGAGAGAAAAGAGGAAAAGAGAGAGAGAGAGGGGAGAAAAGAGGGGGGAGAGAAAGGAGAGAGAGGGGGAAAGAAAAGAGAGAGAAAAGGGGAGAGAGAAGAGGGAGAGGGTTTGAGAGAGGAAGGGAGGGGGAGGAGCGGGGAAAAGAGGGGGGGGAGGGGGAGAGAGAGAGAGAGAGAGGAGAGAGAGAGGGAGGGGAGAGAGGAGGAGATGAGAGAGAGAGGAGAAAAGGGGGAAAAAGAGAGAGAGAGAGTGGAAGAGAGGGAGAGGAGAGGAGAGAGGGGAGAGAGAAGAGAGGGGGGGAGAGAGAGAAAAAAGGAGGAGAGGAGAGAGAGGGAGGGGAGAGGGAGGAAGGGGGGGGTTTTGGGGGGTGGTTGTGGAGAGGGGGAGGGAAAGAATTTTTTGAAGGAGGGGTAAGTGGGGGGGGGGGGGGTGGGGGGGGGGGGGTGGATGGGTGGGTGGGGTGGGGGGGGGGGGGGTTGGGGGTAGGGGGCAGCCCCATAACCCCTTTGGCCTCCTGCCCCGCGACTGTAGATTTGATGTCGACATCAAAAGCTCTGGGGTGTTGGGGTAAAAATTTTTTCGGCGCCGCCAACTTCTACCCCCCCTCTCCCCCCCTCTCTCTCTCTCTCTCCCTCCTCCTCCCTCCTCCCCCCCCCTTTCCCCCCCCTTCCCCTCACCCCCCTTGCCAATCAGTTCAAACCTTTTAAAAAAATAAACCACAAACACCCCACCACCCCCCCCCCCCCCCCCCCCCCCCCCCCCCCCCCCCTTTCCCATTCTTTTGTTTGAGGGGCGGAAGGCCAAAAAAATTGTGTAGGGTTCCCTGCTGTGTGTCCCAAAAATCCCCCCCCCCCCCCTGTAAATTTTTAATGTGTTTCCCCCTTGCTTTGAGGGAAAAACCCTCCTCTCCCCCTCCCCCCCTCCCCCCCCCCCCCCCCCACCCCCCACCTTTTTTTTTGATGGGGGGTTTGGCCAAATTTAAATTGTTAGGTATTTGGGCTGTGATTTTAAAAAAGGCCCCCCCCTTCCACCCACCCCCCCCCTTTTTCCCCTTTTCCTCCCTCGGGGGGGAAATCGGTGGTCTAGAGGTAACGCGCCTGTCTGGGAAGCAAAAAAGTCCGGGTCTGATGTGGGGGGCCGGGCGTCCCCCTTTTTGGCCCGGGAAAATTTTTTTCCCCAAAACCCCTTAGACCTGAGTGGGGGTTTTGGGCGCTTGTTTTTCGGATGAGACATAAACCCGAGGTCCGTGTTTCACGTAATTATTTGCGCAGGGGTAAAAAAACCCAGGGCAAAAAGAGAGTTGTCCCTGGCAAAAATTTTTAAAAAAAAAAGCCATTTGTGGGAAAAAACAAATCCCGTGCAAAAAAAAAAAAAAAAAAAAAAGGGGTAAAAGGGTTTGGGCGCACGCAAGTGGCGACCGTTCCCCCGCTCCCCCCGGGGGGAGAGAGCCCTTTTTTCACGGAGGGGAAAATCTGCCGTGACTTAAAGTGGTTTGAAATAACATCTGGCGCTTTGATTTGTTGCTTTACGATTCAGGTTTTATAAAATTCCTTTTAAATTATGATTTTTTTATTAATGGCCAAAATATTTTTTTAAACGAAACCCTGCTGTGTTGTCAAAAAAGGGCCCCCCCCCCCCCCCCCCCCCAACCCCACCCCCCCCCCTCCCTTCCCCCTTGTTGGAGACAAAATGACCAAGATAGGGGTTACGTCCCTGTGTGATGTAAACAACAAAAAAATTCCCCTCCTCTCTCCCCTACACCCTTCCCCCCCCCCCCCCCCCCCCCCCCCCCCCCCCCCCCCCCCCCCCCCCCCCTCCTCCTCCTCCACCCGCTTGTTGCAAGAGGAATGGCCAAAAGATATTATGTACCTGCTGCTGTGATGTCGACAAAGCTCCCCCTACCCCCCCCTCCCCTCCCCCCCCCCCCCCCCCCCCTCCCCCTCCCCCCTTTGTTGCAAGGATGGAATGCCAAAAGAATTATTATGTACCTGCTCTGTGATGTCGACAAAGCTCCCCTACCCCTCCCTCCTACCCAGCCTCCCCCCCCCACCCCCATCCCCCACCCCACCCCCAACCGCTTGGTTGGATTGACAGAATGGCCAGAAGAATAATGTATGTACCTGCTGTGATGTCAACAAAGCTTCCACCTGTCCCCCCCTCAATCCTCTTCCCTCTCCGTTTACCAAGTCACTTTGTCCTAAGGGCCCTTTTGCTGCTGCTGCTGCTGCAATTGTGGGAAAAAAAGCAATGATGGTAGAGAAAGAAGTGGAAGAAACGTGCACTGCTTTTATGCACACGTTAAATCCTGTTCCGCTTTTCGAAAGAGTAGGCCGTTGTGTGCCGGTGGGAACAGATGACAAAATTTACAAAACCCGCATACACACAGGGACTGGATGTAAAAAAAAAAAAAAAGCACATGAGTGCTTATTCCATTATCCTCGGGGGAAAAAAGTCTGAGCGCTTTGATTTGTTGCTTTACAAGATTAAGCGCTATATAAATTCCATACATTATTATTATTATTATACGCATACACGCGAACACACACACACACACACCACACACACACACACACACACACACACACACACACACACACACACACACACACACACAGATTGAAAGTATAGAACATAGTCAACAACAACAAAAATGTTTGGGGCGAAAATAGCTGAATCGTGTTTTGAACGTGAATCGAATCGGTAGGGAATTTTTTGTTTTTTTAGTTTTAAAGGTGGGGGGTGTTGTTTTCTACCAATAGATGCGTGTGTGTGTGTGTGTGTGTGTGTGTGTGTGTGTGTGTGTGTGTGTGTGTGTGTGTGTGTGTGTGTGTGTGTGTGTGTGTGTGCGCGCGCGCGTACATTTGGACTTGTTAGAACTATTACTTGCTATTAGTTGCATGACTGTGTAAGAATGAGTTGAGTGCAAGCGCTTTGATTTGTCTGTGCAAGATACAGCGCTAGAGTCCTTCGGATGAGACTATAAACCGAGGCCCCGTGTGCGAACGCATGCCGAACATCTTGTGCACACGTTACATCCTGTTCCGCTTTTCGAAAGAGTAGGTCATTGTGTGCCGGTGGGAACAGATGACAAAATTGACAAAACTGCATACACACGGGGACTATGTGTAAAAAAGTACACAAGTGCTTATTCCATTATCCTCGATATAAATGAATATATTAAAATGAAATGAATATAACAGATTGAAAGTATAGAACATGGTCGACCAAAAAAAATGTTCGGGGCGAAAATAGCTGAATCATGTTTTGAATGTGAAGAATCGGTAGGGAACTTTTTAAATTTTTTTTTAAATTTTAGAGGTGGGGGGTGTTATCTTCTACCAATATTATGCGTGTGTGTTTGTGTGTGTGTGTGTGTGTGTGTGTGTGTGTGTGTGGTGTGTTGTGTGTGTGTGTGTGTGTGTGTGTGTGTGTTGTGTGTGTGTGTGTGTGTGTGTGCGCGCGCGCGTACATTTGAACTTTGTTAGAACTATTGTTATTGGTTGCATGACTGTGTAAGAATGAATCGAGTGCAAGCGCTTTGACAGACCAAGATACAGCGCTATATAAATTCCATGCAGAACATCTTGCGCACACGTTAAATCCTGTTCCGCTTTTCGAAAGAGTAGGCCATTGTGTGCCGGTGGGAACAGATGACAAAATTTACAAAACCCGCATACAAACGGGGACTGGATGTAAAAAAGCACATGAGTGCTTATTCCATTATCCTCGATATTAAAAAAAAAAGAAGAAAAAAAAGAAAGTTATCTGAGCGCTTTGATTTGTTGCTTTACAAGATTCAGCGCTATATAAATTCCACACATTATTATTATTATTATTATTGTTGTTGTTGTTGTTACTACTATTATTATTACTATTATTATTTTTATTATTATTATCATTATTATTATTATCATTATATCATCACCATACTCCCACCACCACCACCACTCCTAACCCCCCAACCCTCCCACTCCCAACCCCTCCCCCCCCCCACTCCCCACCCCCACCCCCACCCCTGCCAGGACTCCCCTACCCCACCAACATACCAGAAATTTCCCCCAGAAGTTTTTTTTCTCCAGAGAACAGCAGCGACAGCAGCACCAGTCTCACCTAGGCTAACAGCGCTAGAAGGACGAGTAGCAGCACTAGGCGCTAGTGGTTCAATTCTTCCACAGACGGGCAGCCTAGACCGATATGGTCGATACCCCCTGGGTGCCTTGTCAACAATATATATATATTTTTTTTTTTTTGGTTTTGGCGCTGTCTTGTAGACCATTAAGCTCCCTTTAGAGGAGCCATTCACGCCCTTTAGAGAGGGCGATAAAAGAGAGAGAAGGGGGACGAGAGAGAGAGGGGGTGGAGAGAGGGGAGGGGGAGAGAGGAGAGAGAGGGGAGATAGAGGGAGATAGAGGGGGGAGGGAGAGGAGGGGATGGGGTGAGAGGGCGAGAGAGAGAGGGGATAAGGATGATAAAGATGATGGGCAGAGTGATTAAGACGATAGGCTAGGCGAAGATGAATAGGAGGTAGTAGGAGGAGGACTTTTTAGGAAGGGCTGTTTGTCTCTCTCTGTCTCTCTGTCTGTCTGTCTGTCTGTCACCTTTTCTGGCTTTATATATATGTATATATATATATATATATATATATCTTCATCTCTCTCTCTCTTTATCTCTCTCTCTCTTTCTCCCTCTCTCTCTCTCTCAAGGCTTTTGTCCCTAATGCTCCATCTCTCTCTCGTGCAGACCCTTTCCATCCAGGGCCTCATTCTCTCTCGCTCGTCTTCTCTCTCTCTCTCTCTCTCTCTCTCTCTCTCTCTCTCTCTCTCTCTCTCTCTCTCTCTTCTCTCTCTCTCTCCTCTCTCCCTCTCTCTCTCTCTTTCAAAATTTTTTTTTTGGAAGTCCACAAGGCAAGAATTCTCTGTCTGTCTTTCTCAGAGGGGTGAAGACTACAAGACAATACTCTCTCTCTCTCTCTTTCCAAAAAAAAATTGAAGTCCACAATGCAAGAATTCTCTGTCTTTCTCAGAGGGGTGAAGACTACAAGGCAATACTCTGTCTCTCTCTCTCTCTCTCTCTCTCTCTCTCTCTCTCTCTCTCTTTCTCAGACTGAAGTTCAGAGGCCAGAATGCTCTTCTCTCTCTATCTATCTATATTTAATTCTCACACACAGAGAGATGGACAGACAGGCACAGAGAGAGATGGAAAGAAAGAGAGAGAGAGAGAGAGAGAGAGAGAGAGAGAGAGAGAGACGAAGATAGATAGATAGATAGATACTCTGATTTCATAGTTCAGAGTATCTCTATCAATCTATCTATTTATCTATCGATCTATTATCTATCTCTTGTCTGCCTGTCTATCTGTCTGTCTGTCTCTCTCTCTCTCTCTCTCTCTCTCTCTCTCTCTCTCTCTCTCTCTCTCTCTCTTTCTTTCTTTCTTTTCTTCTTTCCATCTCTCTCTGTGCCTGTCTGTGTCTCTTTCTCTTTGAGAAGTGAAGGCAAGAATACTGTCAGTCAGTCTGTCTGTCTGTTTTGGTTTGTCTGTCTGTCTGTCTGGGCTCTCTCTCTCCTCTCTCTCTCTCTCTCTCTCTCTCTCTCTCTCTCTCTCTCTCTCTCTCTCTCTGTGAGAATTAAAACCTAGAAGGCAATAATACTCTCTGTCTATCTGTGTGTATCTCTCTCTCACTCACTCAGAGAAGTGAAGCCCAGAAGGCAAGAATAATCTCTATCTTTGTCTGTCTGTCTGTAAGAATTAAAGCCCAGAAGGCAAGAATACTGTCTGTCAGTCTGTCTGTCTCTGTCTCTCACTCACTCAGAGAAGTGAAGCCCAGAAGGCAAGAATAATCTGTCTCTCTCTGTCTTTGTCTATCTCTCTGTCTGCCTGTCCCTCTCTCTCTGTCTTTGTCTACCTCTCTGTCTGTCTCTCTCTCTTTGTCTGTCTCTCTCTCTGTCTCTCTCTCTTTGTCTCTTTCTTTGTCTCTCTCTCTCTCTCTGTCCCTCTCTCTTTGTCTGCCTCTGTCTGTCTCTCTCTCAGAAAGCAACACAACAGGCTAGGAACGGAACAACAAGCCAGAGAGAGAGAGACAGACAGAGAGACACAGAGAGACACAGACAGAGAGACACAGAGAAAGACAGACACACAGAGCCAGACAGACAGGGAGAGCCAGACAGAGACAGAGACACATACAGAAAGAGAGAGACAGAGATACAGACAGAGAGAGACAGAGACACATACAGAAAGAGAGACAGAGACACATACAGAAAGAGAGACAGACAGACAGACACAGAGAGAAAGACAGACAGACACACAGACACAGAGAAAGACAGACAGACAGACAGACAGACGCAGTCGTGGAATGCCGACTGGGCCGGGGCCAGGCCAAAAAAAAAAAAAAAACTCACAAGGAAGGAAGGGAAGGGGCATGGGGGGTTGGACAAAAATGGACACCAGCAGGGCGTCAATCCATCTTGCCCGTATTTCATGTACAGCGCTTTGGGGGGAGGGGGGGGGGGGGGGGGGGAAGGGGGGGGGAGGGGGGCAGGAATAGGACGTTTGTCATCCATCGCCCCTTGCGTTCCTTACACCCCACCCCTACACCCCTTTTTAAAAAAAAAAAGGAAAAAAAAGAAAACACCAAACCAAACCCCCAAAAATCGTGTTCACTCATTCCTCCTCCCTTTGGCAGTGGAAAGTTGTCGTCTGCGTGGCTATACAGGGTGGAAGATGGGAGGGGGCCTTTTGTTGCTTTTCCTAACCCGAGAGCTCTTTTCCAAGAGGGGACGACACTCGTTTGTCTTGTTTGGCGGAGGCAGCCTTTCCAGCCATTCCTCTTACCAGCTTTTGCCAGCAGCAGCGACTTTTTTTGGTTTTGTTTTGTTTTGTTTTGGGACACCCTGTAGGGGAGGTGTGGGGGGGGGGGGGGGGGTGACCTTGACTTCGTTCTTCTGAGGAGGGCTGGGAAAGATGAGGGTTTGGGGAGTGGGGGAGGGGGGGGGGGGGGGGGGGGGGGGGGGGGGGGGGGGGGGGGGGGGGGGGGGGAGGTGGTTTGACAGCTAGTCGTTAGTGGTGACTTCTTTTTACCCTGTGTGGTCCCCCATTCTTTTCCACTGAAGGGGATGGGGGTGGGAGGGGGGGTGGGGGGGTTGGAGAGGGGGGGGGGGGGAGTAGTGGTGGGGGGTGGGGGTGGGGGGAAAGAATCAGCGTTCTTTGAAACCCTGTGGTGGGTGGTGGAGGGGGAGGAGAGATTTGTGTATTATCATTCTCTCCTTTGTTACTTTTAAGTAGTTTTCTCTTTTTTTCGTTGTTATTGAAAAGAAAAATAACAACAAAAGAAACAGAACAAAAGCAAAACAAACCACAAGAACTAAACTCCCCCCCCCCCCCCCAAAAAAAAAAAAAGATAACCCCCCTTCCCCAATAAAAAACAAAACAACACACACACACCAGAAATAGAAGAAAAAAACCCACAGCAATTTGAAAGCATGACCAAACAAACAGATTGTCTCAATCCTTTCTCAGTTTCATTATTTTCTCGACTTGCTTATTTCGTAACAAACATTGTTTATCCATTGTTTATCCATTGCATCTCGTTGTCTTGTTGCAGATGACAGAATGTACAAAAATGCATACACTCGGGGACTAGATTGTAAAAAAGAAGCACATAAGTGCTTATCCCATTATCCTCGATATAAAAGAATAAAATAAATTTAAAAAATAGTAGTCTACCTGTTTGTCTCACTGTACTCTCACTTCACATCCTTGGTCCCAATCCTTGGAGTAATCCTTTCTCAGTTTCTTTTTTTTTTTTTTAATTCTCGACTTGTTTATTTCGTGATATCCATTGTTTATCCATTGCATCACGTTGTCTTGCAGTAGTCTACCCGTTTGTCTCACTGTTACTCTCGCTTTACATCCTTGGTGTTGAACATAATTTATTCCAGAAAAAATAAGTCACACACACACACAAAATACGAGCATACTTGGACAGGACAGCAAGTACACTTCGTTTAATCAAAATTTTATGAGTTGGTTTTTTATTCTTTTATATTCAGGATAATGGAATAAGCACTTATATGCTTGTTTACATCCAGTCCCCGTGTTTGTAGTTTTTGTAAATTCTGTCATTTTGTTCCCACCGGCACCCAATGGCCTTCTCTTACGAAAAGCGGAACAGGATTTTAACGTGTGCGCAAGATCTTCTTGCGTGCGTTCGCACACGGGGCCTCCTCGGTTTATAGTCTCATCCGAAGGACTTTTGGGGAGAGTGGAGTCGGCACTGAGGTTAACTCCAGGGGAAAATATCCTCCTTGAACGGGAATGGAACCCGGGTCGTCAGATTGCGAGCGCAATGTTCTAACCACTAGGCTATCCCTGTCCCCTAAAAGGAACATAGCGCTGATACATGAAATGAGTACAACAACCATTTGTTCAGCTGCAGTCCTATCTTGGCACATGTAAAGATGTTAGTAGTAGTAGTACTCAAATAAGCAAGTCCTTCGGATGAGACTATAAACCGAGACCCCGTGTGCGAACGCGAACGCACGCAGAACATCTCGCGCACACGTTAAATCCTGATCCGCTTTTCGTAAGAGTAGGCCATTGTGTGCCGGTGGGAACGGATGACGGAATTTACAAAAACTGCACACACCAGTGTTTCTAGTCTCTCCCTCCTCCTCTTCTGCTGGGTTTTCTCTTCAGTTCTTTTCTCGTCTGTCTCTTTCACACATACACACACACACGCGCGCGCACACACGCACACGCGCGGCACACAACGCACACGCGCCACACACACACACTCACGCGCGCGCGCACCACACACAACACGCACGCGCGCGCGCACAACACATACACACACCACACACACACCACCACTACATTATCTCGCTACCCTTTCATTCGTGTTTAATCGTAACTTCACACAAAACAACATAATTATCTCTACCGCGCCCCCCCCCCTCCTCTCTCTCTCTCGCTCTCTTCGTACTTCCACCTCTTCCCCCCCCCCCCCCTACCCCCCCCCCCTCTCTCTCCTCTCTCCTCCCTCTCCTCTCTCTCTCTCCTCTCTCTCTTTCTCTCTCTCCTCCTCCCCTCCCTCCCTTTTGGCCTTTTTATTTTATCTGGGTTTTTTGGGTTATTTACGATTTTAGTCAATGATTTTTCTATCATGTTCTCTTGATATATATCATTCTTGCCATTACTCATAAATCACCCCTACCCACACTCCACACACACGCACACACACACTTACCCCGCGTGCGCCTCACACACACGCGCGCACACACACAGAAAACACCGCGCGCGCGCCCAAGCACCAAAACACATATACACACACAGAAGTAATTTCCCCCTTCCCCCAACACACACCACACACACGCAGAGTAACACACCACCCCCCCCCACCCCCCCCCAAAACACACAAAAACACACACACATACACACACACACAACACACACAACACACCACACACTACACAACACACACACAAAACACACAACACACACACGAGATCTCCTCTCCCGCTCGTGTCTGGTTTCAGATATATTATATATTACGATATCGCATTGCCGGTTTCTTGTTCCAGACAGCATTTTGTGAACTCATTCATTTTCAGGGCGTATCTTGCGGGGTAGGATTGCATGCTTGTACGTACAGACATACACGCACACGCACACACACACACACACACACATGCACGCACACACACATACACACACACACGCGCGCGCGCACACTCACACTCATGCTTGCACACACGTCTCATGCATGCATACTTGCGCGCTTGATCTGCCGACCCGGGTTCGAATCCCGTTCGAGGAGATTTTTCTCCTGGAGTTAACATCAGTGCAGACTCCACTCTCCCCTAAAGTCCTTCAGATGAGACTATAAACCGAGGCCCCGTGTGCGAACGCACGCAGAACATCTTGCGCACACGTTAAGACCTGTTCTGCTTTTTGTAAGAGTAGGCCATTGTGTGCCGGTGGGAACGGATGACACAATTTACAAAACCGCATACACACGGGGAGTGGATGAGAAAAAGCACACGAGTGTTTATTCCATTATCCTCGAAATAAAAGAATAAAATAAACAAATAAATTTACTTTTACTTTTATATTATATAAAATAATGTGTGTCATTATGCGTGTTGCCACATTGATGTGTGTGTATTATCATCATCATATGTGTTGTTATGTGTGTTGCCACATTGATTTGTGTGTGGATTATCATCATATGTGTCGTTATGTGTGTTGCCACATTGATGTGTGTGTGCACGCGCGTGCTTACGTACGTGCGCGCGCATGGATTTGAAATATGTTTTCATTACGTTTAAGGAGAGTTGCTGCGTGTAAATGATTTGAGTGCAAGCGCTTTGATTTGTTTTTTTTTTTTTTTTTTACAAGATTCAGCGCTATATAAAATTCCATATATTATTTGTGTGTGTGTGTGTGTTGGTGTGTGTGTTGTGTGTGTGTGTGTGTTGGTTTTTGTCCTCATATGTGTCCGTTATGTGTGTTGCCACATTGATGTATGTGTGTGTGCGCACGCATGGATTTGAAATCTGTTGTTCATTATGTTTAAGGAGAGTTGCATGCGTGAAGGAAGGTGGCAGGATGGTTAAGACGTTTACCTGCCAACAAGTAAACCGTGAGGTTCTGGGTTCGATTCCCAGCCTCGCCCTGTCTTCCCAGTTTGACAAAAATATCGAACTGAATGTCAAAGTCCTTCGGATGAGACTATAAACCGAGGCCCCGTGTGCGAACGCATGCAGAACATCTTGCGCATACGTTAAATCCTGTTCCGCTGTTCGAAAGAGTAGGCCATTGTGTGCCGGTGGGAACAGCTGACAAAATTTAAAAAACCGCATACACACGCAAAAAAAAGTCATCTGAGCGCTTTGATTTTGTTGCTTTACAAGATTCAGCGCTATGTAAATTCCATACATTATTGTTATTAAATGATTCTGAGTGCAAGCGCTTCGATTTGTTTGGGTGTTTGTTTGTTTTTACAAGAGTAAGCGCTATAGAAATTCCATATATTATTACTATTGTGTGCAAGCGCTTCGATTTGTTTGTGTTTTTGTTGTTTTTTACAAGATTCAGCGCTATATAACGTCCATATATTATTACTATTATTGTGTGTGTATTATCATCTTATGTGTGTTGCCTCATTGATGTGTGTGCGTGCGTACGTGCGCGCGCGCGCGCATGGATTTGAAATCTGTTGTTCATTAATTATTTATTTTTATATATATTTTTTTTATATCGAGGATAGTGGAATAAGCACTCGTGTGCTTTTTTTTACATCCAGCAAGCGCTTTGATTTGTTTGTTGTTTTTTTTACAAGATTCAGCGCTATATAAATTCCATTTATTATTATTATTATCATCATCATCATCATCATCATCATCATCATTACTATTATTGTGTGTGTGTGTGTGTTTTTGTGTGTGTGTGTGTTGTGTGTGTGTGTGTGTGTGTGTGTGTGTGTTATCATCATATGTATCGTTATGTCGTTTAGCGCTTTGATTTGTTGCTTTACAAGATTCAGTGCTATATAAATTCCATACATTATTATTATTATTATTATTATTATTATGTGTTGTTATGCCACAGAACTGGTCAAGCGCTTGCCGTCGGGGAGTGTGGTGCTGGAGAGGGTGGGGGTGGGGGCGGCGGATAACTACACCTGTGTGGCCACCAACCCAGTGTCCGGCCGTAACAGGTCTGCATCCCACAGGGTTCGAATCTCCGTTCTGCCCACGTCTCCAGGTAAGTTGAGGGGTTGGGTGGGGGTGGGTGGTGGTGGGGGAGGGTGGGGGTTGGGGTGGGGTGGGGTGGTGGTGGGGGGTTGTGTGATTTAGATTCAGAATATTGTATTGGCCATTGAAGTCAAGTCGGCTTATTTGACAGCAACAAAACAAGCAAACATCACTCACACTCACACACACACACACTCACACTCACACACTCTCTCACACTCACACACACACTCTCACACACACCACACACTCTCACGATCACTCACACTCTCACGCACACACACACTCACACACACACTCACACACACACACTCACACTCACTCTCTCTCTCTCACACAACGCACACATTTTTATTCTTTTACATCTTTTATAATAATAATTATTGTTATATAGCCAAAGAGATTTGAGTGAGTGTGTGTGTGTGTGTGTGTTGAGAGAGAGTGTGTGTGTGTGTGTGAGTGTGAGTGTGTGTGTGAGTGTGTGTTCGAGTGAGTGTGTGTGTGTGTGTTGGGAGGGAAGGGGGGGGGGGGGGGGGGGGTTGGAGCTGGTGTACTCTGTGTGTTTGTCGGGGGAGGGGGGGGGGGATGTTACTGTGTGTGGGGGGGGGGGGGGGGGGGGGGGGGGGGTTGGTGTGTGAGTAGTTTCTCTGTTTCTGTCTGGCTGTCTGTCGTCTGTGGTCTGTCTCTCTCTCTCTTTTCCCCCCTTTTCTTCTTTTCCCCCCTTTCTCCCCCTCTCTCTCTTCTCCCCCCCTTTTTTTTTTTGGTATTTTTTGGGGTTTTG
>CM054160.1:30183423-30185923 GCA_028751875.1 Rapana venosa | reverse complement strand
TTCCATCACAGAAACATTTATAAATGCGGCAAACGCGAATTTGCATCCTTCCTACAACCATTACTACTATATAATTACACTGGTGGTGAGGCAAGGTGCTTTAAATGTGACCACAAAAATGAGAAGCGGAGATATGGGGTTGGGGTAGGGGGTGGGAGAGGGGGGGGGGTCAGGGTGGTGGGGGGGGGGGGGGGGGGGGGCAGGTGGTGGGGGGGGGGGGGGGGGGAGAGGAGTCACCGGGGTGCGGTGGTGGGCCTACCCTTTGTAAGCCTAAAGAGGTGGGAATGTACACACACAGTCACACACACACACACACACACACACACCACACACAACACACACACCACCACACACAGTCACACAAACACACACACACACACAAACACACACACACACACCACACACACACACACACACACAAAACCACACACACACACACAGATGGCAGCACAGCAGCAGCAAGCAGTCCATGTACCCGTTTAAAGTCCTCTCTGGCAAACGCTTTGACAGATTAAAGCATCTTGCACCCTTTCCCCTGCTTTCCTGCCTCCCCTTCTCCTCCTCCTTCCTCCTCCTCCTTTTCCCTTCTCCTCCTTTTTCTCCTCCTCCTCCTTCCTCCTCCCCCCTCCTCCTCTTCCTTCTCCCTCTCTTTCTCCTTCTCCTTCTTCCCCTTTCCTCCTTCTTCCTCTCCTCCTCCTCTTCCTCCTCCCCTCCTTTCTTCCCCTCCCCTCTCTTCCTCTCCTCTTCCTCCTCCTCCTTTTTCTTCTTCTCCTCTTCCTCCTTCTTCCCCCTTTCCCTTCTTCTTCCTCCTCCTCCTCTTTCTCCTCCTTCTTCTTTTTCTTCATCCCCCTCCTCTTCTTTTCCTCCTCCTCTTCCTCCTCCTCCTCCTCCTCTTCCTCCTCCTCCTTCTTATCCTCTTCCTCTTCCTCCTCCTCCTTCTTTGTTCTAAAGGTGGAGACACACCATTCTTTTCGTCACTGTACGATCAAGATCTGGCCCTGTGCGGTCTAGTGGTAATGTACCTGCCTGAAACAAAACAGTCCTTGGTGGTGGTGGTGGTGGTTCGACCCCGAATGGCCCGAAACTTCCCCCCCCCCCCCCCCCCTCCCCATCCCATTAGATGGTGGTCTGGGTGCTAGTCCCTTTTTTGGGTAAGGTGATAAAGCGAGGTTCCCCTGTTTGATATTTAATTTTTGCGACATAAAAAAAAAAAACCCACGGGGAACAAGAGAGTTGTTGTCCCTGTGAAAATTTTTTTAGAAAACGAAAAAGACCCCTTTTAATTTTGGGAATACATACTTTGAGAGGGGGAAAAGTAAATTAAGGGGTTGGCGTGTTTGTGGCGACACGCTCTCCCGGGTTGGGGTGAGGGGGGCCCGAAAAATTTACGAAGAGAAATCTCCGTGATTAAGTGGTGTACGTACATACGAGAAATAAAATTAAGCAATACTATACGTAAGTACAGTACAACACAACACAACACAATACAACCCCAAAACACAAAAAAAAAACAACCAAACAAAACAACACAACACAACAAACAAAACCAATACAATACAATACAATACATACATACAATCCCTTGTATTGTTCATTCTTTATCCCTAGTGCATCAACGGCAAAATTCCATCACCTTGCCGAAGTGTATAACCTTTTGTGTGTCATGTTGGGGGGGGGGGTTTGTTTCCCTGTAAAATCATTTTGTGCAACGAATAGACACCGTATTAATCTATCAGTTGCAGACGTAAAAGAAATCCTTTGTGCCGCAGCACGTATAGGACCCTCCTTCCCTTGGTGCCCCATTTCACGAAGAGAACCCGTACTTTCAGTTTGCCACAATAAATAGAACAATTCAATTTGTACTATACAGTAAGAAAGTACACAAAATTCCTTTGTGCCAATACAAAATAACCCCAATTCTCCACAGCATAACACAACCCCCTTTCTTTCAGTTCATAACAGTAAAGACCACAATTCCGTTCCAAACAGATAAATAGAGCCCATTACCTTTTCATCTTCATGCCAGTCATAAAGACCCTTCCCATTTATTGCCAAGTGTAAAACCTTTGTTTGTGTTGTGAGGTGAAGGTCTCTTCAGTTTGCCATAGCAGTAAATAGAGCCCCCATTCTTTCCGTTTGCCATAGCAGTAAATAGAGCCCCTTTCTTTCAGTTTGGCATAGCAGTAAATAGAACCCCAATTCCTTTGTGCCACGGCAGTAAATAGAGCCCCCATTCCTTTGCCATAGCAGTAAATAGAGCTCATTTGTTGCTGGTGTCGTCTGCACTGTATTAGCTGGCAAATAGTTTTCCCTCCCAAACGCTTTAGCAGACGACAGGCACAACCTCAACCGTTAAGCGTTCCTCCATCATCACCCCTCTCACCTCTCTCTCCTTCCCCTCCCCCCTTCACCCCCCATCCTCATCCCCATCACCATTACCGTCGCCACTGCTGCTGCATCGACTTTGGGAAGAGATTGAAGAAGGTGAAGGGTGAGTTCA
>CM054160.1:30165923-30175923 GCA_028751875.1 Rapana venosa | reverse complement strand
AAAGAGAGAGAAACAGTAAATTTGATAGAAACAGGGAAGTAGGAAGGGGGTGAGTGTGTGTTTTTTGGGGGGATGTGCTTGAGAGGGAGGGGGGGGAGGAGGGGTGTGGTGGTGTTGAAGTTTAGGAGGGGTTGGTGAAAGGTACGGGTTGCTTGGATTAGGAGGGTTTGAGAGAATCTTTTGGGGATTTTCGTGTCTAAAGGTTATGTTTTAAAGTCTTTTTTGTTTGTTTTGAATAATAATAATAATTTTTAAAAAGAAGCAACCGTTAGTCATTTTCTTTGGAATAAAAAAAAAAGAAGTTTGTTTGTTTGTTTGAAAGAAATCTTTGATGGTTTTAAGCCATTTTCTTTGTGTGAAAAGTTAGGGTTTTGTTGTTGTTGTTAAAAGAATTTTTTTTTGGGGGGGGGGGGGGGTTAAGTCATTTTCTTGGGTGAAATGTTACGAGGGAGGGGGGGGGGGGGGGGGGGTTGTTGAATGAAAGAAATCTTTTATGGTTTTAAGTGATTTTCTTTGGGTGAAAAGTTAGCTGGGATTTTTTGTTGAAAGAAATCTGGTTTTGGTTTAAGCAATGTTCTTTGGAGGAAAAAAGTAAGTTTCTTTGGTTTACACTTTTTTGTGTGTTTTTAGGTTGGAACATCATGGTAGCAGTACAAAAAGCATATAAAGCTGACAATTAAGTTTCTGGGGAGAGAGCGAGAGAGGGAGAGAGAGAGAGAGACAGAGACAGAGACAGAGAGAGACAGACAGACAGACAGACAGACAGAGACCTGTAAGATCCTCTGGAAGGGGACTTAACCTACTGATTGTTTCTGTTATAAATCATGATGTGATTGGTGTTGCAGTTGCTTACCGGAAAAACAATACGAAAAACAATCAACCAAGCGAAGAAACAAAGAAACAAACAAACCCAGCAAAAATTCAAGTTTATGTTGATTATTGACAAAAAAACACACCTCTAAGAATCACAAAGTACATTTCAAGATAGATATATATATATATATATATATATATATATATATATATATATATATATAATATATATGACTACAGTATTGGTATTAATTTATTGTGAAAGAGACAGACTAGACATAATTTATTCAGGTAGACAGATTGACAGAAACAGACACACAGGCAGACAGACTCAGGTATACACATACACACACACGCACGCACGCACGCATGCACACACACGCACACACACTTTAGAAAGGAATTGAAAACTGTATAACTAGTAAAAACTACCAAAGTGACTCAAAAGAATGACCTCCCCCCCTCCCCACTTCCACCCCTCTTCCCTTAAGAGGTACCCCCTTATTAAAATAACGACTATAATTATCTCCTAATAGTCATAAACAGACGATGTATGCACGCACACACCGTGCATAAAACGAGCAAAACTGGGAGGGAGGAGGAGGAGGAGAAGAAGAAAAACCCAGAAAAAGAGGAAGAACAAAAAAGAAGAAAAAGAAAGAAGAAAACGGAACAATACGAAGATGATGATGATGAACTGATGAAGATGAAGAAGAACTTAAAAGAAAAAAAATTAAACAGGGAAAAAGAAGACGAAAAAGAAATAAGCGGAGGAAAGAAGGAAAGAAGAAAGGGAGGAAGGAGAAGAAGAAAAAAAAAAAGAAAAAAAGAGAACAAGACGAAGAAGAAGAAAACAGAAAACGAAGAAGAAGAAAAACAACAACAACAACAACAAAAAGAAGAACCACAACAAGGAGAAGAAAGAAGAAGGCAAAGAAGTGTGGAAGGTAAAGAAGAAGAACAACAAGAACAAGAGCAATCAACAACAACAACAACAAGGTTGAGAAGAAGAAGAAGGAGAAGGAGGAGAAAGAAGAAGAGGAGGATGGAGACAAGGCAGAGGCCATCAAAAGAGCATTATCACCAAACTTTGACTGACAACATAACGGAGAGGTGATGGGAAGTGGAGGGGGGGGGGGGGGGGGGGGGGGGGGGGGGGGGAGAGGAGAAGCGAGGTAACGAACGTACATAGCTCGGAACGGAAGCGGAGGAAGCTCAGTAAAAAGAACATTAGCAGCTTTCAGTTTAGTGTTAGCAGAGGAGTCTACAGTGCCCTGGCTTCCTTTTTTTATATGTATTTTTTTAGGAGGAGGAAGACGCAGAGAGAGGAGGGGAGGAGGAGGAGGTAGAGAGAGATAGAGATAGAAGAGGAGGGGAGGAGGAAGAGGAGGGAGGAGGAGATGCTCTGGAAGCACTATCGCTAAGCAGTACGCAGTCTATAAAATGGCCCTCTATTTATTTGTTGGCGCACACACGCCACGCGTTTGGCTATATAACCCTTCCCTACCCCTCTCTCTCCCTCTCTCCCCTCTCCCTCTCTCTCTCTCCTCCAAACCGCCGCCGCCGCCGCCGCCGCCAGCGCCACCGTTATAGCCCTAGCCTAACCACTACTACAACACAACTGCTGTGTGATTCTGCTGCTACTGCTGCTGCTGTTGCTGCTGCTTCTGTGGACGCCGCTCGCTGTCGCTGATACATGAGGGACTTTTGCTGCAGCTACTGGTACGATTCAGCGAGCAGTCAGAAGAGAAAGCGAATGCGAGAGTTATATTCAATATAGGTAGGCAGGCCTTGGTCCCTTATGAAAAAAAGGGTGGTGTGAATATTATCAACAGTCCACAACATAGGGAACTTTTGGAAACAGAAAAAAATGACACCTCAACGACTAACAGTATTTCTAATTTTGAAATCCGTTTACAAATAAATTGCCATTCGTTAAGTAGAATGTGTGTGTGTGTGTGTGTGTGTGTGTGTGTGTGTGTGTGTGTGTTTGTACGTGCGTACGTGCGCGCGCGCGCATGGATTTGAAATCTGTTGTTCATTATGTTTAAGGAGAGTTGCATGCGTGTAAATGGTTTGAGTGCAAGCGCTTCGATTTTTTTTTTTTTTTTTTACAAGATTCAGCGCTATATAAATTCCATATATTGTTATTAGTATTATTATTAAAAGGTAAAGGTGTCCCATAACCAAATGTGGTCGTAGGGGAGCGAGGCGTCAGAGACCTCACTTCTCTAGGGCCAGCATATTGAGGGCGGCGCCCATCTCCTCTCCCTCGCTGCTTTACCTTCTTCCCTGACCCTAAAGAGGGCAGGTACCCATTTACAGCTGGGTGAACTGGGGGAAACTGTACTGAAGCCAAGGTGCGCAAACGGTCACCCACAACCAAGCATTCGTTAGCAGATGGTATTAAGTATACACAGTCTTATGGAAAGGACACCTCACATATGTTTGGGGGTATTCGCTGACTTCTGAGATGACTTAACATAAGGCAACAAAATACAAAATGAACTTCGTCTTCGACAGACCCCAGAAGGAGAGAGAGAGAAGAGGAGAGAGAGAGAGTGAGAGAGAGAGATGAATGAGAGAGGAGGAGAGAGAGAGAGAGAGAGAGAGAGAGAGAGAATACGAATACGAATACGAATACGAAATTTTTTATTGAGGGTAAATGGATAAGCTTACAGCTTATTTACACCATGCCTCAGCCCCACCCACCCATTCCCTTTCCCCCAAAGAAAAACGCAAAGGAAAAAGAAAGAGAGAGAGAAGAGAGGGGGGGGGGGGGTGGGGGAGGGAAAGAGAGAGCGAGAGAGAGAGAGAGAGAGGGAGGGAAAGAGAGAGAAAGAAAGAGAAAGAGAGAGAGAGAGAGAGAGAGAGAGAGGAGAGAGAGAGAGAGAGAGAGAGAGAACTCGAACCCGAACTCGAACCATTTATTCACAAAAAGGTCATTGGCCCATCCATACTTGAAGGAGGGTTGCCAAACTGCTGAGTATTTTGGGGTGGGGGGGGGGGAAAAAGCAACAGCAACAAGGACAAAATGTTATTGTATAACAAAAAAGTCGAGAGAGGGAGAAGAGAGAGAGAGAGAGAGAGAGAGAGAGAGAGAGAGAGAGAGAGAGAGAGAGAGATGAAACTTTGAAACTTTTTATTGAGGGAAAAGAAAAAGCACACAGTGATGATGGCGTTCGTTTCGTTTTGTTTTTGGGGTTTTTTTTTGTTTTTGTTTTTTTTTTACATCCAGGCCCTCAATCAAGTAAAATTTATGTAAAAAACCAACCAACCAACCACCACCCCAAAAGATCTAAAAGAAAATCTGTCACATGTTTTACAATGTGACAGATTGTCGCCCAGTGCATAATATGAGACTGATACAAAAACCACGTCAGCATCAGGCTCAGACTATTCAGTAGTCTTATATATAGACCGTTGAGGGCACGCACTAACTAAAGATTTTGCGACCAGCTTCCTCCACACTTCTATATCGTAATGTGTCATTGTAGAAATCAGTAAAGAAAAAAAGACAGACAAAAAGAAAAACATACAGAGAGAGAATGACAGAGGGAGGGAGGGGGAGTGAGAGAGAGAGAGAGAGGGAGGACAGACAGACAGACAGAGAGGCAGACAGATAGACAGACAGACAGACTGAGACACACACAGAGTGAGGGAGAGAGAGAGACAGACAGACAGAGAGGGAGGTAGGGAGGGAGAGAAAGAGACAGAGAGAGAAGTGTATGTGTGTGTGTGAGAGAGAGACAGAGAGAGAGAGAGAGAGAGAGAGAGAGAGAGAGACACAGAGACACAGAGAGAGAGAGAGCTTATTCATCAGTTGCAAGTCTCATATGACGCACTGGGCGACACACACACACACTCACACACACACACACCCACACATACATACACACACACACATACTACTCTAACATACACACACACACACACACACACACACACACACACACACACACACACACACACACACACACACACACACACATACACACACACAAAATAAAATAAACTAGCACTTCTGGTACTTGGAGTGTAGTCAGGGTCGTGCTTGCTGCCGGCCTTCCCATCTCTCTTCTGTCCTCTGTGCTACCCCCCACCCCCCATCCCCCACCCCATCCCCCCGGTAGGCGTAGAATGTCAATTCTTTCATAGTGACACAGTATGTGTTAAAGTTTTGGCGTAGAATGTCAATTTTCTCATAGTCATGCAGTATGTTAACGCTTTGGCATAGAATATCAATTCTTTCATAGTCATGCAGTATGTGTTAAAGTTTTGGCGTAGAATGTCAATTTTCTCATAGTCATGCAGTATGTTAAAGCTTTGGCATAGAATATCAATTCTTTCATAGTCATGCAGTATGTGTTAAAGTTTTGGCATAGAATGTCAATTCTTTCATAGTCACGCAGTATGTGTTAAAGTTTTGGTGTAGAATGTCAATTCTTTCATAGTCACGTAGTATGTGTTAAAGTTTTGGCGTAGAATGTCAATTTTCTCATAGTCATGCAGTATGTGTTAAAGTTTTGGCGTAGAATGTCAATTCTTTCATAGTCATGCAGTATGTGTTACAGTTTTGGCGTAGAATGTCAATTCTTTCATAGTGACACAGTATGTGTTAAAGTTTTGGCGTAGAATGTCAATTCTTTCATAGTCACGCAGTATGTGTTAGTTTTGGCTTAGAATGTCAATTCTTTCATAGTCACGCAGTATGTGTTAAAGTTTTGGCGTAGAATGTCAATTCTTTCATAGTCACGCAGTATGTGTTAAAGTTTTGGCGTAGAATGTCAATTCTTTCATAGTCACACAGTATGTGTTGAAGTTTTGGCGTAGAATGACAATTCTTTCATAGTCGTGCAGTTTGTGTTAAAGTTTTGGCGTAGAATGTTAATTCTTTCATAGTCATGCAGTATGTTAAAGTTTTGGCGTAGAATGTTAATTCTTTCATAGTCATGCAGTATGTGTTAAAGTTTTGGCGTAGAATGTTAATTCTTTCATAGTCATGCAGTATGTGTTAAAGTTTTAGCGTAGAATGTCAATTCTTTCATAGTCGTGCAGTACGTGTTAAAGTTTTGGCGTAGTCATGTTGTTAAAGTTTTGGTGTAGAATGTCAACATATGAACTCTTTTAAAGTTACGCTGGTAAATTTAAGTTTTGGTGTAGAATATAAAGAATGTTGATTCTTTCATAGTCCTGCAGTATGTTTTAAAAGTTTGGGGCTAGATTGTCAAGACAGACGTTAAATCTTTCACTCTCTCTCTTTGATAGAACTTACGCAGTATGTTAAAGTTTTGATGTAGAAGTCAATTCTTTATAGTAGTGCAGTATGTTAAAGTTTTGATGTAGAAGTCAATTCTTTATAGGTAGTGAAGAATGTTTTTAAGTTTGATGTAGAGTCTATTCATTACAGTAGTGGAGTGTTTAAAGTTTGGATGTTAGAAGTTCAATTCTGTTACTGTAGTGCTGTAGGATGTCTAAGGTTTTGACGTAGAAGTCAATTCTTTATAGTAGTGAAGTATGTTAAAGTTTTGTATGTAGAAGACAATTCTTAATAGTTAGTTGCGTTGTTAAAGTTTTGCTGTAGAAGTATTCTTTATAGTAGTGTAGTATGTTAAAGTTTTGATGGAGAAATCAATTCTTTAGAGTAATGCAGTATGTTAAACTTTTTGCGAGGAAAAGTCAAGACATACACACTTGCATTCAAATCATTTACACACATGCAACCTTCCACAAAATATTATAATTAACATATATCAAACATATGCTCACATACACGCATGCACATAATAATAATAATAAATGGAATTTATATAGCGCCATATCTTGCAGAGACAAATCAAAGCGCTGTAGCAATCATTCTTAACAGTCATACACCAAGGTGCAAGTAATAGTTCCATCAAGTCCAAAGGTCTACACTCACACACACAGCAACCACGCAACACACACACACACACACACCCACACACACCACACACACACACACAAACACACCACACACACACACACACACACACACACACACACACACAAACAACACACACACACACAACCACTCACACACAGAGGTCACACACCCTGGCAGGACAATAGAATTTGGCTCACAAATACAATGCAAAAAAGACTTGAGAAGAGGACATCAGATAGGAAATAAGCGCGTTTCGAGGTAGATTTTGAAAGTGTTTAATTGGTAGGACTTTTTGGCGAAGGGATAGAGGGAGAAAGTCATTCCTCTGTGGAGGACCAGAAACAGAGATAGGATCACGGCAAACAGTGGTAGGGTATGTTTGAATCTGGAAGTTCGGAAGAAAGATGAAGTGTCAGCAGCTGCTGCTGGTAGATTGGTAGTGTAAGGTGAAGACAAGTTTCAATAGATATAAGAGGAGTGGATGCACATTTTGTGAGGATGGACATTAGAAACAGAGGGTTTTATTGATCTTATACGCGCAATCCTTTGTGAGCAGGTAGCCAGGTGGAAAGAGATGGCGAAAGAGGAGTGATGTGTTCAGATTTTTTTTTTTCTTTTCTTTCTTAAAAAAAACAAAAAACCAACCAACCCCACCAGACCAAGACTGTGTCAGTGTCACTCACTATGTACGCAACCCGTCTACCACAGATAATGTCTTAGGTCAACAAGACAAGCAGGGAGTTCAAACAAGATCACAAAACACCTGCTCTCTTTCATTTCAGACACAGCGTCCCGTTTTTTTCCCCCCAGTCCGCCCCCCAAGGTTTTTGGGACACGGGGGGGGGGGGGGGGGGGGGGGGAAGGGGAGGGGAAGGGGGGGGAGAGAGAGAGGGGGGGGGGGAGGGGGGGAAAGGAGGGGGGGGAGGGGAGAGGGGGGGGGGGGAGGAGGGAGAGAGGGGGGGGGAAAAAAAAGGAAGGGAGACAAAAGAGGGGAAGAAAGGGGGAAGGGGGGGGGGGGAAAAGGAGAAAGGGGGGGGGGGGGGGGGGGGGGGGGGGGGGGGGGGGGGGGGGGGGGGGGGGGGGGGGGGGGGGGGGGGGGGGGGGGGGGGGGGGGAAAAAGGGGGGGGGGGGGGGGGGGGGGGGGGGGGGGGGTTGGGGGGGGGGTTTTCCACGGGGGGGGGGGGGGGGGGGGGGGGGGGGGGGGGGGGGGGGGGGGGGGGGGGGGGGGGGGGGGGGGTTTTTGGGGGGGGGGGGGGGGGGGGGGGGGGGGGGGGGGGGGGGGGGGGGGGGGGGGGGGGGGGGGGGGGGGGGGGGGGGGGGGGGGGGGGGGGAAAAAAGAGGAAAAAGGGGGGGGGGGGGAAGGAAGGGGAAAAGGGGAGAGAGAAGGGGGGAGGGGGGGGGGGGGGGGGGAAAAAAAAGGGGGGGTTTTTTTTAAAGGGGAGAGAATCTTTCTCTTTTAAAGGGGGGGGTTTCTAAAGAAAAAAAAAAAAAGGGGGGGGGGAAAAAGGGAAAAAGGGGGGGGAAAAAGGGGAGAAAAAGGGGGGGGGAAAAAAAAGGGGGGGAAAAGGGGGGGAAAGGAGAGGGAAAAAGGAGGGGAAAAACCCGGGGGAAAAAAAGAGGGAAAAAAGGGGGGAAGGGGGGGAAAAAAAAGGGAGAGAGAAAAAAAGACAAAAGGGGAAAAGAAAAAGAAAGGGAAAAGGGGGTTTTTTTTTTTGGGGGGGTTTTTTTTTTTTTGTTTTTTTTTTTTTTTTTAAAAATTTTAGAAAAAACAAAAAAAACCCCAAAAACAAAAAAATTTTAATTTTTCAATTAAAATTGCCCCCGTTTTTAAAATTAAAAAAAAACCAGACCCAGGCCAATTCAGTAGTTTTTAAAGGTTGGGGCAAAAAAATTTTTGCGACCAGCTTCCCCCCAATTTCTTATCGAAATGTGTCTTTGTAGAAATCAGAAAAAAAAAAAGACAGAAAAAAGAAAAACATACAGAGAGAGAATGACAAGGGGGGGGGGAGGGGGGAGAAGAGAGAGGAGGGGGGAGGGAAAACAACGACGGGGGCAACAGATAACGACAAAGACTGAGCACACCAGATGAGGGGGAGAGAGAGCGACAGACGGAGGGGGGTAGGGAGGAGGAAGAGACGAGAGGAAGTGTATGTGTGTGGTAAGAGAGAGAGAGAGGGGGAGAGAGAGAGAGAGAGAAGACAAGAGCACGGGGCACGAGAGAGAGAAGGCTTATTCTCGTTGAATCTCTATGACGCCTGGGGACACAACAAAAACACCAACACCTCACACACACACCCACCCACACATCATAAAACCACACACAATTTCTCTAACACACACACAACACACAAAACAAAACCACACACCACAACCACACACACACAACACCATTTCACACACCACACACACAACACACACACAAAAAAAAATAAACAGCCTTCGGTACTTGGGTGTAGCAGGGTCGTGTTGCTGCCCGGGCCTTCCCCTCTCCTTTTGTCCTCTGGCACCCCACCCCCCATCCCCACCCCCTTTTTCCCCCCCGTAGGGTTAGAATGTCAATTCTTCCTAGTACCGTATGTGTTAAAGTTTTGGCGTAGAATTCAATTTTTCATAGTCCTGCATATGTTAAAGCTTTGGATAATATCCCAAATTTTTTAAAGCAGCAGTATGTTTTTTTTTAAATTTTGGCGTGATGTCAATTCTTCTTAAATTTTGGCGTAGAATTTAATTCTTTATGTCATGCAGTATGTGTTTTAAAAAAATTTTGGTAGAATGTTTTAATTCTTTATAGTGACACAGTAGGTTAAAGTTTTGCGTAGAAAAGTCAATTTCTTTCTAGTACACAGTATGGTTAAAAATTTTGGGGTAGAAAGGCCAAAAAATTTTTTCAAGTACACGTATTGTTAAAGTTTTAGGTAGAATGTCAATTCTTTCATAGTAGTGCAGTAGTTAAAGTTTTGATGTAGAAGTCAATTCTTTTTTAGTGCAGTATTTAAAGTTTTGATGTAGAAGTCAATTCTTTATGTAGTCAGAATGTTTAAAATTTCGATGTGAAGTCAAATTTATTAAGTAGGTATGTTAAAGTTTTGATGTAGAAGTCAATTCTTTACGAGTGCAGTATGTTTAAAATTTTTGCGTAGATCATTCTTTACATAGTGCGTTGTTAAAGTTTTGATGTGAAGTCAATCTTTTTTTGTAGGGAGTATGTTAAAATTTTTATGTAAAGTCTTTTTTATGTAGTCAGTATGTTAAAGTTTTTTATGTAGAAGTCAAATTTTTTTA
>CM054160.1:30153057-30165423 GCA_028751875.1 Rapana venosa | reverse complement strand
CCCCATTTTCCCCCTTTCTTCTTCTCCTCTTTTCCCCTCTCTCTCTCTCTCTCTCTCTTCTCTCTCCTCTCTCCCTCTCCTCTCTCTCTCTTCTCTCTTTTGCAACCCCCTTCATGTATAGGCCAATGGCCTTTTCGTGAATAAATCGTTCAATTCTCTCTCTCTCTCTCTCTCTCTCTCTCTCTCTCTCTCTCTCTCTCTCTCTCTCCTCTCTCTCTCTCTCCTCTCTCTTTTCTCTTTTGCATCCCCCTTCATGTATTGGCCAGTGGCGTTTTCGTGAATAAATCGTTGAGTTCTTTCTGTCTGTCTCTGTCTGTCTCTCTTTCTCTGTCTTGTCTGTCTTTTCTCTCTCCTTTTCTCTCTCTCTCTCTTCTCTCTCTCTCTCTCTCTCTCTCTTTTCTCTCTTCTCTCTCTTCTTTCCTTCTTCCTCCTCCTCGGCATCCCCCTTCATGTATGGGCCAATGGCTTTTCGCGAATAAATCGTTGAGTTCTCTCTCTCTCTCTCCCTCCCCCCTCCCTCCCCTCTCTCTCCCCCCTCCCTCCCCTCTTCCTCTTCTACCCATATAATATAATACCAGTTCTTCTTTGGCATTTAGTTTTCTTCAGAATTTGGGTTCTGACAGGGAAAAAAAAGGAGAAAAAAAAGGCAGCTGAAGAAGAAGAAGTAAAGTAATTGAATCCATTCCAGCTACTACTACTACTAGCAAGGCAAAGCTCCTTGGTTACTTTACTTTAGTTACTTACTTACATAATAAGCAAGGAGGCAACTGACTGCTTGAGACATAATACTGGGGGGGGGGGGAAGGGGGGGGGGTTGGGGGGGGGGGAGGTACGTACAGTACGGTACGGGACTGTAGGGAGAGGCTAGGCTAATATAACTTACTGTTGTAAGCTTATAGCTCAGTAGCCTGAAATGGTTTTAGTGGATTTTTATTTTTTTTGGAGGTGGAGGGGGGGGGGGGGGGAGGGAGGGGGCAGGGAGGGGGTTGAAGATGTTGGGGGGGGGGGGGGGGGGGGGGAGGTTGGGGGTTTATGCTTTGGTTTCAGTGGAGTCAGAAAGAGGAGAGGTGGGGAGGCGGAAATGGGGTGGGGGAGGAGGAAAGGGGGAGAGGGAGGAGGGGGGGGCGGGGAGGAAGGGAGGGGGAGGACGGGAGGGGGGGGGAAGGGGGAGAGAGGGGGAGGGGGGAGAGAGGAGGGGGGGAGAGGGAGAGGGGCACTAGGGGAAAGAGCCAAAGAGTGAAAAGGAAGAGAAAAAAAAGGAAGAGATGAGGGGAGAGAGAGAGAGAGAGAGAGAGAGGAGAGAGAGAGTGAGAGGGAGAGGAGTGTGTGTATGAGAGGAGAGAGAGAGAGAGAGAGATGAGAGAGAGAGAGAGAGAGAGTGAGGGGAGTGAGAGAGAGAGAGTATTATGCAATGGTGTGTGCTAGTTTTCATTAGTCTGTTTGCTTTGAAGTGGGTTCACGTTAGATTTACGACTATGCGCTGACGGTCCTTATGACTCATAATTGGTTGTTGATGTTGTTGTTGGGTTGTTTTGGTTGGGTTTTTTTTTTTTTTTTTTTTTGGGGGGGGGGGGGGGGTGTTGGATGATGACCCAAGACTAGTGTTTTTAACTGTAGTTTGAGAGGCTCATTGTATTGTGTTGTGTTGTATTTGTTGTGTTGTACTGTGTTGTGTTGTACTGTGTTGTGTTGAGTTGTATTGTGTTGTACTGTGCTGTGTTACGCTGTATTGAGTTGAACTGTGTTCTGTTGTAGTGTTGTGTTGTATTGAGTTGTACTGTGTTGTGTTGTACTGTGTTGTGTTGAGTTGTATTGTGTTTGTACTGTGCTGTGTTACGCTGTATTGAGTTGAACTGTGTTCTGTTGTAGTGTTGTGTTGTATTGAGTTGTACTGTGTTGTGTTGAGTTGTATTGTTGTGTTGTACTGTGTTGTGTTGTATTTAGCTGTATTGTGTGCTGTGTTGTGATAAAGTGAACAAATCGTACATTAATTTTACACACCCACACACCCACCCACACACACACACACCCACTCACCCACCCACCCACACACCACACACACACACACACACACACACACACACACACACACACACACACAGTACCACGCTACAGCAAAGATGATGGAGATGGAGGACACTGATTGAAAGTAGGAAGGACAGCTAGCTAGCTGTGAGGTGTAATGATGGAGGAAGATCCTAGGTAGGAAATAAGTGTGTCGTTAGGATGGATTTGAAAGTGTCCAATGAAGAATTCTGGCGAAAGGAGAGAGGAAGGTCATTCCAGACAGTAAAAGGAAGGTAAGTAAAGGAGTCCCATAACCTATAAGGTCGTAGGGGAGCGAGGCGTCAGAGACCTCACTTCTCTAGGGGCCAGCATATTGAGGGCGGTGCCCATCTCCTCTCCCTCGCTGCTTTACCTTCCCTGACCCTAAAGAGGGCAGGAACCCATTTACAGCTGGGTGAACTTGGGGGAACTGTACTGAAGCCAAGGCGCGCAAACGGTCACCCATCCAACTGGTAACCACGCTGGACGCTGCTTAACTTTGCTGGGGGAAAGCGAGTGCTCGACCACTGAGCTATCCCGTCCTTTACCTTTTTATTCCAGATAGATGAACCAGAAATAGTGACAGAACGAGGGCCGACACTGGATTGTTTGATTGTGGGGGATTTTGTAAGCGCATGTGGGGTATCTGCAGCAGAGCGGAGTCAAGAGTGTCTTTGAACATGATTTGTAAATGTTGTGTGACTAGGGCACTCACTGTGTTATACCGTCGCTGTCTGTCTCAGTGTCTGTCTGTGTGTCACTCTCTCTCTGTCTCTGTCTTATATAAATTATTCAAAACAAATCACCTTGTTGAAACATACCTAACCATGAATATGAATAAGTTTGTAAGGTGTGTATTGACCAAGTTTCGTTTTGGGGTCACCGATATGATGGTACATCATTTAAGATATAAAATATATGACAGAAATATGACGTGCCCCATGTGTAAACTGTATAGAGAAGATGAGGTACACTTTGTTTTCTGTTGCCCAGCACTGGAAGATTTAAGAACAAAATACATTCCTTCTAAGTTTTATAAGAGACCTGCACTATTTAGGTTAGTCTTACTTTTGTCCTCCACCAATGTAAACACTATACGAAATGTTGCTATGTACTTGCATAAGTCTTTCAAAAAGAAGAGAAACGATGATGTCATGATTACCTTTAGATTGCAAAACTGTTATGTATGTGTTGGAGGTACAGGACTTAGGTGTGGAATGTACAAACCATTACCAATGATATATTACCCTTCAAATGGGGCAAGGCCTTTTTTGAATAAATTATGTGTCTTGTCATTGTCATTGTTCTCTCTGTCTTTCTGTCTTGTTGCCTTTCTTTCTCTGTTTCTCTCTGTTCTGTCTGCTTTCTTTCTCTCTGTCGTCTCTGTCTCTCTCTCTGCCTTTCTCTCTCTCTGCCTTTCTCTCTCTCTGCCTTTCTCCCCTCTCTCTGCCTCTCTCTCTCTGCCTTCTCTCATTCTCTCTCTTCTGTGCCTCCCACCCCCCCCCCCTCTCTCTCCCCCCCCCCCTCTCTCTCCTCTGCCTTTCTCTCTCTCTGTGCCTCCCCCCCCTCTCCCCCCCCCCCCCCCCCCTCTCCTCTCTCTCCCTCTCTCTGCCTTTCTCTCTCCCTCTCTCTCTCTCTCTCTTTCTCTGCCTCCCCCCCCCTCTCTCTCTGTCCCTCTCTCTCTGCCTTTCTCTCTCTCCCCCCCCCTCTCTCTCTCCTGCTTCCCCCCCCCCCCCCCACCCCCCCCCCACTTCCCTCTCTCTCTCTCTCGTTAGGAATTTGGATCATCATAACTGAGCACTTCCATCTTCTTTCTTGTCGTGGCGAACGCTCAGACAGCAACTGCAGAGGCCCTGACAATGCTGCCGTGGTACGCTGAAGGCCCTCCTCCCTCCAGGGGTCCGAAGAGCTTGTTGTCCCTCATCGGCAGTAAGGTCAGTAGGCCAGATATCGGCCTGCACTCTGGTTTTTTGGGTGTGTTGGATGGACAGGTCTGGAGGAAGTGTTGTTCTTCCACCGTCACTGGAGATGTGCTACTGGGACACGTTTACCTCAGAATCACCAATAACTTGATAAACATGTGATGCGTATTCCGAATTTCGGATGCGCTGGGCTTGTACTTGTCAGGGGCTTAATGGCAGCGCAACGCATTTTAATAATAATAAGAAGAAGAAGAATGGTGATGATGATGATGATAATAATAATGATAAATGGGAATTTGTATAGCGCCATATCTTTTAAAACAAAAAATCAGAGCGCTTGCATTCAACCCACTCCTACACATGCAACCAACAATGATTAATAGTTTTAACAACAGTTTTAACAAATTCAAACACACACACACACACACACACACACACACACACACACAACACCACACACACACACCACACACACACACACACACACACACACACAGAGGTTATATGCTTCCGCAGGGTGATGGGAATTTTGGCCATTCAAGGCAGGGACAGATAATTATGAGGTGAGACAATAGGGAAAGTCTTAGGTTTGAAAGAGGTATGTCTTGAGGTTGGATTTAAAAGTGTCGTTAATAGGCTTTTCGCGAAGGGAGAGAGGGAGGTCATTCCAGATCGATGGACCAGAAATAAAGAACGACGGCAACGGCGGACTGGTTGAACCTAGGTATTCGTAAGCACAGGGTATCGCAGCAGAGCGGAGGGGACGAGAAGGAGTGTACAGGTGAAGACATTCACAGAGGTAGGAGGGTGCTCATTATGGCAGACACTAATAACTTGGAAGGACAGATGTAGGTGGTTAGGGGGTGTTTATCGGCATCACTGCAAACAGTCACTGACAGCATAGATGACATCTCCTCTTTTCTCTCTTGTCTTTGTCTTCTCTGTTTCTTCCGGCTTCCCTGTCCTTTCTTTCTGTCTCTCCATCCATCCCTGTCTTCCCCCCACCTTTTTCTTTCTTTCTTTCCTTCTTTCTTTCTTTTTTTCTTTCTTTCTTTTTTTCTTTCTTTCTTTCTTCTTTCTTTCTTTCTTTCTTTCTTTCTTTCTTTCTTTCTGCTGTCACTATGCTATACTATCGCTGCCTGTTTTGTCTGTCTGTCTCAGTGTCTCTCTCTCTCTCTCACTCACTCTCTGTCTCTCTCTGTCTTTCTCTCTGTCCGTCTCTCTCTATGTGTCTCTGCCTTTCTTTCTCTCTGTCTCTGTCTCCCTGTCCCTCTCTCTGTCTGTCTGTCTCTTCTGTTGTCCTGTCTTTTTGTCCGTCTCTCTCTGTGTCTCTGCCTTTCTTTCTCTCTGTCTCTGTCTCCCTGTCTCTCTTTCTTTGTCTTCTTACTGTCTGTCCTGTCTGTCTCTGTCCTCTCCTTTTACTCACCTTTCTTTCTCTGTCGTCTGTCTCCTGTCTCTCTCTCTCTCCTCTTCCTGTCTCTCTCCTCTCCTCTCACTCTCTTCTCACTCTCTGTCTCTCTCTGTTCTTTTATCTCTGTTCTCTCTCTCTTTCCCTTTCCCTCTTCTCTATCTCTCCTCCTCTCTCCTCCTCTCTCTCTCTCTCTCTCTCTCTCTCTCTCTCTCTCTCTCTCTCTCTCTCTCTCTTTCTCTTCTCTCTCAGAGAATAGTGGACTATGTTTTTGTTTGGTGTCGCTGGGTTTTGTTGTTTGTTTTTTTAACCCAAGTTGTCTTGTCTTTTCCTCCTTTTGTCGACTGTTCCTTGTATTGCAAGCTATACCACAGCAGCAGCAGCAGCAGCAGCAGCAGAGAACTGGTAGCTAAGCTAGCTGGCTTGAAGGCGATGGCGGAAAGTTTAGAGGGGGGAGGAGGAGGGGTGGGGTGGGGTGGTGCGTTTATTAGCCGATAAAGCTGTTGCGATTTGTTGCCTTGCGGAGTTTATGTCCCTTGGGTTGCGATTAGTTCCCCTTGGCGCTGGCTTGTTGATGCGTTACTTCCCCCTGTTTAGGGCCGGGGGGGGCTTCAAGTCAGCCGAAGGAGCGTTGGTTGTCTGTTTGTCTGTCTGTTGTCTGTCTGTCTGTCTGTCTGTCTGTCTGTTTCTCTCTCTCTCTCTCTCTCTCTCTCTCTCTCTCTCTCTCTCTCTTCTCTCTCTCTCTGTGTTCTGTGTCTCTGTGAGTGTGTGTGTGTCTCTCTCTGTGTCTCTCTCTCTTCTCTGTGTCTCTGTCAGTCTGTCTTTCTCTCTCTGTCTCTGTCTCTCTATCTCTCTTTCTGTCTCTCTCTGTGTCTCTCTCTGTCTCTCTCTGTCTGGCTCTCTGTCTGTCTGCCTCTCTCTTTCTCTCTCTCTGGTTTTCTCTCTCTCTGTCTCTCTCTGTGTCTCTGTCTCTGTCTCTCTCTTCTCTCTGTCTCTTTCTCTGTCTCTGTCACTCTCTCTGTCACTCTCTGTCTCTCTCTGTCTCTCCCTCTCTCTCTCTCACTCTCTCTCTCTCTCTCTCTCTCACTCACTCACTTCTCTGTGCTTGTAGAACAGCGTTTGCCGGAGTGATGGATGGTTAGTGTTAAGGGTTTTTTTATGTGTGTTTTTTTCCCTTCTTTTTTGCTCTTTGTTGTGGGGTTTTTTGTGTGGGTTTTGTTGGTTTTTGGTTTGGTTTTGTTGTTGTAAACTCCCCAAGTGCTTCAGCATCGGCTACTTACTACCAAGGCTGGCAACCTGAGTCTCTATCTGTTTGCTGATTGTTTAAAAAGAAAAAGAAGAAGAAGATTTTTGGCGGGTTTAATCTTGTGATCTATTGGTGTTGGTGGTGCTTTGTGGTTGTGTTTGCTTTTTCCAGGAGTGGGAGTGGGTTGGAGGTTTGGGGGAGTGGGTTGGAGGTGTGGGGGGGGGGGGGGGGGGGGGGGGGGCGTGTACAGTTGATATCTAGTCTGTCATTTTTTTTTGTAAGTTGTTGAGGGTTTTTTTTTTAAATGTGGTTGGTCCTTTTTTTGGATATCTCTTTTTTAAATAGCTAGTTTGTCTTCTTTCATATCTAGATTTTTTTAATAGCTGGTTAGGTTGGTTTAAATAGTTTTTATTCAGAAATGAGTATAAGCATTGAAAACAAACAGCATTTTGGAATCACAGCAACAACAAGCTTGTAGCTTATGGTGTGCTGCTCAATTAAACAATGAAGATTAACATGAACATAACGGCTGCTGAGCTGATAAATGTAAACCAACAACAACAAACATTTTCATCAATTGCAATCTTTGCTAATGTAAGAAAAAAGGAAAACAACACAAAGAAACATATCAATTTGTAGAATTAACACACATAAAACAAACAAAAATAGCTGGTTAGGTTGGGTTTTGTTTGTTTTTCATATCAAGCCTGTCATTTTTTCATGAATCACATGTTGATAATTATCCAGTCTGCAATTTTTCATATGGTATCTACGTTTTTATATATAGTCTGTCATTTTTCATATCTAGTCTGTCATTTTTCATATCTAGTCTGTCATTTTTCATATCTAGTCTGCTATTGTTCATATCTAATCGGTCGTATTTCTTATCTAGTCTGCCATTTTTCATTTCTTATCTGTCGTATTTCATTTCTAGTCTGTCATTTTTCATATATAGTCTGCCATTTTTTGTATCTGGTCTGCCATTTTTTGTATCTGGTCTGCCATTTTTCATATCTTGTCTGTCATATTTCATTTCTAGTCTGTCATATTTCATATTTCTCATTTTTCATATCGTGTCTCATATTTTTATATCTTGTCATTTTTCATATTTCTCATGTTTCATATCATGTCTGTCATTTTTCATATTTCTCATGTTTTATAATTATCTAGTCTGTCATATTTCATATTTCTCATTTTTCTTATCACGTCTCTCATATTTTTATATCTGGGGGTTTTATGTTGGAGACTCATCTGCGTGTCTTATGCATTTCTGTCTGTCTTTCAGTTTTTAATTTTAAAGAATTAAAGACATGATCATGTGTGTATGTGTGTGTGTGTGTTGAGTGAGGAGAGAGAGAGAGAGAGAGAGAGAGGAGAGAGAGAGAGAGAGAGAGAGAGAGTGAGTATGAAGATTTTTGTTTGTCTTTTTTAATAATTACTTTTGCCCTTTTTTGGTATTCAGTGCAACTCTTTCTAACGCAGCAAACAGTTTACTCTCCGTGGTTACTCTTAGATTTGAAAAAAAGACAGGCTCCAAGATATCAGAATAGAGGTAAAGGTGTTCCCATAACCTATGTGGTCGTTGGGGGAGCGAGGCGTCAGAGACCTACACTTCTCTAGGGCCAGCATATTGAGGGCGGCACCCATCTCCTCTCCCTCGCTGCTTTACCTTCCCTGACCACTAAAGAGGGCAGGTACCCATTTACAGCTGGGTTAACTGGGGGAAGTGTACTGAAGCCAAGGCCCGCAAACGGTCACCCATCCAAGTGGTAACCACGCTCGACGCTGCTTAACCTTAGCTGGGGGGAAAACGGGTGCTTGACCACTGAGCTATCCTGTCACCAGAAAAGAGTACATTCTTTTTTTTTTAAGCGAGGAAAAAAAAGCATGGACAGATGGCTTCACCTGTCCTGACAAAGAAAGTTGAACTATTGATATAGGTAAGTTACACTTTCCCAATATTTTTGTCTGAATTTTCTGATGGCATTTTTTAGTTTGAGGAGTTCTCCACAAAAAATAGAAAACAGTGACTGGTGTTGACATCCTCATCACCCCTCTCTCCTTCCCCCCACTTCCTTTTTGTTATCCCAACACTGTTTTGCCTCCAAGTTAATTTCAGCTGGTTTTGTTTAAATTTGTATAATTCTTATTTTTGAGATTTTGAAGATATTAGATCATATCTTCTCTCTCTTTTCTCTCTCTCTCTCCCTCCCTCCCTCTCTCTCTCTCTCTCTCTCTCTCTCTCTCTCTCTCTCTCTCTCTCTCTCTCTCTCTCTTTCCCCCCCTCTCTCTCTCCCTTCCTCTCCCTCCGTCTCTCTCACACACATTATTTGCTCACAACATACCTGTGTGAGTATGTGTGTGTGTGTGTGTGCGTGCGTGCTTACATGCGTGCGTGCGTGTATACATGATTGCGCCGGTGGTGCAAGTGCATGCGTGCGTGGGTGTGTGCATGCATATATACATGCTTGCGCTGTTGGTGGTGGTGGTGGTGGTGGTGATGGTGAGAGTGCCTGTAAGAAGATGCTTTCGTGTGTACACAGTGTTTGGTGCGTGCCTGCCTGAATTGTCTGTATGTGTGTATACTATACATGTATGTCTTTCTTCTTGTCTTCCTTTCCTTCTAACCCAACGACAATCAGCAAGGCAGCTGAAATATCAAAAGAAAGAGATGGACGTGGTCAGGTAAAGGAGCCAGAGTGAATGAGTGGTGTAGGTGGTGGTGAGAAGAAAGTTGAGGGGTGGGGGAGGGGGTGGGGGGGGGGGGTGGTGGAGATGAGCAGCGGGAGGGTGGGGAAGGGTGGGGGAGGGGGAGGGAGCGAGCATGTCTGAGTAGGGGGCGTATCCTGTATTGGGTGTGTCAGTGTGTGTGCTCTATGTGTGTGTTGTGTGTGTATTGAAAAATCTGTTTCAGAATTTTGGAGAAAAAAGAAGTGGGTAGGGTGGGGTGGTTGGTAGGTGGGGTGGGGGTAGGAAAAAGGGAGAGGGTTGGAAGGTGGGGGTGGGTTGTGTGTGGCGGGGGGGTGGGGGGGGTTGATTTTTTTTAAATTATTATTATTATTTTTTTTTTTTACTTAGGGTACACTCCTTAGATAGCCTGGAAAGGTCAAGCGGTATGTTCTTTTTGTGATGTGTGTGAATCAGTGTAAAAATGGTATAATGCATGCCATTTACATTTTTATACGGTACGGCATGATCCAATATAACACGATACAATACAGTGCAGTGCAGTGCGATTCGATACAATGGCCATGCAATTCGTTACAATTTTAATCGGTAAAATACATTACAATGTAACACAATACAGTACAGTACAGTGCAATGCAGTGCGATACCATACAATGCGCAATACATTGCAATATAATACAGTATACAACGCAATGCAGTCCGTTACAATTTTATGCGCTACGATACGAGGCAATACAATACAGTGCAGTGGAGTGCGATTCGATACAATGCAGTACAATTTCATACAGAAGACTGCAATACGATTTGATACAGTAGAATGCAAAACGATTCGATTTAAATGCAATACATACTACTTTGTACAGTAGAATGCAATGCGATTCGAAACAATGCAATACAATTCGATAGAGTAGAAGAATATGGTGCGATTCGATACAATGCAATGCAATTTGATGCAGTTGAAAACAATACGATTCGATACAATGCAATGCGATTTTGTACAGTAGAATACAATACGAATCGATACATTTCGATAGAGTAGAATGTAGTGCAATTCGATACAACGCAGTACAGTTCGATACAGTTGAATGCAATACGATTCGATACAATGCAATACAATTTGATGCAGTACAGTGCGGTACGATTCAATACGATACAATACAATGGCACTGCATTCCATTTTACAGTTTTATACTCTTCGATGCAATACAATGAAACACAATACAATACAGTACAATGCAGTACGAAGCGATACAATGCAATACATCACATTGCACTGCAATACAGCACAATGCAACACGACTCGATACAATGCAATACAATGTGATACAGTACAATGCAATATGACTCGATACAATGCAATACAAGTTGATAACAGTACCATGCAATATGACTCGATACAATGCAATACAAGTTGATAACAGCACAACGCAGTATGATTCGATACATTGCATTTCTAGCGGAATATAATGCAATGTAATACAATATTATATTGCCAAACCAAAACAATGCAATACAGTACAGTACAATAGAATAGGATACGTGTATGTATGTATGTTTGTCCGTCGTGTTCGACGATGACCTCCAAATCAGCAGAGGAGGCAGCTGCTGTTTCGGAAATTGGGCAGAAATTTGATTATAGTGGAGATGCCTTGCCCACAGTACATCCCCACTCTCTCGGCCAAGAGGGCATAAGGACAGTCAGCGTTGGAGATGTTCTCCAAAGGCCAACTAGCCCCCAGGGCTGCAGCATATAAATACTGTGCGAGTCAAGCCTCCTAGTCAGAGAGTCAGAGTTGATCACTAAAGACTAAGCTGTAAAGTGGAATTCCATGAGTGGGAAAGAAAGCCACTGGTCATACAGCCTCTCACTTTGCTGTTGCCCCCCAGCGTCAATGGTTTAATCAAGAACTGTGATAAACCCCAGGCGCTGACGGCAGAATACGATACAGAACACTACAATACAATACAACATAAAATGATAAGGTGCATCGCAACTCAGTACAATACGATTGTTGACTGGATTTGTCATGTTCAGTAGATGATCTCTCTCTCTCTCCCCCTCTCTCTCTCCCTCTCCCTCCCCCTCCCTCCCTTCCTCCCGTATCTCCGATTTCAAGCAATGAAAATATTTCCTATCCTTAGCAGAACATCTTGAGCACACGTAAAATCCCGTTCCGCTTTTCGGAAGAGTAGGCCATTGTGTGCCGATGGGAACGGATGACACAATTTACAAAACCGCATACACACGGGGGACTGGATGAAGAAAAAGCACACGAGTGCTTATTCCATTATCCTCAAAATAAAAGAAATAAAAAAAACCTCTCCCCCCCCCCCACCCCCGCTCTCTCACACACACACTCTCTCTCTCCCTCTCCCTCCCCCATCTCTTACTCACTCTCTCTCTTTTTCACTCCTTCCCCCCTCCATGCTCTCTCCTCTCTCACACACTCCCTCTTTCTCTCTCCCTCCCCCACCCCCTCTCTCTCTCTTCTCACACACACACACACACACACACACACACACACACACACACACACACACACACACACACACACACACACACACACACACACACACTCTCTCTCTCTCTCTCATCTCGCTCTCTCTCGCTCCCCTCTCTCCCTCACACTCACACACACTCCTCCCCCCCCCCCCATCACACACACACACACACACAACACACACACACACACACACACACACACACACACACACACACACACACACACTCACACTCTCCCTCCCTCCCTCCCTCCCTCTGTATCTCCGATTTCAAGCAATGAAAATATTTTCTATCAATTTTAGATACTTTTAAAAAAATATATTATTATTTCATTCTTAGCTCAACTACAGCTTTGATATTCACGAGTGTGAGATTTTTAGCATATTATGCGACTTCTTCTTCTCTAACCCCCACCCCCCCCCCCCCCCCCCCAATATAGGTAGCTGCATTCCGACTTTGTGAATATTTTGGATTAAAAAAAAAGCGGTGACAAAGTTAGATGTCTGAAGACATTGCTTTCTAGAAGAAATTAGCAGAGAGGACTGTATGCGCA
>CM054160.1:30133057-30145557 GCA_028751875.1 Rapana venosa | reverse complement strand
GAGGAATTTTCTTGCACAGAATTTCCAGAATGGGGGGAAGAAAAGGAAAAAGGGCCCAAAAAATGGGGGGAAATAAAAAAAGGGGGAATTCCTAGCACAAAAATTTCCGGGAAATGTGGGATGCTGTTTATACTGACGGCCCCCCCCCGGGGGGGGGGGGAAAGGGGGGGGGGGGGGGGAACAAAATTTAAAAAAATGATTACACGGGGAGGGATGCAAAAAAAGCAAAAAATTTCTTATTCCTTTTCCTCGAAATAAAAAAAATTTTTTTAAAAAAAATTTAACAAACCAAAATTTAAAAAAAATTTAATTAAATACAAAACATGAATACCAGGGAAAGCGTTTACAATTTATTTTTTGGATTGTTTCCTTCTTAACGTAAGCAGCATCGAGCGGGGGTTTACACTTGGATGGGTGCCCTTTTGCGCGTTTTTGGCTTCGTACATTTCCCCCATTTCCCCCCTCTGAAAATGGGTATTTTGGGCCCTCTTTAGGGTCGGGGAAGGAAAGAGGGAAAGAAGGAGAGGGGCGTCCCTCAATAGGCTGGCCCCTAAGAAGTAAAGGTTCTGGACCCTCGACCCCTTTTTGGGACCACATAAGTTATGGGGGGACACCTTTCCCTTTTTAAAACTTCTTACAAAAGTTCTTGAAAAAAAACCATTGACGCGGGGCAACAGCAAAGTGAGGGGCTGTATAAACCAGTGGCTTTCCCACTCGGGAAATTTCCCCATTTTTCAGCTTAGTCTTTTGTGATCGACTAGGACTTTCTGACAGGAGGCTTGACTCGCACAATTTCCTTTTGGGGCGCAGCCCGGGGGGTTTGGGTGGGCCCTTTTGGGGAGAACTCCCCAAAACCCTGCTGCCTTATGCCCCTTGGCCAAGAGGGGGGTTTTTGATTTTGGGCAAGGCACCCTCCATATAATAAAATTTTTTCTCCCCCAGTTTCCAAAAACAGCAGCTGCCCCCTCTGTTTGTTTTGGAGGTCATCGTCGGACACGACGGAAAAACAAAACATTTAAAAGCGGGGCGTGCTTAAAACCCAAATTATTAACCAGTTAACGCAGAAAAATTTTAAAGGGGACTTTTCAAAATAAACCCACCAAAAAACCCCCTCTCCTACTCCCCCCTCTTCCCCCTGTCCATTGTGGTGGTACTTTTGGGAACCCCCCCCCCCCCCCCCCCCCCCCCCCCAATAGGGGTAGGGGATTAAGATCGGGGGAACTCAAAAAGGCCCCCCCCCCCCCCCCTTTTTTTTTTAAAGTTTTTTTTGTGTTTTTTTTGTGCCCCTGGGTTTTTTTGATTGGTAGCTTGTCGCCTTGTTGACGTTACGTGCTTTTTTGTGACTACTCTGGATTGGTTCCCCCCTCGGGGGGGCCTAAGTGCATAAGAACAATGTATTTTTTGAAGAACGGGGGGGGGGGGGGGGGGGGGGGGGGGGGGGAAGGCCCGGGGATCCCAAAAGAGGGGGGGGGGGGGGTTAGGGGGGCCCTAAAGGTTGACAGAGTAATAAAAAACCCAAATTTGTCGAAAAAACCCGTAAATTTGAGTTAGAAAAATTTAAAAAGGGGGAGGAAAGTGGAATTTTTTGGGTGTTTTTTTTTTGGGGGGTGGGGTGGGGGGGGGGGGGGGGGGGGGGGTGGGGGGGGATCAAATATGGATAGGAGCAAATTTATTTTTTTTGTTTTTTTTGTTTGTTTTTGAGGGTTCTTTTTTCTTTAAATCTTCGTCTTTTGTCTTTCGTCATCATCTAAACAATCATCTTTAATCATCATCATCACCATATCATCATCGTTGTTGTCGTCATCATGTTCAGCATAAACATCATCGTCGCTTTTCTTTTATTATTGCCCCATCAACATCATTTTCTTCTTTTGTTTTCTTTTTTCTTTTTGTTCTTTTTTCTTGTTCTTGTTCTTTCTTCTTCTTCTTTTTTCCTTCTTTTTTTCTTTTCTTTTTTTTCCCTTTTTCCCTTCTTTTTTCTTTTCTTCATCTCCCCCTCCTCCTCCTCTTCCTCCTTTTTCTTCTTTTTCTTCTTTTTCCTTCTTCTTCTTCTTCTTTTTCTTTTTTCTCCCCCCCTTTCCTCCCCCTTCCCCCTTTTCCCTCCTCCTCCTTCTTCTTTTTTACTTCTTCTTCTTTTTTCTTCTTCTTTCTTCTTTTTCTTCTTCTTCTTCTTCTTCTTTTTCTTCTTCTTTTCTCTTTCATCTCCTCCTCCTCCCCCTTTTTCCTCCCCCTCCTCCCCCTCGCCTTTCCCTTCTTCTTTTTTCTTTTTTCCCTCTTTTCTTTTCTTTTCTTCTTTTTTCTTTTTTTTTTCTTTTCTTCTTCTTCTTCTTCGTCGCAATTCTTCTTCTTCTTCTTCTTCGCAATTTCTTTTTTTTCGCAAATCTTCTTCGCAATTCTTTTTCTGGGCAATTCTTCTTTTCTTCTTCGCAATTCTTTTTTCTTGGGAAATTTTTCTTCTCCTCCCCCCCCTTTTTTCTTTCCCCCTTCTCCTCCCTCCCCCCCCCCCCCCCCCCCCCCCCCCCCCCCCCCCCCCCCCTTTTTCCTCAATCTCAAAGATGGTTTGTTTTGATGACTCTTAAAAGAAAAAGGGGTTTTTGGGGAATGCTTTGCGTGTTTTTTTTTGAAAGGTTTGTTCTTTTGAGGGGGAAAGCCCCCAAACCAAATTGGCTGGGGAAATTTGTGCTTTTTTTTTTTCAGGGAAAAAAGGGTTGGTTAATTCTTTTTGTATTATTTTGTTTTTGGGGCCCATTTCTGTGTATTTCTTTCCAAATTTTTGTATTTTGGGGGTGGGGGGGGAAGGAGAGAAAAGGGGGGGGGGGAGGGGGGGGGGGGGGGGGGGGGGGGGGGCTGGTGTGGGGTTTGGGTGCAGGGGTTTTTGTGTTCCCTGTCTGGTCCTCTCTCTCCCCTCTCTCTCTCTCTCTCTTTCTTTTCTCTCCCCTCTCTCTCTCTCTTCTCTCTCTCTCTCTCCCCCTCTCTCTCTCTCTTGTTTCTCTGTCTGCCCTTTTTGGGGCTTCTGCCCTGTCTCCCTCTCTCTCTCTTCCTCCCCCCACCCCCCTCTCTCCCCCCTTTTTCTTTTTTTGGGACCTAATCTAGCCATTCTCTTTTTTTGCGTGGGTGTGGTGTTGCGCTCGCGCCCCGCGCGCTTTGTAAGCATATTTGTAGGGTGTTGGGGTGCTTGCATTTTTTTGTTGTGGGGACCCATGGGGTGTGTACAAGTACTGTGCTTTCCCGTGCGTAAAACACTGATTTTTGGCATTTACAAGACACGTGGGGAAGAACATGTGCAACACACACACACACACACCACACACACCACCACCCCAAAACACCCCACACACACACACACAAACATTATCAGCGCGTGGGTTTGTTTTGTCGTATACTTTTTTGGGGATGACATTTATACTATAAAGAGATTCAAAAAAACGTGGGGAAAGCTTGGGTTTTTATCCTTTTTAAAAAGATACAATATTTTATGTTCACAGAAAGCACCCAAAGGAGGACAGTGGTTTTTTTGACGTCAAAATTGCCGTGACAAACATCAGGAGCCGCGTGACCAACCCTGACTTTCATCAAATTATACTCTTTGTCATTTTTGCGGGATTTTGATTTTTTTCAGGTTAGTATTTTATGACTTGGGTAGCGAAGTCTCGTCCCGTTTTTTTGTCTGCCTGGGTGCCTGTCTTTTCTGGCGTCTGTCTCTCCGTCTTTGGTTTTTGTTTGCTTTTTACTGTTTTTTCCTGTCTGTTTTACAGAGTCAGTATCTCTGGGCTCTATCCTTTTATTTTCCCCTTTTGTTTTCTCTTGGGTTTTTTTCTTTTACTGGGGGCTACAATTTGCTGGAAATTTAAAAAAACGTTAAAAAAAACTGAAGGGTATCACCTCACTGTGAAATGTGTGTGTGTGTGTGTGTGTGTGTGTGTGTTTTGCGTTGGGGTGTTTGTGTGTGTTTTGTGGGTGTTTCGTGCGTGTTTGTGTGTCGGTGTGTTGCGCGTGTGGTCCTCTGTTGTATCTCTGTCTTTTCCTGTGTGTCTGGCTCTGTCCCCCTTTTCTTACTATCTGTTTTGTCTTTCTTTTGCCCCCTTTCTGTCTTGTCTTTATCCCCCCTCCCCCTTTCCTTTCCCCTCTCTCTCCCTCCCTTCCCCCCCCCCTCTCTCTCTGTCTCTCTCTGTCCCCTTTTCTCTCACCCCTGTCCCTTTTCCCTTTTGTCTGTCCCCTATCTCTTTTTGTCTGTCTTAAACCCCCCCCCCTCCCCCTTCCCCCTCTCTTTCCCCCTCTCTCTCCCCTTTCCCCCCCCTTTCCCCCTCCCCTTTTCGTCTCTCTCTGTGTCTGTCTTTGTCTCTCTACCCTTTTCTATTGTCGTCATTCTCTGTCTTTCTGTCTGTTTTATCCCCCCCCCCCCCCCCCCCCTCTCTCTCTCCCCCCCCCCTCTTTCCCCTCACTCCCCCCCCCGTTATCTCTGTCTCTGTCTCTTTCTGCTGTCTTTTTCCCCCCCCCCCCCCCCCTCCTTTTTCCCCCCCTCTCTCTCCCTCCCTTTCCCCCCCCCTTCTTTTTTCTCGTCCCCCTCTCTCTCTGTCTCTCTGTTTCCCCCCTGTCTCTGTTTTGTCTGTCTGTCTGTCTCCTCCTCTCTCTCTCCTCTCTCTCTCTCCCCTCTCTCTCTCTCTCTCTCTCCCCTCCCCTTTTTTCTTCTCTCTCTCTTTTTTCCTTTTTTCGAGAGTTTGGTGGAGAAGGAGGGTCCCATTTTTTAATACATTATTTTGTTTGGGTTGTTTTTTTTTTTTCGTGCACAGTGGGGATTTGTTTATTTTTCTCAAAAAATAATTTTTGGTTTTTGGGGGTTTTTTCTTCCCCCCCCCCTCCTGACTCTGGGTTTTGTCACCTGGAGGTGTGTGTTTTTCTTTCTTTCTTTTTGGGGGGAAACTGCAATTTTCTTAAGACAAGCCAAATTTTTTCTTTTGTATGGTTTTTATTGTTTAGAAAGAAAGGGGGGAAGGGGGGGGGGGGGGGACAGAAAAGGGGGGGGAGGGGGGGTTGGGGGAAAAAAGGCAGAGAACAGAGAGAGAGAGAGAGAGAGAGAGAGAGAGAGAAGAGAGGGGGAGGAGGAGAGAGAGAGAGAGGGGAGGGAAACACAGACCCACATACAGAAAACAAACAGAAAACGGGTTTTTGCACGCACAGACACCCGCCACATACCCCACACAGAGTCAAAACCCCACACAGACAACCCCCAAACAAAACACCACACACACAAAAACAAAACCCCACACAACACACACACAAAAAAAACACACACACACACACCCCACACACTTACAACACACCAAACACTTAACAACCCCACACACAAAAACACCCACACCTTTTCACTTAACAATATAGATGCAAAAAAAAAAAAGGGGGGAAAAAATAAAAAAATCAAAGTTAGGAATGCAACAGGGCAGTAAGGAGGGGGAGAGTCGGATGGCCCGGGGGGGGGGGGGGGGGGGGGGGGGGGGGGGGGGGGGGGGGGGGGGGGGGGGGGGGGGGGGGGGGGGGGGGGGGTTTTTGGGAAAAGGAAGTGGGAAGGTTTTCCCTTTTTGGCCTAAGCCCCCCAAAGGGGGGGTTTTGGGGCCCGACTTTGTGTACCTTGTATAGCAGCAGCGCGGGTCCCTCAAATAGCTGGAAATCCCTTTTGGCCCCCCGGGGCCCAGGCTGTAAAATATCGATGTTTTGAGTTTTGGCTGGGGGAAAGGGGAGAGAGGGAAAAGGAGAGGGGGGGGATGGGGGAGAGGGGAGGGGGAGGGGGGGAGAGAGAGGGGGTTTAAGGAGGGAGAGGGTTGGGAAAGGGGAGGGAAGGGGGGAAGGGAGGGGGGGAGGAGGGGAGGGAGGGGGGGAGAGGGGGAACCCGGGGGGGGGAAAAGGGGGAGGGAGGGGGACAGAGAGGGGAGAAGGAGGAGGGGGGGGGGGAGAGAAAGGGAGGGAGGGGGGAGAGAGGGAAAAGGATGGAGGGGGGAGAGGAGAGAGGGGATGGGGGAAAGGGGGGGGGAGGAAAAGAGAGAGGGAGGGGGGGGAAGAGAGAGGGAGAGAGAGACACACACCACCCCCACATCGGGCAGGAAGACAGCAGATAGAGAGACGGACGGAACCCGGGCATTTTTAGAAAAGACAAAACAGAGAGCCCCTGCTTTTCTGAACTCATTAAGGGTTTAGGGCTATAAATAAAAATGGGTGTTTTTTAATTTTGGGTTTGCAAGAGAGAGAGGGAGAGGGGTTTTTTTTGGGGGAAAAAGGAGGGTAAGGAGAAAAGGGGGGAAGAAAAGGGGGGGAGAGGGGAGGGGGGAAGGGGAGAGGGGAGAGAGAAGAGAGAAGAAGAGAAAAAGGGGAGGAAGAAGAAGAAGAAGTAGGAAAAAGGGACAAGGGAAAAGAGAGGGGGGGAGGGAGAAAAGAAGGGGTGGAAAAAGGGGGAGGGGGGGGAGGGAGAGGGGAGAGAGAGAGGGGGGGGGGTTTTGGGGGGGGAAAACGGGGGAGGCAAATCAAAATCGTTCAGGAAGCCAAGGGGGAAGAACCAAACAAGGGGGTTTAGGAAAGGGGGGGGTAAGAAAGGGGGGGAGAAAATTGGGGGGGGGGAAAAAAGTGTTAGAGAAGAGGGGGGGGGTGTGTTTTTTGTTGTTTGGGGCCCCGGTTTGGAGGTTTTTTAAAACAAAACTGTTTTTTTGGAAATTTGGGGGGCATTTTTTTTAGTTGGGGGTTTTTTTGGGGGACATATTCCCCAAATGGGGAAAAGGGCCCTTGGAAATGTTTTAACCAATAAGGGTTTAGAAAAGGTGGGGAATTAAAAATTTGTATAAAAGCATAGTCGTATAAAGTTAAATGTAAAATGGAAATTTTTGGGTTTGTTTTTCCTTTTTGTTCCCCCCCCCCAAAGGTTTAAAACAAAAAGAAAAACCCCGGGGCTGCGGAAAGGGGCAACAGATTAAGGGAGAGCCTTCTCCCCGTCTCCCCATCTTGAAAATAGTGGGAAAGGACCGTCAGCGTTTGGAAAATGTTTTAAAGGGCCCAATAACCCCAAAAAAGGGTTCACCCCTTAAGGGATTTTTGTAAAAACCTTTGTCAGGAGTATATGATTTTACTAAAGCTAAGCTTAAAGGGAAAAAAAATATGGAAAAAAAAACCAATGGCCCAAAAAAAAGGGGCCCCTTCACTTTCGTTGCCCCCTCCCCAAAGGTTTTAAACAAGTGTGATATAAAAGGGGGAGGATGAACAACGAGGGTTGAAAGAGAAAAGGTTGGGGGTGGGGGTGGCAGTCTCGTGTTTGTAAGATGTTATAATAGTTTGGAGTGTGGATAAGAGAAAGAAGGATGATTTTTTTAATAGGGGAAAATAACATTTTTTAAAATAATGGTTTAAAATAAATATTTTTATGGGGTTTTGGTAGGGTTTGTAAAAATTATTTTAATGTTTGGGGGTGCTTTTAATGTAAAGCAAACGGGGACGGTTGTAAAATAAATTTTTAAAAAACCAAAAGGAAATAAAATTTGGGTGTTTATTAAGTAAGCGTAATTTAATGATTTTTAAAAAGGTGATGTTTATAATGATGATGAAGCAAGAGGGGGATTGTGATGGTGGTTTTTTTGGTGGTCTGAAAGTGCTGGGAAGTATATTAAATGTAATGAGGGGAAATGATGATGATTTTAGATTTTTTGGATGGTTAAAGTGTGTTATAAATAGTAAGGTTTATACCCGATTTTTTTGGGGTTTTTCGTTTTTGTTAAATAATTTTTGGTATAATAGGGTTCCGGAGGGGCACCCGAAAAAAGTGAAAGTGAATTTGTTATTGGGGGGTTGGTGGGCTTTTTGAGATTTCTTTATTAAAACGAAGTTTATTTTATTTTTTAAGTAGCCTAAATTTCCCCCCCCCCCCCCCTTAAAAATTAAAATTTTAAATTTCAAACCCCCCCCAAACCCCCCAAACCACCAATTTTGAACCATTTTTTTGGGTTTTCCCCCCCCCCCCCCACCAACCACCCCTCCCCAAAAAACCCCCCCCCCCCCCCGCCCCCAAATTTCCCCTTTTTTCCCTTTCCCCTTTCTGATTTTCTTACAAAATTTTTCCTTAATAATTCCCCCTTCCCCCCCCCCCCCCCCCCCCCCCCCCCCCCCCCCCCCCTCCCCATCCCCTTTTAACCCTCTTCCCCCCCCCCACCCCCCCCCCCTTCCCTCCCCTTCTTTTCTCCCTCTTCCCCCCCCCCCCCTTCCCCCCCCCAAAACCCCCCCCCCCCCCCACCCCCCCCCCCCCCAAAATCCCCCCGTGTAACCCCCCTTTTCCCCCAACAAGATTAAACCTTACAAAACCCAAAAGGAATTTTTTTTTTTTTTTTTTTTTCCCGTCAAAAATTTCCCCCCCAAAAAACCCCAAACCTGGGGGCCAAAATGAGGAGGGGAGAAAGGGGGAAGGGGGGAGGCCCCCCGTTGGGGGGGGGGAGGGGGAAGGGGGGAAGGGAAAACCAAATTAAAAAAACAAAAAAAAAAACAAAACCAGGGGGAGGAAACTCCCCAAAAAAAAAAGAAAGGGAAAAAAACAACAACAATGATATCCCCCAAAACCCTTTTTTTGTTGAATTACCCCAAAACGGGTACGGTTTTTTTTTGTTTTTAAATTTTTTATTTGGGTTCCAAATTTTGTTTTACTTTTTTGCTAAATTTAAGTAAGGGGTTTTTTTTAATTTTTTTTTTTAAAAAATCTTTTTTAATTTTTAAATGAGATTAGTTTTGAGATTGTTGATAGGGGCCCCAAATAACTGTGGCTTGGGTTTTCCTTTTTTTTTTTTTTTTGCAACGAAATTATTATCTAATCTAAACTATATATAATATAATTTATTTTTAAAATATAAAATATTATTATATATATTAAAAATATATAATATATATGTAGCGCTTTAGGCCCTTCAAAATTGAACGAAGATTTATTGGGTTTTTGTTTGTTTTGGGGTTGTTGTTTTGGTGTGTGTGTTGCGGAGGGGGGGGGGGGGGGATGTCGCTCAGACAGCAAGCTATGGCTGACTTGTCATATTCAGGAGCAGAAAGTGTGTTGTGCTGCCGTCAAACGCCTGACAAGTCAAGCCCAGCACATCGGACTTGAGCGTGGTATACGCAGGATACAGCCAGTTCCACATAACGACCTTGACGATCGATCGGTGGTCTGCAGGTATCCCACCTGCCTAGAAAGCCATAAGTTCCGGGTTGGAAGTGTGTGGTGGTTCGAACCTCGTTTGTGTGCCCGGGACTCTTCCCCCCACCCCCCCCCCCCCCCCCCCCCAATCCATTAGACCACGAGTGGTGCCTGAGTGCCTGTCTTTCGGACGAGACGATAAACCAATATCCTCTGTGCATATTTTATTTATTTATTTTATTTCATTTTATGCATACAAGCATTTAGCGCACGTAAAAGAGCCCACGGCAAAAAAAAAAGAGAGTTGTCTCCGGCAGAACTTCTGTAGAAAAAAAAGTGACTTTTAATAGGGAAACAAAAAACCGTATGCAAAAATAAAGAAAGCGCAATTTTTTTTAATTGGGTGGCGCTCGTCTCGTGGCGACGTGCTCATCCCGTGGAGAGCAGCTAGGAATTTCACGGAGAGATAGAAATTTGCCGTGACTTTTAATTAAAGTGGTATACAATGATTATGCGAGAGGTACCGAAGACCTCTCTCCTATCTCAGCCTCTCCCCTCCTCATCCACTTTGACATTGAACTCTGCAAATTTCATCTCTACCCCCGCATGTCTGTTTGTATCTGTCTCTGTCTCTGTCTCTTTGTTTCTCCTCCCTCCCTCTCTTCCCCCTTTCTCTGTGTCTCTTTCTGTCTCTGTGTCTCTCTCTGTCTTTCTCTCTTTTTCCTCCCTCCCTCTCTCTCCCTCCCTTCCTCTCTGTCTGTGTGTCTTCTCTCTATCTTTCTCTCTTTTTCTCCCTCCCTCCTTCTCCTTCTCTGTCTCTCTCTGTCTGTGTCTCTCTCTGTCTGTATCTTTCTCTCTCTCCTCTCTGTCTCTCTTCCTCTCTGTTCTCTGTCTCTCTCTCTCTCTCTCTCTCTCTCTTCTCTCTCTCTCTCTCTTCTCTCCTCTCTCTCTCCCTTTCCTCTCTGTGTCTTCTCTCTCTCTCCTCCCACCAAAATACTAAGCAGTTCGGCAACCCCCTTCATGTATGCGCCCCCCCCCCCCCCTCTCTCACCCCCTTCCTCTCCCTCTTTGAACACTCAAACCAAGGCTCTCTCCCTCATCATTGATGGTGTGGGGGTGGGGAGGGGGGGGGGGGGGGGGGAGTGTGTAAAAGACCCATCAACTCATTTACAGACTTTTTCTGGCTGCTTCTGCCGCCGCTGTTGCTGCTGTTATAGCTGCTGTTGCTGCTGCTGTTGCTGCTATAGCTGCTATTGCAGGCACTTGATCATCATCATCATCATCGTCCTCATCATCTTGTAATTCCATCATCAGTCTTTGCCGCGTACGCTAAGGTCTGGCGAGTGCATCATCACACTAACGCTTTGCTTGCTTGCTTGGCCTCGCTGTTGCCGTGTGTGTGTGTGGGTTTGTGGGTTTGTGTGTGTGAGTGTGTGTGTGTGTGTGTTTGTGTGTGTAGATGTGTGGGTTTGTGTGTGTAGATGTGTGGGTTTGTGTGTGTGTTGTGTGTGTGTGTGTGAGTGAATGTGTGTGGTGTTTGTGTTTGTGTGTGTGAATGTGTGTGTGAATGTGTGTGTGTGAGAGTGTGTAGATCTGAGTGTGTGTGAATGTGTGTGTGTGTGAATTTGTGTGTGTGTGTTTGTATGTGTGTGAATTTGTGTGTGTGTGTGTGTGTCCGAGTCTGTCTCTGTCTGTCTTTCTGTCTCTTTTCCTCCCTTTCCCGCCCCCCGCCCCCCTCCTCTCTCTCTCTCTCACTCTCATCCTCCATCCCTCCCTCCCTTCCCTCCTTTCCTCTGTGTGTGTGTGTGTGTGTGTGTGTGTGTGTGCGCGCGCGCGCTTTCGGCACATAGGGCGTTCCGTTTTTGATGAGTTGGTTCTCAAGTTTCTCGCGCTACTCCCGCACTTACTTACTGTAAAATCTTTGCTGCAACCTTTTGCGATCTGTTGTCGCGTGCGTATAGTTGAAGGATTGGGTTGGGTTGGGTTGGGTTGGGTGTAGGGGGTTTTGGGGTGGGGGTGGGTGGGGGGTTGTGGGGGTGGGGTGGGGGGTGGGGGGTGGTTGGGAGGGAGGGGTGCGAGAGGGTGGGGGGTGTGGAGGGTTTGATGAAGGAAGAGGTGGTTAGGTGAAGAGAGTTTGATTGGAGAGGGGGTGGGGTTGCATGGGGTGGGGTGTTGAGAGAGAGACAGAGAGAGAGAGACAGAGAGAGACAGAGACAGAGACACTTACTTGAGGGAATGAATGAATGAAAGATTGAATAATTAGAGAGACACTTACGTACTTGAGAGAATGAATGAATGAAAGAAATAAAGATTGAATGAATGAATGATCTTTGATATACAAGAATAAAGATTTTTTTTAAGTCAAGTCTAGTCTTAAATCATCTATGCAAACTTGCATGATATAATATACATCGAAACAGCCAATTAGAGTGGCAAGGAGAGAGAGAGAGGGAGAGGAGAGAGAGAGAGGAGAGAGAGAGAGAGAGAGAGAGAGAGAGAGAGAGAGAGATTGACAGATAGAATATACAGACAGACAGACAAGCAGAGAAAGACACACACACACACACACACGCACGCACGCACGCACACACATACACACACACACACTCACACAATCATACACACACGCGCGCGCGCGCCGCACGCAAAACAGACAAAACAACACACACACACATATACGACAATACACACATCACACACACACACACACACACACACACACACACACACACCACACACACACACACACACAAACACACACACACAACACACGACACAAAACAGACAAGACCAACTTTATAGACAACTTAAGATCAACAGAAAGGAGAGAGATGAGATGAGAAGAGAAAGAACAGAAGAGAAGACAAGACAAGACAAGAGAATAGAACAGAAGAGAGAAGAGGAAAGGAAAGAAGAGAATAAACAGAACAGAACAGAAGACAACAGAAGAGAACAGAAGAGAAGAGGAGAGAAGAAAACAGAAGAGAAGACAAGACAAGACAAAGACAAGAGAAATAATAATAATAATAATAAATGATGTATGGAATTTATATAGCAGAACAGAAGAGAAAAGAAAAGAAGAGAAGAGAACAGAAGACAAGAGAACAGAACAGAAGAGAACAAATACAAGAGAACAGAAGAGAACAGAACAGAACAGAAGACAAGAGAACAGAACGGAAGAGAAAAGAAGAGAAGAAAACAGAAGAGGAGAGAAGAAAACAGAAGACAAACAAGACAATAGAAGAAAAAAAAGAAAAAAACAGAACAGAAGAAAACAAAGAAAAAAGAAAACGAAACAAAAAACAAACAAACAGAAAACAGAAAAAGAGGAGGAGGCCCGGGGGAAGAAAAA
>CM054160.1:30128038-30132557 GCA_028751875.1 Rapana venosa | reverse complement strand
CATGCGCTCGCAACGACGACCCCGGTTCGATTCCCCGTTCAAGGGGGATATTTTCCCCCTGGAGTTAACATCAGTGCAGACTCCACTCTCCCCCCCAAAAAGTCCTTCGGATGAGACTATAAACCGAGGAGGCCCCGTGTGCGAACGCACGCAGAACATCTTGCGCGTACGTTAAATTCCTGTTCGTTTTTTCGTAAGAGTAGGTCATTGTGTGTGCCAGTGGGAACGGATGACAGACCCCACACCCCCTCAACCCCCCACCTCCCAACAAAAAACAAACATCCAAGACAGAGTCTCTCTCTCTCTCTCTCTCTCTCTCTCTCTCTCCTCACTCTCTCTCTCTCTCTCTCTCTCAATCTCTCTCCTCTCCCTCTCTCTCTCTCTCTCTCTCTCTCTCCCCCCCCCTCTCTCTCTCCCTCCCCCTGACCCTCTACTGTCCATAAGCAGTTCCTGTATAAATAATGTAATTTACACTGTTACTAGATTTCTGTGTTATATATATACATGGTAAACGTTGAGGGCAGGCAGGATGGCTGTTGATGTGTATTTATCCTAGGCTATGTGTATTATCTTCTTTTCAATTTTGTTAGATTTTCTCATTTGTCGTCTTCTTCTTTTTCTTCTTCTCCTCCTCCTCCTCCTCCTCCTTCTCTTTTCTTCTTCTTCTTCTTCTTCTTCTTCTTCTTCTTCTTCTTCTTCTTCTTCTTCTTCTTCTTCTTCTTCTTCTTCTCTCTCCCTCCCCCCCTCTGTCCCTCTCGTATCAGACATAAATGTTCATAAATTTAGATATATAGAACATGATGATGATGACCGCAGGTTGCTATGTCCATTATGTAAGCAAACAGTGGAAGATGAAGTTCATTTTGTGCTGTGCTGTCCAGTATTAGAAGATGTAAGACAGAATTACATCCCGGTAAAGTATAGTAGACAGCCTAATTTATTTACATTCTGTTCACTCATGGCATCTAGTCACCCTGAGATTGTGCGCAGCCTTGCTTTATATTTGTGTAAAGCCTTTAGAATAAGAGATATCTTGGTTTCTTAAAGTCATATTTTTTGTAACTGATTTTTATTGTAACTGGGTTTTTTTTTGGGGTGTGCTTCCTTATTTTTCTCACTGAAATTCTAAGCAGTTCGGCAACCCCTCTTCATGTATGGGCCAATGGCCTTTTTGTGAATAAATCATTCGACTTCGAGTTCTCTGTCCTCTCTCTCTCTGTGTCCCTCTCTATCTTTAAAAAAAAAAAATCTACCGGCCTTTTCTCCGAACTTGTCCACACTACGTAAACGGCGATTTCAATAGGACACCCACTTAAAAAAACACGAAAAAACCCCGACTCACCCGCCCCCCCCCCACAACCTCCCCTCCCTCCACCCCGATCCTCAACACTCACTTCGGATAGTTAAAGCTAGGGTACCGGGATAGGTAGGCCCTCTTAGTATAAGGTCTATCTATCTATCTATCTATCTATCTATCTATCTATCTATCTATCTAATCTATCTATTCTATTTATTTATTTATTTATTTATTCTTTTATATTTAGGATAATGGAATAAGCACTCATGTGCTTTTTTACATCCAGACCCCGTGTGTATGCGGTTTTGTAAATTTTGTCATCTGTTCCCACCGGCAAACAATGGCCTACTCTTCCAAAAAGCGGAACAGGATTTAACGTGTGCGCAAGGTGTTCTGCATGCATTCGAACACGAGGCCTCGGTTTATAGTCACATCCGAAGGACTTTGACATTCAGTTCGATTTTTTTGTCAAACTGGGAAGAAAGAGCGAGGCTGGGAATCAACCCACATCTATCTATCTATCTATCTATCTATCTATCTATCTATCTATCTATCTATCTATCTATCTATCTGTCTATCTATCTATCTATCTATCTTTCTCTATCTAATATAATATATATATATATATATATAATATAGAGAGAGAGAGAGAGAGAGAGACAGAGACAGACAGAGAGAGAGAGAGAGACAGAGAGAGAGAGAGTGTGTGTGAGTATAAGAGCAAGCAAAATTTATAAGCGAAGAAGCAAGCGGTTAGTAATAAGTAATCAATAATAGTAGGATGGAGGAAAAGAAGAGAACAACTGTAAGGGTAGGAGTTAGGTAGGGGGGTTCGGGTTGGGAAGGGTGGGAGGGGTAAGTGGGTGGGTCGTGCGGGTGGAGTGGGGATGGGGGTAGGGGAAGGGTATGTATCGGGTGTCCGGGTGTGTGTTTGCCGGGGTGACAGGCAGTGAGGTGTGAACGAGGGGAGCGTTGTTGCCAGGCTTGTAGGGTAGGACTCTTCTGTCTTTCTGTGTGCCTACTACCCGTACCCCGTTTATATATGTCTTAGTTGTCTATCTAAGCAGCGTCGAGCGTGGTTACCAGTTGGATGGGTGACCGTTTGCGCCGTGCCTTGGCTTCAGTACAGTTCCCCCAGTTCACCCAGCTGTAAATGGGTACCTGCCCTCTTTAGTGTCAGGGAAGGTAAAGCAGCGAGGGAGAGGAGATGGGCGCTGCCCTCAATATGCTGGCCCCTAGAGAAGTGAGGTCTCTGACGCCTCGCTCCCCTACGACCTTATAGGATATGGGACTCCTTTACCTTTTTTACCTTTACCTATCTCTATGTAGTAGAGTAGTAGTTGTAGTAGTAGTAGAAGTAGTAGTAGTAGAAGTAGTAGATACACAGCTTTGCTTGGTTAGGCCTAGTAGTCGGGGTGGGTAGGTGGTTGGGTGTGGGGTGGGTGGGTGGGAGTGAGGAAGGAGGTGTGTGTGTGTGGGGGGGGGGGGGGGGGGGGGGGGGGGGGGGGGGGGGGGGGGGGGGGGGGGGGGGTGGTAGCTTTACGAGATTCAGCGCTATATAAATTCCATACATTATTGTTATTATTATTATTATATTATTATGGGGTTTTTTGGTGGGTGGTGGTGGTGGTGGTGGTTGTGGGGGGGTTGGTGGGTAGGGGGAGGTGTCTGACCGTTACTATAATTTAAAAAAAAAAGAAAATTTAATTAAGCTCAATATGTACTAACAAGATAACCGTTAAATTTTTAAAACATTTTTTAAAAAGTATTATTATTTTAAATGATAATCATTCTATTCCATGCGGTTTGAGCATCTTTTGTAATCTTTGCCCCGCTCCCGTCCGCCTCTTGTTCCCCCCCCCCCCCCCCCCCCCCCCCCTCCCCCACCTCCTCCTTCTCCTTTTTCTCCGTGTACCACACACCAAAAACAAAACCACTAACCCCCGCCCCCAAAAAACCCCACCAACAACAAACAAACAAAAAACACCAACAATAATAAAACAACAACAAAACAACAACACAAAACAAACAAAAAAACCCCCAAAAACAACAACAACCAATAACCCCCACCAAAAAAACCAACAACACACACACACACACACCCAAAAAAACACCCCAAACAAACCAAAAACAAAACCCAACCCAACAACATCCCACCCCAAACCCATGCCCTTTGTTTCACACCTTATGATATAGGTGTACTACTAACGACAAACTTAACACATTATGGCCGCGTCTGTCACTGTGCGCGTGAATACATGTTCATTCATCACCTTTTGTTGTTGTTGTTGTTGTTGTTATTGTTGTTGTTTGGCGCAACGTTCGTCACTGCAAGTGTCCCTACGACCCTGGGAAAGGGGGTTATGGGAGCAGAATGAGATGATGGGTTTGTGTGTGTGTGTGTGTGGTGTGTGTGTGTGTGTGTGTGTGGTGTGTGTGTTAGTAGTAGTAGTAGTTCTTCAGTTTAAAGTCCTTCCACTAAATAATAATAGTAATAATAATGTATGGAATTTATATAGCGCTGAATCTTGTAAAGCAACAAATCAAAGCGCTCAGATGACAGTTTTTTAAATAAATATTTTTATTTTATTTATGTGTGTGTATGCGGTTTCAAATTTTTTTTTGTCATCTGTTCCCACCGGCACACAATGGCCTACTCTTTCGAAAAGCGGAACAGGATTTAACGTGTGCGCAAGATGTTCTGCATGCGTTCGCATACGGGGCCTCGGTTTATAGTCTCATCCGAAGGACTTTGACATTCAGTTCGATTTTTTTGTCAAACTGGGAAGAAAGGGCGAGGCTGGGAATCGAACCCAGAATCTCACGGTTTACTTGTTGGCAGGCAAATGTCTTAACCATCCTGCCACCTTCCCTCCTGTGTGTGTGCGTTGCGTGCGTGCGTGCATGCGCGCGCGCGCGCGTGTGTGTGTGTGTGTGTGTGTGTGTGTAGTATAGTAGTAGTTCTCAGTTTAACGTCCTATCACTAAATAGTGATATCAGACGGGGAATTGTTGTTGCGTGCGGCGTGCGTGTGTGTGTGTTGGTGTGTGTGGTGTGTGTGTGTATGTGTAATATGCATTTCCTTTCAGTTTAACGTCCTGTCGCAAATAGTGATATCAGACGGGAAGTGTGTGTGTGTGTGTGTGGTGTGTGTGTGTGTGTAGTAGTAGTAGTAGTTCTTCAGTTTAACGTCCTTTCACTAAATAGTGATATCAACGGGAA
>CM054160.1:30123038-30125538 GCA_028751875.1 Rapana venosa | reverse complement strand
CAAAACACACACACACACACACACACACACACAAAACACACAACACCACACACACACACACACACACACCCTCTCTCTCTCTCTTTTTCTCTCTCTCCCCTCTCGCTCAAACACTCAAAACCCCTGCACCCACACACACTCACACTCTCACACACCCCACAACACAAATCACACATACACTTTTCAACACACACACACAACACACACACCACCCAAAACACACACAAAACACAACACACAACACACACACACACACACACCTCTCTCGCACTCTCACACTAAAAACACCCCTCACACACGCACACAACAACACACCCCCACAAAACCCCGCCCCACAAAACACACCCCACACACACCCCACACCCCACGCCATACACACACACAAACACCTCACACACAAACACACCCACACAAAAAACACTCACACACCGCACTCACACACGGCACACAACGGGACACGCACACACACACACACACATGCACACACACACACACAAAACACACACACACCCCACACACACACACACACACCACTCCCCCTTGCCTGCCCCTTCCCCTTGTTGAGAGGTTATTTTTTCCATTTATGTTTTTGTGCTTTGGATTTTTTGGGGGGGTTTTTTTTTTTTGTTTGTTTTTGGGGGGGTGGGGTGGGGGGGGGGGGGGGGGAGTGTTTTTTTAGGTTGTTGGTTTTTTTTCTGTTTATTTTTTTGAAAAAAAATCCTTCTTTTTTTATTTATTTGTTTGTTCATTTGTTTGTTTCTTTCTTTTTTTTCTTTCGTCCCGTCTGTCTGTCTTCCCTTTCCCTTCCCTTTCCCCCCCCCCCTGCTCTCTCCCCCCCCCCCCCCCCCCCCCCCCCCCCCCCCCCCCCCTCTTTCCCCTGCATATACAATGCTGCATCCAGTCATACCTTATTGCCCATGAAATTGTAAGGGGTTTATAATTATGACCTATAGGCTATACAATTAAATTCTTGAGTCTCTCTCTCTCCCTCCCCCTCTCTCCTCCATCTCCCTCCCTCCCTCCCCCCTCTCTCTCCTCCATTCTCTCTCTCTCTGTCTTCCTTCCTTCCTTCTCTTTCTCCCTTTCTTTCTTTCTTTCTTTCTTTCTTTCTTTCTAAACTCTTTCTTTCTTTTAGTTTGAAGTTGCAAAAGTTTCCCGACTTGGTGTTAGACAGCATAGATATATTTTTAAAAAAGGAAAGAAAAAAAAAGAACTGTATGTGTTAGACCTGTTTGCGTTTTCCCGTGGGGAAGTCAGGGGGGGCCTGTCAGTATAAATAGCATCCCCCACCGTCTGGAAATTCTGTGCCGGGAATTCCTTCTTTTCTATCCCTCTCTTGGTTTCTGCTTTGTTCCTTTTCTTCCTGTCGCTTCTTTCTTGTCAATGTTCTGTCTTTTTGGTGAAATTTAGGCTGCTCTCCCCGGGGAGAGCGCGTCGCCGCAAGAGCAGCGCCACCCATTTTTGTTGTTGTTTTCCTGTCTGAATGTGTGTATTTGTTTCCTTATCAATGAAATCATTACCCTATCAGGGACTTGGTTTTTTTCCCAACAGAATGCAGAAACAGCTCTCCTGTCGCCGTGGGTTCTTTTACGCGCGCTAAATGCGTGTTACACACAGGCCCTCGGTTTATCATCCAGACCGAAAGACTAGGCATCCAGACCAACACTCACGGACTAGTGGAGGGGGGAAAGTTTCGGGCACAAAATTAATGGGATTCGAACCGAACGTTTGTCAGAGGTGGGGAGTGTTGTAGGTTGTTGGTTATTTTCTGTTCATTTTTGAAAAAAAATCCTTCTTTGTTTATTTATTTGTTTGTTCATTTGTTTGTTTGTTTTTTCTTTCTTTCTTTTTCTTTTCTTTTCTTTCTTTCTTTTCTTCTTTCTTTCTTTCTTCTCTTTTCTTTCTTCTTCTTTCTTTCTTTCTTCTGTCTGTGTCTGTCTTCCTTCCTTTGGTGATTAAAAACTTCAACGTCGTTGGTACCCTACAGCAAAACATTTTTTCCCCAGAAATTGATAATGTCAGTCGTATTCACAAGAATATTTGATATTCCTAAGGCCTTTATTATTATTATTATTATTATTATTACTACTACTACTACTACTACTACTATTATTATTATTATTATTATTATTAAAACTTAATTTAAGCTACCATCGAAAGACGATGATATATAAAATTAAAAAAAAGAAACAAACAAAAAGGTTAGTTGTTGGTGTTTTCTTTTCATTTTAAAATCCTTGTGTTTTAAAAAAAAATTCTTTTTAGTTTTTTAGTTGCAAAACAATTTCCTGACATGGCGTTCGAATAATTATCTGCCTTCACCTTCACCTTCACCTATCCCCGTAGTCCCTTGGACCCGTGGGGGGCGGGGCACCACTGAAGAGTTTGCAACCAGCTTCCTCCACTCCCTCATCTCTGCGGTCCTCTTGCTTCTCGGAGCAAATCGTTCTGGAACTCAAGGCTACCAGTCCAATATCTGATGGTGTCTTCTTCCTATCGT
>CM054160.1:30100538-30118038 GCA_028751875.1 Rapana venosa | reverse complement strand
CACACACCACACACACACACACACACACACACGAACACACATGTGCGCGCGCACTCACACGCTCTCTCTCTCTCTTTCTGATTTCTCTCTCTCTCTCTCTCTCTCTAATCAATCAATCAAATCAATCTCTCTCTCTCTCTCTCTCTCATCTCTCTCTCTCTCTCCTCTCTCTCTCTCTCCTCTCTCTGTGTCTGACGAACGCATGGATGGCATACATCAATTATGCAGACGTCAAGATGCATACATCATGCACCTGTGCGGTGGGCATGCATTCAGATAGAGAGGGAAGGGAGAGAGAGAGAGAGAGAGAGAGAGAGAGAGAGAGAGAGAGAGAGAGAGAGAGAGAGAGAGAAAGAGAGACAGAGACAGGAGAGGGAAAGAGAGAGAGAGACAAAGAGACAGGGAGACAGAGAGAGAGAGACATAGAGGGGAGGGAGAGACAGAGAGAGAGAGAGAGGAGGGAGAGAGAGAGGGAGAGAGAGAGAGAGAGAGAGAGATACAGACAGAGAGAGAGACAGACAGAGAGAAACAGAGAGAGGGGAGGAAGAGAGAGAGATAGAGAGAGAGGGGAGGGAGAGAGAGAGAGAGAGAGAGGGGGGGGAGGGGAGGAGAGAGACAGAGAGAGAGACAGAGAGGGGAGGAGAGAGACAGACAGAGAGAGACAGAGAGGGGAGGGAAAGAGACAGACAGAGAGAGAGGGGAGGAGAGAGACAGACAGAGAGAGAGAGGGGAGAGAGAGAGACACACACAATTTTTGACACAATTTTATTGCTATTTAGCGATCAAGCCATATAGCACTGCAGCGCGGTAACGACGATATCGAAAGCACGCGATTACAATGACATGGAAACCATGGCAGTAGTGGTATGTACATCAAGATTCGATACATTATTGTCTGTGTCTCAAGTGTCCCAATTTTCAAACCAGCCTTTCCTTTTCCAGTCTACAGCCAGCGAAGTCAGCCCATGTAAGACGAAGTCAGCCCATGTAAGACTGGATCAGGTTCCGAAGATGATGTAACTCCTGCTCAGCACTCGCCACCACTGTCACTGTGTGTTGTGTGTTAGTACACTGTTTCCCTTTACGAAGTCTGGCAAGCCTGACACGTTCTTCTGGCAACATGTTTTTCTCTTCTTGCTTGATGTACCAGAACACACACTTAGATTCCTCGCCAGGATCTCCATTCCAAGAGTATTCCAGGGTGATGTCATCTGATTCACACATCACAATGTTTTGATCATCCGAACTATGTACCACCACCTTTCGAAACCGTGTGTTTCTCTTGCTGTCCCTTAATCTACACTGCACACGTTTGTCAGTTAGAGTAGACACATACTGTTTCACAATACCAGTATGAGAGTCATCCACTGTGCAGCCAACTGTCAGCTCTTCCTGCACATCAGACGCCTCAGAAGACACACTGATCTTACTGTCTGTTGCTGGTTCACACGGCAAATCAAGAGAATCTAGTGTGGCTGGGACATTCACTGCACTGTCAACACACAGCTCTGTGTACACGCTGGCTTGTTTTGATTCGGCATCCACTCTCTCATGATGCAGGAAGTCACTGTCAGACAACACCGGTCTTCCAAAACACTGTCCTTGTCACACTGATGACTTGCCTGTCTTTCTTGATGTTGTTTACTTCTTTGGACGTCACGACGGATTTGGGAAGGGCACTTCTTGCGAAAATACTGAACTCGAGAATTACGATTCAGCACTGGGTCCGCCATTTCTGTTGATACTGACTTGTCAACTGGCTTCAGTCGCAAGACGAAGACAACGCTGCCGCTCTCCCCCCGCGACTTTCCAGCTCGATAGGACGTTGTCGATCAGCAGGGCGTTTAAAGTTGTTACTACAGTTGCTGGAAGGCCAGTAACTGACATTTTGAAGCTTAAATGCAAAAATTTGCAGCAGCTTACTAACAGCACGCCCTTTTAGTTCTCGTCCCGTCACGACGCCGTTTCGGAGAGAGAGAGAGAGAGAGAGGAGGGGGGGGGGGGGGGGGGGGGGAGGGAGAGAGACAGAGAGAGAGACAGAGAGAGAGAGGAGGGAGAGACAGACAGAGAGAGAGACAGAGAGAGAGAGGGGGAGGGAGAGAGAGAGAGGGGGGGGAGAGATAGAGAGAGAGGGAGAGAGACAGACAGAGAGACATCATCATCATCATCATCATCATCATCATCAACAGAAGAAAAGTGTATGGAATTTACTTCAAATACTTGAAAACAGGTTTTATGCCACGAATTTCCCATCCTATGATGTGTATGTATACACAACTATATGGTCAACCTCATTATTATTATTATTACTATTATTATTATTATTAGTAGTAGTAGTAGTAGTATCATCATCATCATCATCATCATTATTATTATTATTATTTTTTATATATATATTATTATCATCATCATCATCATCATTATTATTATTATTATTATTATAATAATACTAACAATGAATCCTAGATGTCATGAGACAAAGCGCTTAGTTAACTGGAAGTTAACATCGGTACCGACCTACTCCACTCCCCGCTTCTCGAAAGTCCTTGGAGATGAGACTATAAACTGAAGTCCCGTGTGAGAACGCATGCAGAACATCATAGGCGCACACGATTTTTATGAAAAACCGCCACCCCACCTTTTTTTTGAGAAGAGCAGCAGAGTGGTAGGATGGATGGATGATAAGGAACATACCCAGCATGCATCCTGCTGGCCGGAGAGAGATGGACTCCGCCAGGTTCAACTTGCCCGAGAGACATTGTCTGAAAAATTCACCGCAGTTTCACAATGACTGCTCAAGGAGTCAAATGAATGAAGTTCGATATTGGTAGTGTATTCATGTGAACTTGGTGCATAGTATAGTGTAGTAGGTTACAGACAGAGTGGAAAACAAGTGGCGCTGGTCTTGTGGCTACTCGCTATCCTCACAGAGATCAGCGCCGAATTTTCATACAGAAAAATCTGCTGTGACCGAAAGTGATGTATGTGTATACACCACCTTAAAAATCATACAGTACAATACAATACAGTGCAAAACAGTACTGTGCAGGACAATACAAATTGCAATACAGCGCAATATGATACAATGCAGTACAGTACAGTGTAATACAGTACGATGCAATACAGTGTAATGCAATACAATTTAATGCAGTACAGTACAATACAATGCATAACAATACAATACCATACAGTACAATACAATGCAATATAGTACAATACAGTACAATACAATGCAATACATTACAATGCAATACAGTACAATACATTACCATACAATACAAAACAACACAATACAAGATAAGACCAGACAATAGTATATAAAAAAAAAGTTAAATGATGCTTGGTGGGCTCGGGGTTGGTGTGTTTTTTTTTCTTCTGATTTTTGTTGTTGCTGTTGCAATGATGGCTTTACATCATTGGACTTTTTAAAACACGGCGTTTCATGACCTACTTTCCAACAATTGATTTACGTGGGTTTTGTGTTTAAAACCATCAAACAAACAAACAACCAAACCAATCCAAACCCATCTTCTTTCTCCACAAAAATCCATCTACTATACACCATCACATCCCGGAGGAAACGCACAACAACAACAATAACAACAACAACAACAACAACAACAGCAACAACAACAACAACAACATATATAAAGTATTCAACCCTAGCAGCCATGTTTTTTTCACCCTACCCGGGAAGTCTCGAGTCTCGACGACTATGATTGGCTACAGATGAACACGTGATGGGGCGACCGAATCTGGTTCCCGTTAACTCAGCAGGGATGCCAGGCCCCTGGTTTTTCCCGGATCAAAAGCACGTGGGGGAGTTGATCCAATCAAAACACGTTTACACAAAAGCTTGGGCCGCGCGAGATGGCAAGCGCATGCGTACAACAACAACATCAACATGTCAATGCGAAAATCGCCAGCGATTTGATAGAAACCGTGTGTGTGTGTGTGTTGTTGTATGTATGTGTGTTGTGTTTGTTGTGTTGTGTTGTGTGTGTGTGTGTGTGGGTGTGTGGTGGAGAAGTATGTGTGGTTGTGTTGTGTGTGTGGGGGTGGGTGGGGGGGGGGGGTGGAGTGATGTGTGTGTGTGTGTGTGTGTGTTGAAGTTTGGTGTGAGTGTGGTGTGTGTGAGGGTGGGTGGGTGGTAGTGTGGGGGGGGGGGGGGGGAGGGGGTGGGGGGTGAGTGTGTGTGTGTATTTGTGTGTGATGGGTGTGTGTGGAGAGAGAGAGAGAGAGAGAGAGAGAGAGAGAGAGAGAGAGAGAGAGAGAGAGAGAGAGTGTGTGATGTGTGCTGTGTTTGTTCTTGTATTTAAATCACTTATTTTATTCACTATAAAAAGTTATATACGTTTAGGCGCGGGTGTGTGTGTGTGGATGTGAGATGTTCTGTGTGAATGTGTGTGTGTTGTGTGTTGTGAAGGTGTGGGTGTGGGTGGTGGTTAGGGTGGTATGATGGTGGCTGTAGTGTTTTGGAGCGTGGGTGGGTGGGGGGGGGGGGTATAGGAGTTGTAAGTGTTTAGTGTGTGTGTGTGTGTGCCGGCGCGCGGTTGTGTGTGTGTGTGCATGCTTGTTTTCTTGTATGTGTTGCATGTGTGCGCGCATGCTGGGTGAGGAGTGAGGGAGGGTGAAAAAAAAGAAGAAAATATCTTTCTGCTGTGTGGGGTGGGTAGGGGGCTAGGGGTGGAGAAAGAAAGTGAGTGTGGAAGGGTAGTGCCCCTCCTCCCCCCTCCCCTTCCTTTCTTACCCCCTCCCTTCCTCCTTTCCTCCCTCTTCCCCCCCCCCCCTCCCCCCCTGCCTGTTTCTTTGTCTTTGTGTCTAGGTCTTAGAAGAAATAATCCCCCTCTAAGCATCTTTCATCTCGGTTATCAAGTGTACAGAATTGACACGCGCGCACGTGTGCGCGAAACAACGCGCACGACCATGCACAGCGCGCGCGTGCGCACACAGACACGGATGCACACACGCACGCAATGGCGCGCACGCTCTCGTGCATGAAACCCCCCCCCCCCCCCCCCCCCACCACACACACACACACACACATTCGTACATGCACACAAGCATACACACATACATACATACATACACACATACGTACATACACACATACACACACACACACACACACCACACACACACACACACACACACACACACACACACACACACACACACACGCACGCACACACGCACACGCTTCCGTAATTAGAGCAAATGATTTATTTTTGTATGAACGAAAAGGTATGTGTACACGAAAGGAAAATAAAAATACTGTGCCCATACCACCCCCCTCTTACTCTCTCTCTCTTTCACTCTCTCTCTCTCTCTCCTCTCTCACGCACCACGCACGCACGCACGCACACACACACACGCACACACACACACACACACACACACACACAAATCCAACCAAACAGAAGCTCAGACAAAGTAAACCCCCCCAAAAAACAACAAAACAAAACAAAAAAACCACAAAAAACCCCAACCAAACAAACCCAGAACCAAAACCCAACCTTTCAAGCCGTCAATAAAAGACAAATAATTACAAGAAACACAACACTGAAATTCATCAAGAGGACAAGATAAAAAGCAGAGAAAAAAACACAGAGAAAAAACCCCACCAGCAAAGTACTAACACATATATAGCGCACACGTTAAAACCCGTTCCGCTTTTTGGAAGAGTAGGCCATTGTGTGCCGGTGGGAATGGATGACAACATTTACAAAACTGCATACACACGGGGACTGGATGAAAAAAAGCACACGAGTGCTTATTCCATTATCTTCGAAATAAAAGAATGAAATAAGTAAATATTCCAGTAGCATGTAGGTTGATGATGCACGAGGTATTTATCTTTACGACAAAAAGAAGGAAGCAAGCATGAAAATATCACTATTGTCGTATTGAGAGAGAGAGAGAGAGAGAGAGAGAGAGAGAGAGAGAGAGAGAGAGAGAGAGAGAGAGAGAGAGAGAGATAGATTAAAAAAAGGAGAGTTAAAGTCAAATTTGTTCTAACTTCAAAACATGCCAACGAATACTAGTAGCAACAACCAACATTTAACAGGAATGGAATTCCAAAGAGTATCACATGATGTGGCTTTTCTTCTTCTTCTTCTTCTTCTTCTCTTCTTCTTCCTTCTCCTCCCCTTCTAATCTTCTTCTTCTTCTTCTTTTTCTCTTCTTCTTCTTCTTCATTTTCCCTTCTTCTCCTCCTCCTCTCCTAATTCTTCTTCTTCTTCTTTCTTCTTCTTCTTCTCCTCCTCCTTCTAATTCTTCTTCTTCTTCTTCTTCTTCTTCTTCTTGTTCGTGTTCTAACGCTCTGACAGCAACTATTGTTGTCTGTCACATGAACTGCAACGTTTTGCGCGCTGCCGTTAAGCCCCTGACAAGTCAAGCCCAGCGCATCCCACTTCCACATGGGAGACAATTGTTATCTTTTCTTCTTTTTTTTTGTCTGGGGTAAAAGGCAGGAGAGTGGTGGACCGAGAAGGCAGAAAATAGACAAAAAGGAGATGACAGGAAGAAAAGGAACAAGGTGGAACTAAAGAAAGGGATAGAAAAGAGGAAATTTCTAGCACAATTTCCACAAGGAGGAATCTATTTACTACAAACCTCCTCCCTCACCAGCATCCCCACGAGAGAAATGGTTTTGTGATTAGCATGAAAAGCCATCACGCCTCAATCACGTTTGTGGCAAAAAGACACCCTGAACCACAGTTTGTGGCAAAAAGACACCATCAACCCCTGTTTGTGGCAAAAAGACACCATCAACCTCTGTTTTTGGCTAAAAGACACCATCAACCCCTGTGGCTAAAAGACACCATCAACCACTGTTTGAGGCAAAAAGACACCATCAACCACTGTTTGAGGCAAAAAGACACCATCAACCACTGTTTGAGGCAAAAAGACACCATCAACCACTGTTTGAGGCAAAAAGACACCATCAACCACTGTTTCTGACAAAAAGACACTATCAACCACTATTTGTGGCTAAAAGACACCATCAACCTCTGCTTGTGGCAAAAAGACACCATCAACCACTGTTTGTGGCAAAAAGACACCATCAACCACTGTTTGTGGCAAAAAGACACCATCAACCACTGTTTGTGGCTAAAAGACACCATCAACCTCTGTGGCTAAAAGACTCCATCAACTACTGTTTGTGGCTAAAAGACACCATCAACCACACTGTTTGTGACTAAAAGACACCATTAACCACACTGTTTGTGACTAAAAGACACCATTAACCACTGTTTGTAGCTGAAAGACACCATCAACCACTGTTTGTGACAAAAAAACCCCCACCCTTAACCACTGTTTGTGGCTAAAAGACACCATCAATCGCTATTTGTGCCAGTATGAATGAAACCTAGTCATTTTGAAAAGAATTCTGTAACAACATCCTGAGGACAAATTGAATGGTCTGTGAAGAAAAAAAAATGTCATCTGGTTTTGTTTGAATATGATATTAAACAGAAAATCGGAAGAAATTATTTTCTTGATCTTGTTACTTAGGAAATTTGTAATCTAGAATTTTCCAAAAAAAAGAAGAAATAACGTTAGTTATTATATCAAAAAATGAAAATAAACATTAGACTAGGTACCAAAATAATGAAACATAAAAATTAATCTATTCACACCAGATGAAGGTGCAGTTCTTGAACTTCAGAGAGAGAGAGAGAGAGAGAGAGAGAAGGAGAGAGAGAGAGAGAGAACAAAGAATTTGTGTCTCTAAAGAGTTGTCGAACTTTGTTTGGTGGCGGAGACCAAACAAACGGGGAGCAACTCTAGTAACACAAACCGACAACTTAGAATCGTCGGCAAAAGAAGGAGGGAGGAAAAAAACCCAACAAAAAACACCCACACCAAGCACAAACAAAACAAAACAAAAAAAACCTGGATGGGGTAGTTCCTTTCTTTTCTTTTCTTTCTTTTCTTTTTTCTTTTCTTTTCTTCCTTCTTCCTCCTCCTCCTTCTTCTTTCTTCTTCTTTCTTCTTTCTTTCTGTTTCTTTCCTCCTCTCCTCCTTCCTCCTCCTCCTCTCTTTTTCTTCTTCTTTCTCTTTTTCTTTCTTTCTTCCTCCTTCCTCCTCTCTCCTCCTTTTCTTTCTTTCTTTCTTTCTTTCTTCTTTCCTTCTTTCCTCCTCCTCTCTTTCTTTCTTTCTTTCTTCTCTTCCTCCTCCTCTTCCTCCTCCTTCCCTTCCCTCCTTTCCTTTCTTTCTTTCTTTCCTCTTCCTCCTCCTTTTTTCTTTCTTCCTTCACCTTTTGCAAGCTTGGTTTTCCACTTTTCTATTCATACAGCTACCCCCCCCCCCTCCCCATCCTTCCCCACCTCTCCTTCTCCCCCCTTCCAAAAAGAAAAGAAAAGAAAAAAGCTCTATCTCTCCAGGAAAGGGTAGGGGGGGGGGGGGGGGGGGGGGGAAGAAAAAAAAGCCACATATACACAACACACAACACACACACACACACACACACACACACACACACAAACACACAACACACACCACTACAACACACACACACTACAACACACACACACACACACACACACACACACACACACACACACACACTACAACAACACACACACACACACTACAACACACCACACACACACACACTACAACACACACACACACACTAACACACAACAACACACACACACACAACACACACCAAAAACCAAAAAACGAAGAAGAAAGAAAGAAGACACAAAAAACCCCACCCCAACCCAGAAACTGAAAGAAAAAAAATCCTTGCCTAGCAATTTCTCCTTCTTTCCGCGCTCTCAGCGTGCTATCCGTGTTCTGCCTAGACTTCGGAGAGGGGAGAGCACATTCGAGCAGTTACCTCCCCTTCAAGAAGAACTCTTTGGCGGCTGGAAACCAACAAAAAAAAAAAAAAAAAAAATCCAACACCAAAAAAAAAGAGTTGGCGCTGAGCCAACTGGCGCCCAAATGGTTAAAAGTTGGTTGGGGGAGGGTGGGGGGGTGGGGAGGAGGGGGGAAGGGGAAGGGGGGGGGGGGGGGGGGGGGGGTTGGTTAGAATATGAAGTGGAGGCGAGTTCATATCCTTGTCTGTCTGCGCTTCCAGTTTCACAACGAAAGCACGGTAAAATCTCCAAGCGAGCAGTTTTTGAGGGCAAACAGGCAGGCTACACAGCCGGCCTTGCTAGGTAGAGGAACGTCTGTATCCTTCCTCCCCCCCCCCCTCATCAATTTTGACCCCTGGGAATATTTATTATTGTTATTATTGGTATTATTATTATTATTAATATTATTATTATTATTATTAGTGTTATAAACTTGGAACCAGTTGTTTGTGAGTGGAAGAAGAAAGAAAGAATGGTGATAAAAGACACATACTCTTGAAACCATAACATACCCCACCTTACCCCTTATCTTCCTCTGGGGGGGGGAAAGAGAAAAAAAAATTCTTTTAAAAAAATGGAATGTTTAATTATGCTTTTATTTCAGCATTATCTAGTGGTACACTTAAGGTTATTTGGTTTACATAAAGTTTATTCAGTAAGTGGTTTTATTTTATTTATTTATTCTTTTATATCGTGGATAATGGAATAAGCACTCATGTTCCTCTCATAAGCGTGGAACAAGCAATAACATAACGAACGTAATCAGCATAGCAACAACAAGCAAGTAGCTTATGTTGTTGTGCTCAAGTGCAAGAATAGCATTCACATGGCGACTGTTAGTGTTACTATAACAGTTGCTTGTCACGTCAAAGTCGGATGGGCTGGGCCGGGCCTGACTTGTCAGGCGCTTAACGGCAGCGCAACGCATTTTGCGCTCGTAATATGACACAGACAACAATAGTTGCTGTTTAAGCGGTCGACGAAGAAGAAATTACTTGTTTATCGAGTTTATCACACTTATCTATCATTGATATCCCAACAAGGTACCAAAAATTCGTACAGAAAATTACGTGAACAAAACAAGACAGCAGTAAACTGTAGGTAAAACACATCAATGCATTTTGTTGGTACAGTGAAAGATCAACACTGTTGTAGTCTGTCTGTACTTTGTTGACATGAACAAAGAGAATTAAATATCTTCCTCTTTGAGAGTGTTGGTTGTTGTTTTGTTATTGTTTTTGTTGTGGGGACGGGATAGCTCAGTGGTCAGAGCGATGTACTCGAGATCTGACAGTCACACAGAGAGCATGAGTTCGAGTCTCCTGTCGGGTGTATGCATGTTCGATGGGTATTTTTTTTCTCCAAGTTTTTTTCCCCCTCCCCGTATTCCTCGGATACTACTACTACTACTACGACTACTACTGCTACTGCTGCTACTACTACTACTACTACTACTACTACTACTACTACTACTACTACTACTACTACTACATCTACTACTACTACTACTACTACTACTACTACTACTACTACTACTACTACTAATACTGCTGCTGCTGCTACTACTACTGCTGCTGCTGCTGCTACTACTACTGCTGGTGCTACTGCTACTGCTACTACTACTACTACTACTACTACTGCCACTACTATTACTACTACTACTACTACTGCTGCTGCTGCTGCTGCTGCTGCTGCTGCTACTACTGCTACTACTGCTACTACTACTACTACTACTACTACTACTACTACTACTACTACTACTACTACTACTACTACTACCACTACTTCTACTGAATGGAATTTTGTATAGCGCTATATCTTGCATAAAAAACAAATCAAAGCGCTATGAAGTTCACCAATGGTACATTTAAGTTACTTTTTTGTCACGCCGAAGTCGGATGCGCTGGGCCTGACCCTGTCAGGCGCTTAACGGCAGCGCAACGCATTTTCGCTCAGGTGACAGACAGGAACAGTTGCTGTCTGAGCGTTCGACGACAATGACGATGATGATGATGAAGATACCTGGGGAGGGGGGCGAAAAAGGGAGGCTTGCTTGATAACAAAGAGATAGCAAATGGAGAGAGGTAAACACACACACACACGCGCGCAGCCGCGCGCCACAACACACACACACACACACACGTGCGCACGCGCAAGCGAAAAAATGGTAAGAAGAAGAAAGTGAATAAGTCTATTTATAAATTAATAAAATATAGATAAAAAAAAAAAGCAAACAAAAAAGCATCCTACGTTTACGTCCTAGTGTAGGGAAGTGTTCTTATTTATATATAAGATAAAAAGAAACATATCTAAACAAACAAACCAATGAAACAAAAAAGCTCCGTAGGAACGTCTTAATGTAGGTAAGCATTCTGAAGACTCCAACACCCCCCCCCCCTCCCCCCCCACCTCTTCCCAAAGTACAAGCAGCAACTTTTAGCAGCAACTTTAGCAGCAGCAGCAGCAGCAGCAGCAACAGTCAGTTGAGCGTTATTTGAGAGACTTCTTGATGAGCTACCCTGTACATAGCACACAGGCAAGGGGCGTAAGAGAACGAGATAATTCTCTCCCCTCCCTCTTCCTCTCCCCAACCCCACCCCACCCCCATCTCATAAGTGCCTCCCTCCCTCCCTACCCCACTTCTAGGAGCTCTGTTCACCCTCCCCCCCCCCCCCCCCCCCCCCCTTTCCATCTCCACCCCTCTCCCTCCCTCCCTTTTAGGAAAAATTACTTTTTATCCGTGTTTTCTTCTGATTTCCTAGATCTGTAACTAAAGCAGAAAACTTTAAAACGGCGAAGAAAATTTTAGAAAGATGATTGAATTTTCCGGAAAATTTGTTGATGTGATGATAACCATTCCCTTTTTCCCTTTGCTCCTTTTGACGGTGAGAGATGATGAGATGGGGAGATAACGAAGAAGTTGTTTTAGGGGGTGGGGTGATCATTATTGAAAGGTTGTTTTTAAGGGCTTTGTTGTTTGTTTTTTTGAGTCGTGAGAAAAGGAAAAAAAATATAACTAAAAGGGTTTTACCGCCTTTATGTTGTGTGTGTGTTGTGTGTTTGAAAAGAGATGTCATTCCATTTATCAAATGACACCAACAACTACATGATTTTAGATGACCCCTGACAGCCCGACAGACAGACAGACGATACATGGATGGGTGGGGTGGGGTGGGGAGGGGGGTGTTTAGAAAGGGAAAAGACATGGGGAAAAAGAGAGAGAGAGAGAGGAGAGAGAGAGGAGAAGAGAGAAGAGAGAGAGAGAGCAGGGGTAGGGGGGGGGGTCGTTTGAAATGAAAGCTAAATGGGCAGAGAAAAGAAGCAAGAAGAAGGGGGAGGAGGGGAAGAAAACAAACAGAAGAAGAAAAAAAGAGGAAAAGAATGCGAACAAGAAGAAGAAGAAGGCTGAAGAAAAGAAAAGCAAAAAAAAAGAAAGGGGGAGAAAAAAAGAAAAGAAGAAGAAATAAAAAAATAATAAAAATGTATGGAATTTAATAGCGCTGAATCTGTAAACAACAAATCAAAACCTCTCTCCCCTCTTCCTCTCTCCCCCTCCTCCCCTCCCTCCCCCCTCTCCCCCCCCCCCCCCCCCCCCCCCCCCTTTCCTCTCCCCTCCCCCCCCCCCCCTTCCCCCACCCTTTTCCCCCTTCCTATCCTCTCCCCCTTAAAAAAAAAAAAATGTTTTTTCTTTAAAAAAAAAAAAAGGGGGGGGGGGGGAAAAAAAAAGGGGGAAAAAAAAAAAAGGGGGGAGGGGGAAAGGAAAAGGGGGAGGGGGAGGAGGAGAAAAAGAAGGAGGAGGGGGAGGAGAAAAGAAGAAAGAAGAAAAAAGAAAAAAGGAGGAGGAGGAGGGGAGGAGGAGGAGGGGGAAAGAAAAGGGGGAGGAGGGGGAGAAGAAGAAGAAAAGAAAAAAAAAGAAGAAGAAGGGGAAAAAAAGAAGGAGGGAGGAGGAGGAGAGGGAAAAAAAAGAAGAAGGGAAAAAAAAGAAGAAAAGAAGAAGAAGACGAAGACAAACAGACCCAAGCCAGAGAAAACTTTCGACCAACGCGCGCCCTCCCCCTTTTCCCCCCCCCCCCCCCCCCCCCCCCCCCCCCCCCCCCCCCACCCCCCCCCCCCCCCCCCCCCCCAACCCCCAAAAAAAATTTTTTTTTTAAAAATAAAAACGCAGCCCCCCCTACAATTAAAAAATATAAAATTTTGGGGGTTTTGGTGTGTTTGGAAGTATAAAAATGCATGCTTTATGCAAGAAAATTATTTATTATTATATAATTATTTATATGCATGCAGCAAACCCTAAAAAATTTTAAATTAATTTGGGTTTTTTTTTAAAATTGTTATTATTATGTTAAAAAAATATAAAAGCCGTCACTAATGACTTAAAATCGCCACCATACCGAATAAAACCTACGCGACTAGTTTACACAAACCTTAATGGGTGTGTGTGTGTGTGTGTGTTTGTGTGTGTCGTGTACAATTGTTACCAAGTAAATGTTGGTGATGGGGAGGGGGGGGGGGGGGGAGGGGGGTGGGGGGGGGGGGGGGGTTGGGGGGAGGTGGGGGGGGGGGGGGGGGGCAGGAAAACAGCAAGGAGAGGAGGCTGTGGCAGCGGGAGGGGGTGGGTGGGAGGGAGGGTGAGGGGGGATGGGGGGTGAGGGAAGAAGAAGTCATTATCATGCAAAAAGAAGGTGGAGGAGAGGGAGGTGGGGGGGGGGGGGGGGGGGGGGGGGGGGGGGGGGGGCGGGGGAGGAAAAGAACAGCCGGTCATACAGCCTAGGAAGCTACAGCTATAGCGTACACACACACACACATACACATACACACACCGAGAGAGAGCTTTTGAAGTAGGGGTAAGGGGAAGCACGCATCATTAGGCCGAAGCGGGCGGAGCTTTTCTAGGCTACATAATCACACTTTTTTTTTGCACCACCCCTATCCCACTCTCCCCCCCCCCCCCCCACCCCCCCCCTCCGAGAAAAAGGAGTTAGGAGACGAGTTAAGTAGGAAGAGAGGAGAGAGAGGGGGGTGGGGGTGGGGTGGGGGGGAGGCGAGGAGGTGGAGGGAGAGGAGAGGAGGGGGGGGGGGGGGAGAGGGTGGAGAGAGACTCAGGAGAGAGATGGGGGTGATAACGAATTGATGCATTTTATTTTCTGTGGGTAATATAGATAAGATACACTCACGCGCGGCGCGCGCGCAAGCACGCACGCACGCCACGCACGCGCACGCACACACAACACACACAACACACACACACACACACAGAGAGAGAGAGAGAGAGAGAGAGAGAGAGAGATTTATTTTCTGTGGGTAATATAATAACACGCGCGCGCGCACACACACCACACACCACACACACACACACACACACACCACACACACACACACACACACACTCACTCACAGAGAGAGAGAGAAGAGAGAGAGAGAGAGAGAGAGAGAGAGATGACAATAACGATATCGATAGATAGCATTTATTTTCTGTGGGTAATATAATAAGAGAGAGAGAGCGAGAGAGAGGGAGAGATGAGAGAGAGAGAGAGAGAGAGAGAGAGAGATGACAATAACGATATCGATAGATAGCATTTTATTTTCTGTGGTAATATAATAAACACACACACACACACACACATATCACACACACACACACGCACACACACACACACACACACACACACACACACACACACACACACACACACACACACACACACACACACACACACACACACACTCACCACTCACTCACTCACTCACAGAGAGAGAGAGATAGAGATAGAGAGATGACGATAACGATATCGATAGATAGCATTTTATTATCTGTGGGTAATAGAATAAGAGAGAGAGAGAGAGAGAGAGAGAGAGAGAGAGAGAGAGAGAGAGATGACAATAACGATATCGATAATAGCATTTTATTTTCTGTGGGTAATAGAATAAGAGAGAGAGAGAGAGAGAGAGAGAGAGAGAGAGAGAAGAGAGAGAGAGAGAGGAGAGAGAGTGAGAGATGACGATAACGATATCGATAGATAGCATTTTATTTTCTGTGGGTAATGGAATGAGAGAGAGAAGAGAGAGAGAGAGAGAGAGAGAGAGAGAGAAGAGAGAGAGAGAGATATGACGATAACGATATCGATAGCATTTTATTTTCTGTGGGTAATAGAATAAGAGAGAGAGAGAGAGAGAGAGAGAGAGAGAGAGAGAGAGAGAGAGAGAGAGAGTGATGACAATAACGATATCGATAGATAGCATTTTATTTTCTGTGGGTAATAGAATAAGAGAGAGAGAGAGAGAGAGAGAGAGAGAGAGAGAGAGAGAGAGAGAGAGAGAGAGATATGACGATAACGATATCGATAGATAGCATTTTATTTTTTGTGGTAATAGAATAAGAGAGAGAGAGAGAGAGGGAGAGAGAGAGAGAGAAGAGAGAGAGAGAGAGAGAGAGAGAGAGAGAGAATTCGTACTGGAATATGTTATGGAGTGTAATTGGATAAGCCAGAGGCTTTTTCACACCAGGCCCTCATCAACAACAACAACAAAATAGACGAACACCCATTCTTAAACAAAACAAACAACAACAACAACAACAGCAAAAAAAGAAAACAAACCCACACAAACACCACACATGGAAAACAACAACAACGCACACACACTCCACACACACACACACCACACAACACACACACACACACACACACAACACACACACACACACACACACACACACACCACACACACGAACACACACACGAACACACACAACCACACACACACACACACACACACACACACACACACACACACACACACACACACACTCACACCATACACACACACACACACACACACACACACACACACACACACACACACACACACAACACACACACACACACACACACACACACACACACACAACTAAACACACACACACACACACACACACACACACCACACACACACACACACACACACACACACACACGACCACTCACACACACCCACAAAACCACACACACCACACACACACACACACACACACACACACACACACACACACACACACACACACACACACACACACTCACACACACTCACACACTCACTCACTCACTCACTCACTCGATGGCGGGACGGGGTAGCCTAGTGGTTAGAACATTGCGATCGCAATCTGACGACCTGGGTTCGATTCCCGTTCAAGGGGATTTTTTCCCCTGGAGTTAACATCAGTGCCGACTCCCCTATCCCCAAAAGTCCTTCGGATGAGACTATAAACCGAGGCCCCGTGTGCGAACGCACGCAGAACATCTTGCGCACACGTTAAATCCTGTTCCGCTTTTCGTAAGAGTAGGCCATTGTGTGCCGGTGGGAACAGATGACAGAATTTACAAAACTGCATACACACGGGGACTGGATGTAAAAAAGCACATAAGTGCTTATTCCATTATCCTCGATATAAAAGAATAAAAAACAAAACAACCTCTTTCTCTCACTCACTCACTTACTCACTCTCTTTCACACACACACATACACGCCCTTACACACACACACACACACACACACACACACACACACACACACACACACACACACACACACACACACATCAGAGCATCTGGGCCCCTAGATTTATAGGTGCAACAATTGTTCAGTTGATCAGAAAGAAGGTGGGGGGGGGGGGGGGGGGGGGGGGGGGGGGGGGGGGGGGGGAGATATGAGAGGGGTGGGGGTGAGGAGATGCGGCATTCACGAGAAGAGACTGAGAAGAACCTCTGTAAACAAATAAAACTAATCAGTAACCCCCACCCCTTAAAGAAAACAAACAACCCAAACAAACAGACAACTCCCCTCCCCTCCCCCTACCCTCCCACCCCCAACCTATCAACAAAAAAGGCCCAGTAACTTAACAGCAAATAAACAAACACAAATTAATTTTTTTTATGGCACTCAACTAGCTGGATGCCATTTCTTATTAATACATTGGCGTTTTTCACCTTGCAATAAAGGTTTTGCGCCAATAATGAAGATTCAAAAGGAAAAAAAAAAGCTAAAGGTGTCCCCATAACCTTTGTGGGTAGTGCAGCATCCATTTAGCGCACGTTACAGAACACACAACAGCAGCAACACCGTTGACTCTAGCAAAATGATTGAAAACGTTCTCCCTGGGAACCCACATGAATCTCTCTGCTTATTGAGATAGTAAAGAACTGGCACTGGTACTGGTGCTGGTATTGGTATTGGTATTGTTGTTGATATTGGCATTAGTATTTGTATTAATATTGGCATTGGTATTGATATTGGTACTGGTATTGGCATTGGTGTTGGTATTGGTATTGGCGTAGTTGATATTGGCATTGGTGTTGATTTTGGCATTGGCATTGATATTGGCATAAGTGTTGGCACTGGTATTGGCATAGGTATTGGTATAGGTATAGATATTGATATTGGCATTGGTGTTGGTTCTGATATTGGTATTGGCATAGGTACTGGTATTGTCATTGATACTGGTACTGGTATTGGTATTGATATTGGTACTGGCATTGGTACTGGTATTGGTATTGATATTGGTATTAATATTGATATTGGTACTGGCATTGGTACTGGTATTGATATTGGTAATAATATTGATATTGGTACTG
>CM054160.1:30083038-30095538 GCA_028751875.1 Rapana venosa | reverse complement strand
CAAATAGATATATTTTTATTGGTGAATCTGCTTCTTGTTCCTTTTCCATTTGTATTGTTATACCCTCAGAGCCATTTTCAATACGTCTTCCAGAACCATGCAATCTATCATCCTCAGTAGTCCTAAGATCAACCCATAAAGCATACTTTGTTGTGAGATAATCACTAAGCCTAACATCATGAAGATGCAATGCCTTACAAACAGAATTTGCTATATGTTGCTGACCAGAACCAAAGTATTTTCTGGCCTCATCAAAATGTTGATAAGGCAAATAGCCTGAAGCATATACCTGGTTCGGCTGTCCCTCAATAGTACAAGATAATTGTTTAATACGAGGATTAACAAATCTCTCACTTACTCTAGCAAAATCAGCAGCAGGCTCTTCAAACAGCATTAATATCCCCTTCAACGATCTTGCCGGTGTATTAAGATTAATATTCCAAACAGTATCTGCTTTACTCTTTACTAAAGTACTATGGTTAAGCACTCGTTCATAGTAAATAGCTAATCGAGATTGGTATTGCTGCGCTATCATTCGTGCAAGTTCTGGATGATTAACCACATCATACTCTAAAGAGATACTAGAGATTTTATACTTTGCTGTTGCATCACTAGATCTAATAACTCTTGCTCCATCATTAAAGGTAAGCTCATAAGACAACCTATCTCTAAGAGCTCCTTGGTAATATGGCATATGCGAGCTTAGTAACTCAAAATCTAAAGGAATACAAAACTGATTACCATAAGCCCTTGCCATTGCAATATCACCAGCATCATTATTTCTACCATCAGCATTAATCCTATGTTTCAACCCCTCTGTGCTTTGTACTCCTTGATAAACAAGATCTTCTCTCTCTTCCTTTGTCTTCCACAAATCCATATAGAGGAAAAATATATCAGCATTGTTCAATGATAACACTTCTCTACCTTCTAGCTTAACACTAATCTTTTTTATAATTGCTCTTCCCAAGTTTGCTACTATACTTCTATCAGCATCATTAGCTGCTGTCAGTTCTATTTGGAATGCCAATTTTGTTGTACCGGGGACAATAACATCATCCTTTCCTAAATTAGGAAACCTAACAGTTAGTATTTGGTTTTCATCGATGGTACTTGGATTATTTGTAATAACAGTTGACTGTCTATTTCCTTTAATCCCTAAAGGATCTTTCAATCGTCTATAGGGATCAAGAATCTCGCCAAATGCTTGCTGTGCCATCTTTTCTATAAGTAACAAAATAAAAAAACAATAATAGAACAATGGAGGATTATGATATTGACGGTGTGTTTACACCAGCTGATGATATGGGTGAGACAACTTCTGTAACTCCCTTTCCAGCAATAAGAAGGGAATTATTAGAAAGCCGCATTAATGATTTCCATAAAACTCTAGGTCAACCAACACCACAAGTATTAGACCATACTGATTATGCTATGGACAACAAAGACAATCTCTATGCTCTAGCCGAGTCTGGTGAAAAGATTATATTAACAAGAAAAAATAACCCCCACCAATTTCTAGCAAAGAATACTCTTAGACAAAGACTAAGCATTGCTCTCCAAAGAAAACTAGGAATTAATGAAGCATTAGCTTATACTAGACTACCAACACAGACTGTAGCACAACTACAACAAACAGAAGAAAGACTCCCTACTGATATAGAAAGCCTTCCTCTTGAAGACCTAGCACTATCAGCAAATAGAACAACTGAAACAATTAGAGAATTAGAAACAAGCTTCAGTGAAGATACAGCACTGAAAACAATAAATGATCAACCCCTACCCCTGCGAGAAATAATGGGTCTCAATCAGGCACTACAGAGTATTAGAGGTGAACTAATAAATAATTTAGCAAAGCTAGGCGATCTAGACTCACACATAGAACTAGAAAAGAAAAAACTAGCAGAAGCAGATGATGCTAATTTAGACAGAGAAATAAAAGAAAGAATCACACTACGACTAAAAGATCTGCAAGATGAACGCCAAGCAAGACTAGAAGTATTAAACAATAATCGTCAACAATTACAATCACAAGTTAACAGAATAAAAGAGACAATCCATCGTCTACTTTATGAAAACACAACACTAGCAGAAAGGATTCGTACATTATTCCGTGAGCAAGGTATAACAATTGTTAGCATTATTACCGCATTAGGTTTCGCTATTAGTACACTTGTATATGCATTGACAGGAGGATCACCACCTCCACCACCGCCTCCTTCCTCACCTACAGATACTAATTGGGTGAACAAACAACTCAATCACTTAGCTAACCTATTAAAAAAACTAGCCTATAAAGCTGGAGCAGCACTACCGGGTATACTCGGTTCCATAGTTAGTTGGTTATTATCTGCAACAGGAAAGGTTATTGGTTTTCTTGCTGAGAATGTATGGGCACTTCTCATCCTAATCATCGGATTTCTTCTTTCGAAAATAAAGATAAACAAGTCCTCCTAAAACAAGCACTCCTGTTAATGCTGCTATTTCTTCATGATGACTATCTCGGGTTATAGGCATTATTTTTTGTGGTATAGTATCTTCATCTTTAGTAACCACAGTACTATGCTCATCTGTACTGGGACGTATTACACTTTTTGCTACTGATGAAGCATTGTTTACGCCTTCATTTTTTCCAAGCAGCACATCATCTCCAGCTATAATAATATTGTTGTTGTAGTTTGTAATTGTTCCTATTTGTAACAGCATGTTGGAAGGTAACATATATAAACCATACCCTATAGCAAAGTCTACCTTAGACCTAGCATAGTGAAGAACATCTTGATAATGTTTTATACTAGCAGGTAAATTAACAGCTGAGTTAATACTATCTTCAAGATTTGCTAGAAATTGCTTCTGCGCATCAAACCCACTTCCATTAATTATACTTGATCTCGTTTGAGCTTGTGCACCGAGCAAACACCACACATAGGTTCTAACCGAGTCATTAATCCTCTCTAATCCTGGTCTTGTTAACCCTTCACTCTTATCAAGAATAAAAGTTGTCCAAGCATTTCCATGATCTTGCTCTATTGAACCAAGAACCACTCTTGCACCATGAGAGAAAGAAGTATTCGGTGGCCACCAATCATAGTCATACCTTCTATGTACACCCCATAAATACAAAGTTCCCATACCATGATTTTTATCATCTCTTTGTCTGAATACAGTCTTAGAATCAATATTAAACTCATTGCATAACCTCTCATATGCTCGCGCATTCATCCTACTATTAAAAGGATTGAAGTTACTATCAGTAGGTAATGGAACCTGCAGCTCGGATAGCACACGTCTGAACTGGTAATACACATGAAACCTGTACACAGACTTTACTAACTGGTTTGGATGGTTTAGGTGATCAGCATATGACACACCGCATCCAGTAGTTGCACAGTAAATAGCAAAGTTTAAGTGGTTTTGGTAAAACTGTATAGGATTAGACAACCACGCCTTTGCTGTAGCATCATTTTTAATTGGTGGATTTTTGTAGGCTTTCAATGGATTAGGTACTTTTACTTCGAAGAACAATGTCTCTGACACAGCAACATCCAACTTATCGAGATTAATACTTTTTTCATTATGCCGTGTATCAGGATTATAATTTGCTTCTTTATTATATTTATACATTATTAGTCTATAGTAGATAAAAAATGTTTATAACACTGACTAACATAAAGTCCGGCGAGCCTGTTAAACTAGGTATTCCTATTGACAACCGCTTCGGTAATAAAAAAGCTGCTTTGTATGAGGCCTTTTACAAAGTAACATGGGTAAACATCGACAGCAGCAACAACTGGATTCATGTAGAAGATCTTACAACTGGGGAGTACAAAAAAGTTACCATAGGGGAAGGTTATTATGATTTTGACACATTGGAAAAGGAACTATTTCGACCAAATCGTGTCACAGCAAAACTTAATAAAGCTAGTCTAATAGTAACTCTACAACCCTACTCATCTATAACTATGCCACGAGCTCTTGCAGAAATACTTGGTTTCAGACCGCCATTTGTAAGAAGCCTGATTGGAGGATATAATTGGGAAGTAGCATTTAGTGGTGGTATTGATCCTGATGGTAATGAACTAAGCCACACCGGCGAAAAACCTATTAACCTAGAAATAAATCCTTTACTTTTTGTACACCTAACCCAGCTAAAGACAACACAAAACCAGGTGGTGACGGATGCTTCTTCTCCATCAGTACCGTCTGATCTGCTAAGCATCATTTTGCCTTCTACTCTAACACCTAATGAACTACAGCATAATGCAAAGCAAAAGCTACAGTTTAATATGTTAGAAGAAGGCTTTCATGAAACATTTACTATAACAATAAAAGACATAGCACAAAAAAGAGTAGTCTGTGACAGTCTTCATGTTATACTAAAAATAAAGTAATAATACTAAAGCATTATAAAGATGATTATAATACTAACTAATATAAAGTCAGGCGAACCAATTAAACTCTCCATTCCTATTGACAATCGTCATCATCACAAAAAAGTTGCTTTGTATGAAGCCTTTTACAGAATATCGCGGATAAACATTTACGACCGCATTAACTGGCTTAAAAAATATAATCCTCAATTAGGTGGTGGTGAAAGATTCATTGTGGAAGATGGTTATTATGATTTTGCCACATTGGAAAAGGAACTCTTTCAGCAAGCTGGTATTACACTAACACTCAATCCTGCTAATGGCCGCGTCACTATTCATTCCTCATCAGCTATGGCTATCGCTGCTGGTCTTCTGAAAATGTTAGGCTTTACCCAACCTCCTAATACACCAGACTGGCAAGAAGTAAACTTTATTGCTGGAAATGATATTGCCGGGGAAATAATTAAGACGGGTGATAGTCCTATTAACTTGTCAGGAGATCCTCTGCTTTTCATGCACCTGTCTCAGATAAAGTCAACACAAAACCAAGTGGTAGTGAAGGCATCTTCTCCATCAATACCTTCCGATTTACTAACTATCCTTTTGCCAACTAATACGACTCCTAATGCTCAACAACATCATACAAAAACAAAGCTACAGTACAGTGAGCTAGAAGAAGGCTTTCATGAAACATTTACTATAACAATAAAAGACATAGAACAAAAAAGAGTAGACTGCGACAGTCTTCATGTTATATTAAAAATAAAGTAATAATGATACTATAGGACAACAGAGATGACAACAGAGATGGTGACGCACCACGATGAAACTGATATAGGTGAACATGAAACCCCCAATGCTTTCCGATTAAAAAACATTACACTCATGCAAGAGGATATTGAACAACAACTGGAAAAGTACACTGAGTGCAAGGGCAAATACAAAAAAGTATTTTCAGCACTAAGTTATATTACAACAGGCGCAGCAACATTATCGACAGTAGCTGGTGGAACAAGCATGGCCTTACTAACTACAGGTATTGGAGCACCAGCTTCTATAGTACTAGGCTCTCTTTCCATAGCAGCTGGAGCTTGTTCATTCATTACTTCTGCTTTCTCTAAAAAGATTATGCGTAAACTAGAAAAGCATGATGCTATTGTTGCTCTAACCGTGCTTAAGCTAAGTTCATTCCGATTAATTATTAGTAAGGCACTAACAGATTCCATAATATCAGAAGAGGAGTTCCATCTTTTATTAGATGACTATGATGACTACAAACGGCAAAAGTTTGCCATACAAAATAAACACCGTTCGAGCAGCAGCACTGTCGCGGATGACTACACAAAAAAGGGATATCTTCTAGGTTTAGATAAAGTGCTCAAAAAGTAGCAAAAAGTAGCAAAACAAGAAGCAATTAATTAATTAATAAAATTTTTTTCTTAGTATATGAGTTAGAGAATTTTAGTTTAAGTTCATTATGGATAGAGTGTTTCAGACAACCGAACTGAGGGTTACACACCCACAAAATGTCGTACAAAGTATCCAAGAAGCAATTGCACAATTATCATCTTCTATAACTATCGAGCCGCCAGTAAAGGTACAGATAGTTGCAACTATACAATACAATACAACAGACAATGAGCAATTAACTGTTCATGTATCAACAGCACAACAGGCACTTAACTCCTTTGATGAGTTGAATATAGCATGGGCAGAAGAGATGATGAGGAACTTCGAACATGCTGCAGAAACAGCCAGGATGAGAGGATCGGGATGGACAGTGGGTAGAGTTATGCACATAGACCTAAAGCAAACAAAGTTTCATCCAATTATGGGACGCAGCTACATTCCCCTACCAATAGAAATAGTAATGAAACGGGCTGTACTAAATATACAGAATAGAGATAATAAATGCTTTATGTGGTGTGTACTGGCTAAACTATTCCATGTACCAAAGAATGCAGAGCGCGTCTCCAACTATCATGAACATCGCAACCGGCTTAACTTTACTGGTATTGCCTTTCCTGTTGAAGTGAAGAGTATTGATCTCTTTGAGGAACTAAATCCTCCAATTAGTGTTAATGTCTACACATGGGAAGAATCGGCCCTTCGTCCACTGCGCATTTCTAGCAAATCTCCCACTGTTGGTGATCCTGATAAGAATCATATAGACTTACTGTTAATAAGTGGTCATTATACACTAATCAGAACAATGAGCAGGCTTATGGCACAAGCAACAAAACATCAGCATAAACAAGAGTTCTGTAGACGATGCTTGGTTCGTTTACCCTCCTTACAAGCTGCAGACAAACACAGAAAGCATTGTAAGAGTGCTACTGAAGCAATTACTGAACTTGTAACACCGAAACCAGGGAGCAAGGTTTACTTCAAGAACATAAATAAGCTACAGAAGAGTCCTTATGTTGTGTATGCTGACTTCGAGTCTATCATTGTTCCATATCAAGGACCAGAACCATATGTTGTACCTAAAACAGTCTTACTCAGTAATCACCAAGTTTGCTCCTTTGCATATATTGTTGTTAGATCAGATGGTGGTCATTCAGAACCAGTTTTATACAGATGTCCTAATGCAGCAAAGGTTTTTCTTGAACATATGAAAATAAATCATAGCCAGTACTCCAAAGAACTAAATCTACAAGAGATTATTATGACAGAAGAAGACCAGGAACAGTATGACTCGGCTACTCATTGCTGGATTTGTGGTAATCCACTGGTAGATAATCAGACGTCTGATAGCACGTCTGACAGCACAGTCAGAGATCATGATCATATTAGTGGTAAGTTTCGTGGAGCAGCGCATAGTAAGTGTAATCTACAATTAAAAGTAGATCCCAAAACATGGAAGCTTCCAGTCTTCTTCCACAATCTAAGAGTTTATGATTCGCACCTAATTATGCAAGCAGTAAATGATGAGTATAAGGCTTACTGCATTGCCCAGTCATCAGAGAAGTACCTGACTTTTACACTGAATGCTACTAGTGCATGGATGAGCAATGGATTATCCTTCTTTGATTCTGCACAACATCTTATGGGGTCTCTAGAATCTTTGTCATCATCACTGAGTACTTGCTCAATTACAGAAAAATACTTTCCCCTAAAGCTTGTAAGAAAAGGAGTCTATCCTTATGAGTACATGAACTCATGGGAACGCTTTGATGAAGAAGAGCTTCCACCAAAAGAAGCATTCTTCAGCACGTTGACAGGTAAAGGAATTAGTGATGAAGACTATAAACATGCTCAGTGGGCATGGGAAAAGATGGAATGTCAGACTATGGGTGATTATCATGATCAGTATCTACTTGCTGATGTTTGCCTTCTTGCTGATGTGTTCGAAAATTATAGAAAGACTAGCATGAAACATTATGGTCTAGACCCCGCACATTATATCACAGCACCGGGAATGTCTTGGGATGCTTTCTTGAAGTTTACTGATGTTAATATTGATTTGTTATCTGATTTACCAATGCTACAAATGATTGAGATGGTCTACGCGGTGGTATTAGCATGGCATCACACAATTACTGTAAGGCTAACAACAAATATTTAGATGATTATGACCCTAGCAAAGAAACTAATTACATCATGTATTTAGATGCAAACAATCTGTATGGATGGGCGATGTGTCAGTCATTACCATTGCGGAACTTCAAAATGTATGATGGTCCTTTTGATGTTAATGAGACATTACAGTCATTATGGCAAATGACACCGGACCAAGGACTAGGTTGGATACTAGAAGTAGACTTAGTCTATCCCCCCGAGCTTCATGATAAGCATAATGACTATCCATTAGCTGCAGAAAGGTTGAGGGTATCACCAAAAGAACCACCAAAGCTTGTGCCTAACCTAGATGACAAGAGTAAGTATGTTTGTCACTACAGGCTGTTACAGTTCTACCTAAGACATGGATTGATTCTTACTGCTGTTCATCGTATCATTGTCTTTGATCAAGAGCAATTCATGAAACCATATATTATGAAGAATACTGAACTGAGAACGATAGCAACTGATGCATCAGAAAAGGATTACTTCAAGCTTATGAATAATAGTTGCTTTGGTAAAACAATGGAGAACCCACACAAAAGAAAAGATGTTAGATTAGTCACAAAAGAAAATGAAGCCATAAAACTAACATCAAAACCAAGCTATCAAGACTATAGACAATTTCATCCCCTTCTCTATGGTATTATGATGAAGAAGTTGCAGGTTAAACTAGACAAACCAGTATTCATTGGGTTTAGTGTGCTGGAGCTGTCAAAGCTGTTGATGTTGGAGTTCTTGTATGATTACTTCAAGCCTAAATATCCTACTGCAAAGGTTTTGTACACAGATACAGACTCTTTCATCCTAGACATACCTACAGAAGATATATACAAAGACCTTGGGGAGGATGTGGCTTTAGGAACAAATTCATGGTATGATACCAGTGATTATCCAAAAGACAGTCCTGTCCATTCCTCGGTAAACAAAAAAGTTATTGGTAAGATGAAGGATGAGATGAACGGTACTATTATCAAAGAATATGTTGGGTTGAGGGCTAAGATGTATAGTGTTGCTAGTCAAAAAGGTGTTATAAAAAAGGCAAAAGGTGTTGGTAAACAAGTTGTCAAAACAAGTATTAGTCATGATAACTACAAAGAGGCTCTCTTCGAAGGTAGAGTATTTCATCATGATAACCCAAAGCTTAGTTCAACGCTGCACCAAATCAATACAACAATGGTTAGGAAAAAGACATTGGTTGCACAGGATACAAAACGGATATATTCTTCACCAGAGCATTCTTATGCGTTAGGACACTGGAAAACAAAGATAGAAGAACAAAATAATTAATTAATTAATTTTTTAACTAATAATACAATGTGTTCTAAAAAGTTGAAGCTTAAACTCAATATGGATTGCATGATATTTATTAAGACTTATGGGAATAGTACAATTCCTCGTCTCTGTCTTTACAGTGGTGATGTTGTTAACGATTATGGGCAGCAAGTAGAGACAAAACTTGATTATGGAACAAAAGAAGAGGTGCTAAATAATATTCTAGGTGTTGTTAGTGGTATGAAAAATCCGCCTACTACCTTCATTATTATTAGGCCTGTTCCTACTTCTTGTAAAAATAAATTGCAACTAGAAGAGACTATGAGTTCTCTTACTTCTGAAGATATAGTCGCCTTCCTTACTGAACAGCAATAAAAGAGTAATCCATTGGGAGTAAATCTTTTTTTTTAAAAAGTGTGCGTGCGATTATCCTACTCTATGTGCTATAAAATATACTATTGTCATACCTATGATGATAAAGGTAATCTCTCCTGACTTTTGTAGTTCAGTAGGATGATAGTAATCTCTTAGATGTGGTTCAGTAAGTGGCTCTATCTTTTCCCCTGTCATAATGTAGTACTCTTTTATTGCCGCATCTACATTGGAAAAAGTTTTGGCAGCATGACTTTGTTCACGAAGTTTTTCATTAATAAAGTCTAGTTGTGCAATTCTTTGCTTTTCATATTCTGCTTGTGCTCTGTTTAACTGTTCTATTGCTCTATCATGTCTCTTCCTTTCTTCATCAGAATGAAGTTTAGAGAATAAATAATTGCTTCCTGTAAAGGCAAGTGCATTAACTATAGCACCTCCTACCATCATTACCACAGAAGCCATTTCTATCTATAGTCTAAATATTTTCTGGAATAATTCCTTGCTTAACTAGAAAGTCTTTTGTTGCAATGGAAGCAGATACAACAGCAACAAGTTTAGCGCTATCAGTAAAGTCTAGTTTTCCTAGATCAGCTGGTTTCATCTTTAGAAGATTCTTCCCGAGCATAGTATAACCAACACTTAGACTGCTAATAACTGCTGCATGGTAAACCATGTTAACGGTTGTCTTTTCTCTATCCATCTTGTTCTATAATCAGTATAAATTATTTATTTATTAATACATCTGAAATGGGTCGATGCTGTGCTTTTTGTTTTGTATTGGTGACTCTTCTTGCTGTGGTTTTGACTTTTGTTCATCTTGCGATTCTTCTTTTACTTCTTGCTTGTTTCTTAATACTCTATAAACTGTATAACCAATCCCAATAGTTGTTATACCTAGCAATAAGTATGGTTGAATATTCATTTTATGTATTGTTTCTTTTTTCTCTGTTTCCACAGGGATTGATCTTTCCAATGTTTCTCCTGCTAATATTTTCTGCTTGGCTAAGTTGCTAAGTTTTTTCTGTCTATTCCATTCGGCTAGTCTCTTTCCTGCTTCAACTCTGCCAGGATTCTTCGTTATTGAGGTGGGTGTGTGTTGTTCTGGTGGGTTCTCCATTTGTTTGGGTTGATCTGTGCTCTGTTCCTCCATCTTTCTCTTCATGGTTAAATTTTATATGTTTTAATGTTATCATACTTGCTGCTACTGGTGCCAATAGAGAACCAAAGCGGTAATACATATCACAACCAAGTGTCTCTAATGTTCTTGTTAAAATAGGATCTTGTGCTAGATCATTTGTTAATGCTTCTTCTGAATCAATAGGAAAGAACCTTCCTGTTGCTTTTGCATATAATCCAATAACAGTATGTCCTAGACTTTTCACTATCTTAGATCCAAGAAATGATTCATACCTATTAAAATACTTATTAATATCCTGTGGGGATAATTGTTGTACTTGTTCTATTGTTAGAGTATTACCTAGGTATTGTTTTGTTTTTCCACTATCAGCAAGTGAATACAATTTTTCCTGTTTATCTAGTAGACTTCTATCATCTCTTATTTCTTCTTGATTAGGTAATGCTGCGGTCATAAGTAAAAGATCGTTGGAATTCATTGTTGTCTACCTTTGCTAATATATTTTATGGAAATAAATGGTATTGATCTTGTTGAAGTTGTTACTAAGTTGTTGGGTAGTTCTTAACATTTTGTTGGGAAATTTGTTGAAAAGTGACTTGCTAAGATATTGAGTATTTCTTAGCTTTTTGTTAAAAAATTTGTTGAGAGGTGACTTGCTAAGATATTGAGTATTTCTTATCATGTCGTTATGATAACGGTTTAAAAGTTCGGAAATGGATTAGTTAGTCCATATCCCTATAAAATGAATGCTTTAGCACTAAAAATGAAAGTAGTAATTTCTTTAATTTGGCTAAGGAGAAAGGTAGAAAGCCGACTAAAGGTTATTGCCGCTAATTTGGTGAAAACATAGCAAGTTTTGAGCTGCTGAGGCGTAGCCGAAGCGGCTCAAAGTTGCTATGTTTTGGTGAAATTTACGTGAAAGAGCTTTTTGTCGGCTTTCTACCTTTCTCTGAGAGAGAGAGAGAGAGAGCGCAGAGAGGGAGAGAGCGCAGAGAGGGAGAGAGAGACAGAGACAGACAGAGAAGGAGAGAGAGAGACTCAGAGAGAGAGAGAGAGAGGGAGAGAGAACAAGTGAGAGAACAGAGAGAGACAGAGACAGAGGGACAGATACAGACGAAAGAGAGAGACTCAGAGAGGAGAGAGAGGGGGAGGGGAGATAGTGAGACAGAGAGAGAGACAGAAACAGGGCGAGAAAGAGAGAGAGAGAAAGTGTGTATATGTGTATAATACTGTAAGTGCATGAGAGAGAGAGAGAGAGAGAGAGAGAGAGAGAGAGAAGAGAGATGAGAGAGAGAGAGAGAGAAGAGAGAGTGAGTGAGTGATGAGTGAGAGAGAGAAGAGAGAGAGAGAGAGAGAGAGAGAGAGAGAGAGAGAGAGAGGAGGCCGAGACCGATAGAGAGACAGAGACAGAGGATGTTGTTTTTTTTGTTTTGGTTTTGGGGGTGGGTAGGGTAGAGTGGGGGGAGTGGTGTGGAGGGGGGGGGGGGGGGGGGGGGGGGGGGGGGGGGGGGGGAGGGGGTGCGGTGGGTGGGGGGGGGGGGGGGGGGGGGGGGGGGGGGGGGGGGGGGGGGGGGGGGGGGGGGGGGGGGGGGGTTGGTTTGGGTGGGTTAGAGGGAACAAGGTATGTGTCATCAATCTCCTAGACTTGAGTCGGTCTTGACATCTGACTCTGCTGTTCTTCTCGTCTTGCTTCTGCTTTCGGGGTTGGTTTGTTTTTTTTTGGGGGTGGTGGTGGGGGGGTGGGGCGTTGGGTGGGGGGGGGGGGGGGGTGGGGCGGGGCGGGGCGT
>CM054160.1:30070538-30075538 GCA_028751875.1 Rapana venosa | reverse complement strand
GACAGACAGACGGAGAGACAGAGTGAGAGAGACACAGAGAGAGATAGAGGGAGACAATGACAATGACAATGACAAATTCTTTTATTTCGAGGATAATGAATAAGCACCCATGTGCTTTTTTACAATCAGTCCCCTTCCTTAGGGATATCTGTGGTCTTGGGTGGCTGTGACATAGCTTTTCAGAGTTCTGTGCGGTATCTGGGTGTTCAGCTAGATCCTACTCTCTCCATGAATGACCACATTAGTAACGTCTGCAGAGCATGCTTTCTAGAGCTGCGCCGTATTGCACACATTAAGAAATTCTTGCCTCGAGATGCAGTGATCAAGCTCGTTTCAGCGACCGTCTTGTCGCGACTGGACTATTGCAACTCCTGTTTTATCGGTATAAGTGATGAACAGTTTACACGCCTGCAGCGAATTCAGAACTCTGCTGCCAGGCTCATCCTTGGAAAGAGCAAAAGGGACCATGTGGCTCCCATGCTTAGGGAGCTTCATTGGTTACCTGTAAGGGCACGCTGTCAGTACAAAGTTGCGGTCTTGGCATACCGTCACTCTGAAGGCTCGCTTGCTCCATCTCTGTCAGCTGCCTTGAAAACACGCACCACAACTAGAACCCTGCGGTCTTCGAATGATAACATACTTGTTGTACCCCATTACAACCTCAAAACCGCAGGTCGTAGATCTTTTGGTGTTGCTGCGCCCACGATCTGGAACTCTCTGCCACCAGCCGTCAGACATGCTCCCACTTTATCCCAGTTTAAGTCTTCATTGAAGACACATCTCTTTAATGTATTTCTTAGCTAGTTAATATATTGTGCTTGTCTTGACGGTCGCCGTTTGTCACACTGTAGGCTACTTCATGTGCATGCCTGGCTGTTGGTTATGTTTTTTGTTAGTTATGTTATTGCTAGTGCCTTTTCTCTGAGTGTACTGTTAATTGCCCTGCTAGTGTGTGCCCGGACGCAAGTGTGTGCCTCTACAGTGCGATAGGTATCTCTTGTAAATTTATTTGCGCTTTAGAAATGCTCATTATCATTGTTGTTGTTGTTGTTATTATGTGCTGTGTGTGCATGTGTATAAATGCGCATGGTATGAAAGCGCATTGAGTCATTGCTTTGAGAAATGTGCTATATAAATGCTATTCATTATTATATTATTATTATATTAAATTTTTATAGGAGGAGGGAGGGAGGAGGGGGGAGGGAGGAGAGAGAGAGAGAGAGAGAGAGAGGAGAGAGAGAGAGAGAGAGAGAGAGAGAGAGAGAGAGAGAGAGAGTGTTGGAGTGGAATTGAACCTAAGAGTGTTCGAGTTTTTTGTCCACCGCTGGAGAGTATGAATGTGTGAGAGAAGAGACAGAGAGAGTTAGAGAGAGGCAAAGAGAGAGAGACAGACAGAGAGGGAGAAGATAGAGAGGAGAGAGAGAGATGGAGAGAGAGACAGACAGAAGACAGAGAGAGACAGAAGAGAGGGGAGAACAGACAAGAGAGGAGAGAGAGAGAGAAGAGACAGAAACAGAGACAGGACAGAAGAGAGAGACAGACAGACAGAGAGAGAGAGACAGAAGACAAAGAGAGAGCGACGAGACAGACGAGAGACAGACAGAGGAGAGAGAGAGAGAGAGAGAGAGAGAGAGAGAGAGAAGAGAGAGAAGAGAGCTGAGTCATTGAGGTCAGGTCATTTTTGTTTTGTTTTATGTTTTTGTTTAACAAAAAGATGAACACTATCTCACACAAAACAGAATGGCTTCTATCCATTTATCCGCTTGATGTTTTTCTTTTACACTCTCTTTGTGTTTTGTTTGTTTCAAATTCTTCCTTCCTTCCTTCCTTCTTCCTTCCTTTCTTCCTTCCTTCCTTCCCTCCCTCCCTTCTTTCTTCCCTTCTTTTCTTTCTTTCTTCTTTCCTTCCTCCTTCTCCTTCTTTCTTCCTTCCCTTCCTTCCTTCCTTTTTTCTTCCTTCTCCTCCCTTCCTTCTCTCCCTTCCTTCCTTCTCCCTTCTTCTTCCTTCCCTTCTTTTTCCTTCCTTCTTCATCCTTCCTTCCTTTCTTTCCTTCTTCCTTCCTTCCTTTCTTCTTCTTCCTTCTTTCTCTTCCTTCCTTTCCTTCCTTCCTTCCTTCCTTCCTTCCTTCTTTCTTCTTTCCTTCCTTCCTTCATCCCTTCCTTCCTTTCTCCTTCTTTCTTTCTTCTTCTTCTTTCTCATTCTGCCTTCTTCTTTTTTCTTCTTTCTTTCTCCCCTTCTTCTTTCTTCTTTCTTCCTTTCTTTCTCCCCCTGTCTCTCTTCCTCTCTCTTCTTCATCTGCCTGCTCTCTCTCTCTCTCGTTTTTTGAATATATTTTTTCCTTTCTCTTCTTTTCTCCTTTTTGCAGTTTAAAAAGAAAAAAAATCTTTCGGTCAGTTTGAATGTGGCCTTCGTGGTCGACTCAGCTCTGAAGCCCACTGTCAATCTTACAATATTGATAACGGCATGACTGATATATAACACCACATAGCATAGGACACGCCCGTTTGAATGCAAGTTCTGGATTGAAACACAGTGTACCAATCAATCTCTGTCTGTCTCTCTCTCTCTCTGTCTCTTTCTCTCTGTCTGTATCTCTTTCTCTCTCTCTCTCTCTCTCTCTCTCTCTCTCTCTCTCTCTCTCTCTCTCTCTCCTCTCTCTTCTTCTTCTCTCTCTCTCTCCCTCTCCCTCTCCCCCCCCCCTCTCTGTCCCCTCCCCTCTCTCCCTCCTCTCTCCCCTTCCCCTCCCTTCCTCCCTCTCTCCCCCTCCTTCCCCACTCTCTCCTCTCCTCTCTCTCTCCCTCCGTCTCTCCCTCCCCCCCACCCTGTCTCTCCCCCCTCTCTGCCCCTCCCTCCTTTCCTCCCCCCCCCCCTCTCTCCTCTCTATCTCTCTCTCCTCTCTCTCTCTCCCCTCTCTCTATCTCCCTCCCCCCTCTGCTGATTTTGACCAAAAAAACCAACAACCCCCAAAGCAACCCCACCCTTAAAGTCATAAATCAATCCTTAATGATTTCCCTGTCAGTGATCAGAAATCGTGATTCGTCGGCAACACCCCCCCCCCCCCCCCCCCCCCCCCCTCAAAAAAAAAATTGCAAAACGGTGTCTCTCCTTCATAAAACAAACAAACAACCAAGCTAAAGCGCGCACTCTCCGACTCCTCTTAATCATCAATTTTTTTCCCTTGCGGAAAGATCGTTGAAAAAAAATCACCATCCCATCAAAAAGACACCCCCCCCCCACCTCTCCCACTCCGTACACACCCCCCTCCCCTCCCCCCCCAAAAAAACAACCACAACAACCACAACAACCACAACAACACACCACCACCACCAACAACAACCAAACACAAAACCACCCCATATATAATCGGTTACTGCATTGGGCAAAAAGGTGCCCCCCCCCCCCCCCCCCCAACCGTATGTATTATGTATATTCCCTCGAAGATCTAAATTCTAGAGGTCCCCCCGTCCCCCCCATCCTCTCCTCCCCCCCCCCCCCCCCCCCCCTCCCCCCTCCCTCCTGAAACTGTCGGGAATGCGCAAGCGCCATTACGCAGCAAGCCTATCCCATAAAGCATCGCGCTCATGCATATATTCATGAGGGGGGTGAGGCATTCATGGTCAACCAACAGCGAATGAGTTATGGCCCTTGCAATGCCTTTTTGAGAGACCCGGATGGATGGATGGTTGGTTATGATTATGGGATGGGGGAAGGGGTGGGGGGGGGGTGGGGGTAGGGGGGTGGGACGGGCAGGCCGCGCCCTGAGAGAGAGAGAGAGAGAGAGAGAGAAGAGAGAGAGAGAGAGAGAGAGAGAGTGCGTGTTTGTGTGTGTGTGAGAGAGTGAGAGTGTATGTGTGTGTGAGAGAGAGAGAGAGGAGGGGGAGGGGATGGTTCTAGCATTTAATTGATATTATTTATAACCATTCTGGTCACGAAGATCATAATATTATCCACGTCAACTTATCTTATAAACGATCGACTTTGGTAGGGAAGCGAATTTTGTTTATGACCGTGATTATCATTATTATGATTATTTTTTATTTATTATAACTCGTTTGCACGCAATCAAATAAATAATTCAACAGCTAACTAAAAACCACCACCACCATCACCACCACCACCCTCCAAAAGAGCCCAACAAAACATCCAACCAAAAAAAAAAAACCCCAACAAAAAAAACCACAAAGCAACAAAAACCCTGAACACCCCACCCCAATCTGTTTATATGCATGCAGGCGTCACCTCACAGACTAATAAATCATAAGGAATTAGCAACGAAGATGATGATGACGATGATGATGATCCTATGAATCATCTTGTTGATGGAATAACCCGTGTTCTTGAAAGGAAAATAAAAAGGGACTAGATAAATGAGAACATCATTATTATAACCTTGCACTAGCGCGAAAAATTGACCTGACCCTTTGTATGTGTGTGTGTGTTGTGTGTTGTGTGTGTTGTGGTGTGTGTTGTGGTGTGTGTTGTGTGTGTGTGTGTGTGTGTGTGTGTGTGTGTGTGGTGTGTGTGTGTGTGTTGGTTGCTCTTCAATTTTACGTCTGCCCATATAAAATTGATGTTAGACAAAACTCTCTCTCTCTCTCTCTCTTTCTCTCTCTGTCTCTCTCTCACATAATAATAATAATAATAATAATAATAATAATAAATAAATAATATAGAAAATTAACAGTCACAACACACACACACACACACACACCACACACACCACACAACACGCACACACACACACACACCACACACACACCCCTCCCCCCACAAACTCACACATCAGAACATGAGAACGAGCAAAATATCAGGGACAGAGGGATGGGGAAGAGGTTGAGGTGGTGGTGGTGGGGTGGGGGGGGGGGGGGGGGGGGGAGAATGGAAGACCCCCCACCCCCACTCCCCCCACCCCTCAGAAAAAAACCCAAACGAAAAAGCGAAAAGACAGGAAGAACGAGTTGGAGAGGAGAGGCAGAGAAAGAAAAAAACAACCCTCCCCC
>CM054160.1:30045538-30063038 GCA_028751875.1 Rapana venosa | reverse complement strand
TTTCCTTTTCTTCTTTTCTCTTGTTCTTCCATATCTCATCATCATCATATCATCATTTCTTCTTCTTTCTCCCCCTTTTTCTTCTTCCTTTTTTTCTTTTTTATCTTTTTTTTTTTTTCTTCTTTTTTCCTCTTCATTTTTCTTCTTCTTTTTTCTTCTTCTTTTTTCTTCTTTTCTTCTTCTTCTTTTCTCCCCCTTTTCCTCCTTTTCTTCTTCCCCCCTTTTTCCTTTTTTTCCTCCTCTTTTTTTCCTTTTGTTTGTTTTTTTTCTTTTTTGTTTTCTTTTTCCCCACCCTTCTATTTCCATCCTTTTTTCCTCCTTTTCTCCTCCTCCTTCTCTCCGCTTTTCCCCCTCTCTCCCCCTGCCTTTTTTTTGCCCTAAAAAATCTTTCCCTGGTTTTTTCTAACCCAAAAAGGTTTTTTTAAACCCCCCAAGCTTTTAAAAAAGCGTTGCCCAATGAGCCCCCCCATAAAACAAGTAACAATAAAAGTCTCGCGGGAAATGGGAATGCGGTCCTTTAAGGGAGGAAAAAAAACCAAAAAAAAACCCGGCGCCCCCTTAAAAAATCTCACCTTTTAAAATTTTGATCTTTTTGCTGAGGATCAAAATAAAAAAATAAGAAAAAAACTAAGACAATCATCCCGACCTAAAACAGAGATTTAGATCTGATCTTGAAACTTTTCACGTCTGTGATACCCGTTGCTGAGGGGAACGTGTGGTGGGGGGTGGTGGGGGGGGGGGGGGGGGGGGGGTGAGGGGTGGGTTTTGTGTGTGTGTGTGGGTGTTGTGTTGTGTGTTTTTCGTTGTGGTGTGTGGTTGTGTGTGGTGTGTGTGTGTGTGTGTGTGTGTGGTGTGTTTTTAAAAATTAATCAATTTTATTTTTCAGATGGTAATTGAAAAATATTTTGATGTACAGTGGTGGTGTGTTGTTTTTTTTGGGTTTGTTGTTTTTTGGGGTGGGTGGTGGGGGGCCGGTTTTTTTTTGAGTGGAATTAATATTGAAAATTTTTATTACAGTGTTGTGGGGTTTTGTGGTTTGGGGGGTGTGGGTTTTGGGTGTGGTGTGTAAAAAAGTCAATTTTATTTTCGATGACATTGAAAATTTAAAATTTAGATGGTACGTGTGTTTGGTGTTAGTTTTGTGTTTTTTTTTTCGGGGCCGCGTTTTCTGGGGACCCGTGGTGTTTGGGGGTTTTGGGTTCTTTTATTCCCCCGGGGGAAAGGGTTTGGGACGCCTGTTTTGCTTGAGCTCCCAGGGGAAAAACCCCGTCCTTTTCTTTTTTTTTTTTTTTTTTCTTTCTCCTCTCTAATGTTGGTGCGGCTTCTTCCCCATAAAAAAAAATTTTCACCCTGAATTTTTTTTTTTTTTTTTTTTTGGGGGGGGGGGGGGTTGTTAATGAAAAATGATTAATTTTAAAAGATAAAAAAAACAAAACCCCCCCCTAACTTCCCACAAGGTTTGGGATAGGGTGAAGGTTGGGTTTTTTTTTTTTTTATTTTTAGGGTGGTGGTAGTGGTGGGGGAGGGGGGAGTGGTTAGAGGGGGGGAGGGGGGTGGGGGGGGAGGGGGGGGGGTGGTTTTGGGGGTGGGAGATGTTTCCCTAAAGTTCAAAACGTTCAAAGGAAAGACCGATGACGGCAAAGGGGGCCCTCAGCAAGCATGCAATCAAATCCCCTTCGATCCCCCCCCCCCCCCCCTCCCCCCCCCCCACCCCCCCTCGTCAGCAAGGGGGGTAAAGGGTGCCTGCCAGGCGGGGGTGACTTATGTCCCCCCTTTTTTTTTTTTTTTTTTTTTTTTTTTGGGAAGCGGGGGCCAGCCGGTACGCGCTTTAAAAAATTCGCTTTTCCCCCCTTCCCCCCCCCCCCCCCCCCCCCCCCCCCCCCCCGTCCCCCCCCCCCTCCTCTCCCCCCGTTTGGGGTGATGATGAAGGGATCTTCATCCGGGGTTTCCTGCTCGGTGCTCCCTGATGAATTTCATCACGGTTTTTTAAGGGAAGGAGGGGGGGGGGGGGGGGGGGGGGGGGAAAGCGTGCATCATGGGAGTAGCGTAGTTTCCGCTCGCGGCAGAAAACCGGGGAAAAATGGGGAAAAGAAAATTGGTTTACAAAAAGAAAGAAAGAAAGGTGGAGTGGGGGGGGTTTGTGGTGGTTGAGGGGGGGGGTAGGGGGTTTGGATGGTGACAATGACAATGAAAATTCTTTTTTTTCGAGGAAGAAAAAAGCATATGTGCTTTTTTTTTACAACAGTCCCCGCCCCAGGTCATTTAAAAAACCCAACCCTACAGTCTCACATAAAACATGGGGAAAAACCCTTTTCAAAAACAGCCCCCCCCCCCCCCCCCCCCCCCAAGAGAGAGGGAGAGGAGAGAGAGGAGAGAGAGAGAGAGAGAGGAGGGAGAGAGAGGGAGAGAGAGAGAGGAGAGAGAGAGGAGAGAGAGGGAGAGAGAGAGGGAGAAGAGAGGGGAGAGAAAGAGAGAGAGAGAAGGGAGAGAGAGAGGAGAGAGGAGGGGGAGAGAGAGCAGGAGAAGAGAGAGGGAGAGAGAGAGAGGGGGAGAGGGAGAGAGAGAGGAGAGAGGAGGAGAGAGAGAGAGGGAAGGAAAGGAGAGAGAGAGAGCGGGGAGAGAGAGGGGGAGAGAAAGGGAGGGGAGGGAGGAGAAAAGAGAGGGAGAGAGAGAGAGAGAGAGAGAGAGAGAACTGGAACTCGAACTTCAGTTGTTTATTCACAAAAGGCCATTCGGCCTATACCATGCTGCTCTTACATGATGGGGAGGGGAGGGGGGTGGGGGGGGGGGGTGGTGGGAGGGGATGCCGGACTACTTTAGTAGTTAAGTGCAAAAATGAAAAGAAAACAAAAATGCAACAGCAATAATAATAATAACAACAAAAAGTTACTGTATAACAACAAGTAAGTGACAAACTATGACTTGAAAGAAAGCGAGACAATGACAATGACAAATTGTTTTATTTCGAGGATAATGAATAAAGCACCCATGTGCTTTTTTTTTACATCCAGTCCCCGCCCTTAGGGATATATATATATACAAATATATATATATATATATATATATAAATATATATATATATATATATATATATAATATATATATATATATATGAGAGAGAGAGTGTGCGTTTGTATGGGTGGAAATTGAACCTAAGACTGTTCGAGTTTTTGTTCACCTGCGGAGAGAGAGAGAGAGAAGAGAGAGAGAGAGAGAGAGAGAGAGAGAGAGAGAGAGAGTATTCTGTTAGTGTGTCTAGGTCATAGATTGTAGTCGTCATGAAAGGCCGATTTGTGATCGTTATAAGAAATTACGAAAACGACCACTTAACCCTTCCAAACAAAAAAATATTTTTAAAAAACAAAGCAAAACACAAGAAGAACTGTGGTGAAATGTATGAAAATAAGTGAAAATAAAGAACTGAGGAACCTGTTGGATTATGATTAGCATTATGGATAGATTATGATTAGCATTATGGACAGATTATGATTAGCATCATGGATAGATAATGGTTAGCGTTATAAACAGGTTATGATTAGCATTATGGATAGATAATGGTTAGCGTTATAAACAGATTATGATTAGCATCATGGATAGATAATGGTTAGCGTTATAAACAGGTTATGATTAGCATTATGGATAGATTATGACTAGCATTATAAACAGATTATGAATAGCATTATGGATAGATTATGATTAGCATTATAAACAGATTATGATTAGCATCATGGATAGATAATGGTTAGCGTTATAAACAGGTTATGATTAGCATTATGGATAGATTATGACTAGCATTATGGATAGATTATGACTAGCATTATAAACAGATTATGATTAGCATTATGGATAGATTATGGTTAGCATTTGACAAACGAGCTTTTTCCTCTGTTCCCACGGTCATTAATCATACATGTATACTCAAGGTGCAGACTCTTGCATGCATATTAGAAGCATGAGTCCACGCACACAAACTCGCAGACATATGCATGCATATCATCATTGCATTTTTACCTGAGTAAAATACATATACTTGCACATATTTTATTGCATCTTTACCTGAGAGCACGACATACACGTGCATATATTGCGTATTTCCTAACGTATTTACCTGAATGCAAGATATATGCACACATATATTGCATATTTCCTTAGTTATTTACCTGAATGCAGGACATATGCACGCATATATTGCGTATTTCCTTCCGTATTTACCCGAATACAGGACATATCCACGCATATATTGCGTATTTCCTTACGTATTTTCCCGAATCAAGACAAATGCATAGATATAATTATTGCATTTTTACTTATTTAAGCGCATAAATTTAGCCAAAATGCTTGTATCATTTTGTATCTTGAACACAAGATGACCCCCCCCCCTCTCCGCCCCCCCCCCCCTCCGCCCCCCCCCCCCACACCACACACACAACACACACACAAAAACAACAACCCTACTCCCCTCTCACACACACACACACACTTTCATCCAACAATATAATTCAGCACCCCTCCCCAGATCCTTCCCTCACCCACTGGATCCAACTCCAAAAACCCTCTCCCTCCTCCCCCCCCCCCCCCCCCTTTCCTCCCCCCCCCCCCCTCCCCCCCCTCCCCATCACACACAAAAATTTAAATTATGAAATAAAATAATAACACCACCAGCAAAAACCAAGCGCATAGAAAGAAAGAAAAAAAAAACCCACCTCAAAACATTATTATGTATGAAAAATGCACACAGAAGAGAAGCAGCATATGGGTTTGGAAGGAGCGGAAGGTTTGGTGAGAAAACACTGGTAATTGACTTGCCAGCCGCTTTTGACAGCAGGTCATCCTCAGGTCTCTGGCTTTTCTTCAACGTGGAGTCGTCAAGGGTGTCCCTCTTTCCCCGCCTATCTTCTTTTCCTGTGCCTCTTTAAATGAGCAGATATTTTTGAGTTGTTGGGGTTGGTATGGAATTTTTTGTATATATATATATCTCGTTTGTTTACTGTTTTTAACTGCTGTAGAAGATGTGTGTGTGATTCAGATTCAGAATCAGATTCAGAATATTTTATTGCCATTTAAGTCAAGTAGACTTATTTGACAGAACAACAAAACAAGCAAACACAGTTTTGTGTGTGTGTGTGTGTGTGTGTGTGTGTGTGTGTGGGTGTGGTGTGTGTGTGTGTGTGTGTGGTTTTGTGTGTTATTAAAGGAGAAAAAATGCAGTGTATGGAGAGAGGATGATTATTTGTTAAAAAGGGAAAAAAGGATTTTGAGAAGTGTAAATTTTTGTGATGGAATGTATACAGTGTGTGTGTGGTGTGTTGTGTGTGTGTGTGTGTGTGTGTGGTGTGTGTGTGGTATGTGTGTGTGTGTGTGTGTGTGTGTGGTGTGTGTGTGTGTGTGTGGAGAGAGAGAGGAGAGAGAGAAGAGAGAGAGAGAGAGAGAGAGAGAGAGAGAGAGAGAGAGAGAGAGAGTGTGTGTGAGGAGTTTGTGAGTGTGTGTGAGTTTGTGAGTGTGTGGGTGTGTGCTTGCATGCGTGTGTGTGCATGTGCGTGCGTGTGCGTGCATGTGCGTGTGCGCTTGCTTGCTTTGCGCGTGTGTGCGTGCGAAATCTACTCCCCTAGTGTTACATCAGCTGCAAATAAAAATCTTTGAACAGAAGTGATCCGTGGCAGTTTAAGTCATATCAAATCATGAACCCAGAAAACGGCCTTTGGCTTTAGTCTCCATTTACTGTTTTGATTTGAAAGAATACAGCAACGTCTCGTTGTAGTCAGCTGGTCAGAACTGTTCTTCACATCTCTGAATTCCTCCGTACGGATGCCAGGGGGACTATCAGCAGAAAAAGTATACCCACTTTCTGGAAATTCTGCGGCAGGAATTCCCTCTTTTCTCTCCCTCTCTTTGTTTCTGCCTTTTATTTTCTCCTTTTTCTTCCTGTCACCTTCTTCTTGTTTATTTTCTGCCTTCTTGGTCCATCCTCCTGCCCTTTTCTCCCCGAAATACTAACATAAATCTTCCCCCCCAAAAGTTGGATGCCTGGGAAAATTTGTCGGTGCAAACGGCACGGAAAAAATTTTTGCTCAATATAGACATTAATAGTTGCTTTCTAAGCGTCGATGACGACTTTGAGACAAAGGGAAAAGGGGGAGGGGGAGGAGGAGGGCCAGCGCACAGCACAGCAGCAGCAGCAGCAGCACACAGCAGCGCACAGAAGAAATCTTCATTTTGGGAGCCAAGTTCTTTGATGGAGTTATTTTGTCATATATTGTTTTCACAAAAAAAGATACTTTTGTCACTAACGGTTTACCATTTTAAGAGGGCGCTGCTTTGTTTGTTTGTTTTGTTGTTTTTTTTTTTCTTCTGTGAAATTTGTGCTGCCGTCTTTTGAATAGTTTGATACCATGTTGGTGTTGGTTGCGGGCCGGTCTGGGAGGTGATTCTCCGTCATAGACCTGACCCCTTTGGGGAGGGCGGTGTGGATGCCTCATTTGCTTTTGGCTCATTAGCATTTTTTTTTTTTTTTTTTTGGTTTTGCTTTCTAAAAAATCACACTGTTTTCTCATGGTGCAGACTGGGCTTGCAGGCGGGACCATCATCCGGATGTATGTCTGTGGTTTGTGGTGTGTGTGTGTTGTTTTGTTCATTTTTTGGTGTGTGTGTGTGAAAGTGTGGTGCTTGGGTGTGTGGTGAATGGGTGTGGGGTGTGTGTGTGGTGAATGTGTGTGGGGGGTTGCTTTGAGAGTGTTTTTTTAATTTTTTAAAAAATTCTTTTTATCGGGGGTAATGGAATAAGCACTTATGTGCTTTAAAAAAAAAAAAACCTCCCCCTGTGTAGCGGGTTTTTTAAATTGCATCTGTTTTGATTTTTACGTGTGTTGTTTGCTTTCTGTGTGGCCTTGGATGAGTGTGTTGTAGTGAGTGTGTTTTTTTTTTTGTGGTAATATGTGTGTGTTTTAATTTTTAACGTCTGTTCACTTAAAATGATATTAACGATGAGGGAGGGGGAGGGGGGGGGGGGGGGGGGGGGGGGGGGGGGGGGGGGGGGGGAGGGGGGGGGGGGGGGGGGGGGGGGGGGGGGGGGGGGGGGGGGAAAAGGGGGGGGGGGGTGTCCGGGGGAAAGGGGGGCGGGGGGGGGGGGGGGGGGGGGGGGGGGGGGGGGGGGGGGGTTTTAAAAAAAAATTTTCTCTCTTTCCCCCACCAATCTCCTGCTTCTCGACTCTCTGTCTCTGCTCTCTTTTTTCTGTCTGTCTATTTATTTTCTTTCTCCATCACACACACAATCCCCACAGTCCAAAACGCACAACACGTCCACACATCACACTAACCTCACACCACCACCACATAAAACCCTTGCACACACACACTAACACACTCACAGACACACACACCACTCCACCCACATCACACGCGGCACACACAACACCTCACACATACACTCACACACATACTACACACACGTGCACACAACACACCACAACACCGCCACACCACCCCCCCACACAAACCCAAAACACACACACACCACCCACTCAACACACACACACCCACACACAAAACACCACAACACACAAACACACACACACACAACCCCACACCACAACACCCGACACTGTCAATATAACTAATGTGAAAAACGTTAAAAATTTTTAAAAATACTTTCACCATCCCCCCCCCCCCCCCCCCCCCCCCCCCCCCCTATATTTAGCACGTCTCACCTATTTGCTATCTTGAGGTCACTGCTGATGGAAACAAAGTTTTCCTTTCCCTACATCATCATCACCATCATCATCATCATCATCATAATCATCATCATCATCATTCAATAACAATAATAATAATAAATATAAACAACAACAAAAAGATGAACACAAACAAGATTTTGTATATATGAAAAATGCACACTGACGAGAAGCATATGGGTTTGGAAGAAGCGGAAGGTTTGGTGAGAAAACACAGGTAATTGACTTGCCAGCCGCTTTTGACAGCAGGTCATCCTCAGGTCTCTGGCTTTTCTTCAACGTGGTGTCGTCAAGGGTGTCCCTCTTTCCCCGCCTATCTTTTTGCAGACCTCTGATTTAGTAGCTCTGATGTTAAACCATTGACGCTGGAGGCAACAGCAAAGTGAGAGGCTGTAGTATGATCAGTGGCTTCCTTCCCACTCATGGAATTCCACTTTACAGCTAAAGTTTTTAGTGATCGACTGTGACTCTCTGACTAGGAGGCTTGACTTTCACAGTCCTTATGTGCTGCAGCGCTGGGGGCTGGTTGGCCTTTGGAGAACATCTCCAACGCTGACTGTCCTTATGCCCTCTTGGCCGAGAGAGTGGGGATGTGCTGTGGGCAAGGCATCTCCACTGTAATCAAATTTCTGCCCAATTTTTGAAAGAGCAGCTGCCTCCTCTGCTGTTTTGGAGGTCATCGTCGGACACGACGGACAAACATACATACATATGAAAGATGGGTGTACCATAGGGTTTAACATGTACTATATTGTTTGGTTATTGTTTAACTCTTTCGCCGCCCAGTTTCTGACCGAAGAACTTCCCTCAATGCCAAGAATTTTTTCAACACTGTTGCTGATTTCTCTGCATGTAGTCTGTGTCAGAATAACACGGTCGGTTTTTCCCCCCCACTTAACAATGCACTTAAGGAATATTTCAAACTTCTTCTTCGTCGAACGCCCAGACAGCAGCTATTGTTGTCTGTTAATGAGCGAAAATGCGTTGTGCTGCGTTCGGGCGCCTGACAGCACAGCCCAGCATGTTGACTTCGCGTGGAGGAAAACTTATCTTTGAAGTCTTTCCTGTCTGCTGCAAAAATAAGGCAGAAGAATGGAACCAAGATGGCAAAAAAAAATAGACAGACAAAACACAAAGGACAAACAGAGAACTGTGACAGGAAGAAAAGGAACAAGGTAGAAACAAAGAGAGGGATAGAAAAGAGGACATTCCTAGCGCATAATTTCCAGAAGGTAGGGATGCTATTTATACTGACAGGTCCCCCTGGAATTCCCACTGGGTAGATAATATATGCAAAACAGAATTGAAAAGCGCTTTGATTTGTTGCTTTACAAGATTCAGCGCTATATAAATTCCATACATTATTATTATTATCAAAAACAACAAAGGAAGCGTAGTTTAGTGAAGTTTACGTTTTGTCTTTAAGCAAAATATATAATTGATGACACATGAATCGTTTCAGCGTGAAAATTACTTGTTTCTTCTGATGGCAGTCACATCACATGTCGCTGGACACAAGCAACTAATCTCCTGCAATATCTTGTCAGATGTCAGTAAGTTTTCTGTGCACGTGTTCTTTCCTTGTGAAATGGCAAACAAAATTATACAGTGGACATTCTGCTGCAGCTTTTCTTTTCTCTTTTCTTTTTGGATCCAGGCAGTTGATCATACTAGGTATCTGCTGCTTATTTTCGTATGATAAGAAAGTTGTGTGCAGAGCTTTTGACTCCCGCAGTTTACCATAGTGTGTGTCTGCAACTGGTTCCCATGTCACGCACGTGACCTCTTAGCTGCTAGAAGATGAATGATGAATAGATAATGATTACATCTGCTTAATTAGCTCCTCCTCCCCCCTCCCCTCTATCTCTTTCTGTCTCTCTCTCTGTCTCTCTGTATCGTTCTGTGTCTCTCACTCTCTGTCCTCTCGGCTGTTTCTCTCTTTCTTCTGTCTCTGTCTTATCTCTGTCTGTCTGTTCTGTCTGTCTTCTGTCTGTCTGTCTCTCTCTCTCTCACTCATCTCTCTCTCTCTATAATCCTCTCCTCTCTCTTGTCTCTCTCTCCATCTCTCTCTCTTTCTCTCTCTCTGTCTCTCTCTTTCGGTCTCTCGCTGTCTCTTTCTGTGTCTCTGTTTCTCTTTCTGTCTCTGTCTGTCTGTCTCTCTGTTTTTTATTTATCTATTTATTTATTTTATTCTTTTATATTGAGGATAATGGAATAAGCACTTATGTGCTTTTTTACATCCAGTCCCCGTGTGTATGCGGTTTTGTAAATTGTCATCTGTTCCAACCGGCACACAATGGCCTACTCTTAAGAAAAGCGGAACATGATTTTAACGTGTGCGCAAGATGTTCTGCGTGCGTTCGCACACGGGGCCTCGGTTTATAGTCTAATCCGAAGGACTCTGTCTGTCTGTCTCTCCCTCTCTCTCTGTCTCTCTCTTTACATGGATGTAAAAAAGCACATAAGTGCTTATTCCATTATCCTCGATGTAAAAGAATTAAATAAAATAAATAAATAAAATCTCTCTCTCTCTCTCTCCTCTCTCTCTCCTCTCTCCTCTCTCTCTCTCTCTCTCTCTCTCTCTCTCTCTCTTCCTTCATACACCACACATTAATACACTGCTGCATAATATGTCAAAAGTAATCGCTAATGCAAACAGACTTGGGAGTCAAACAAACTCATGCATATATTCATATACATTTGCATCGTTGCATAGATGGTGGGTGATCTTTGTGCTGCCTCTTAAAGCAAGCTTGAAGCAAATACGTGCCATTTTGTGGGTGCGATTATATCAGAATCCCAGCGGAGTTGTACGGTTTAGGGATTGTACCATCAAGCAACCATAACCATCACTAGCCAAATACGTGCACGCACGCACTCATGCACGCACGCACGCGCGCGCGCGCACACATACACACACACGCACACACTCTCTCTCTTATGCACATTATCACTGAAAGTGAACAGACGAAAAATTAAGACAACACAAAACAAACACACAGACAAACGCAGACACACAACATTCAAACACACACACACCGACACACACCCTGCGCGCACGCACCGCACACAACACAACAAAACACACACCCACACACACAAAAACCCACACACACACACACACACACCACACACACACACACACACACACCCCCTCCTCTCCCTCAATCTCTCCCCCTTTTCCCCTTCCCCTCTCTCCCCCTTCTCTCTTTTCCCCACTTTCACACCCCAAAAACCCGCACGGGCCCCCCACCCCCCCATACACCAACACAAACACAACACAAACACACACAACACCACACACTGACCACACACACACCACAAACACACACACCACACACACACACCACCAACACACACACACACACACACGTGCACACACAGTGAACAGGCGTGTGGTCCTTTTCCCCTTTTTCATAAAAGCAAACTATAAACATAACACACGTCACAACGTCTTAATGATGATTATATAATAGTGCTCTAATGAAAACAAATTTTCCAAACTCAGTCCTGAATCACTTCACAGAGAAATTTTTGGAATTTTTGGGAATAATTCCAGGCCCCCATGCTCTGTTTGTTTTTTTTTTCCCCCCCCCTTTCTTTTCTTTCTTCTTCTTTTTTTTTTTCTTTCTTTTTTTTCTTCTTTTCTTTTTTTTTTTTTTTTTTTTTTTTTTCTTTTCCTTTTTTTTTCTTTCTTTGAGAATTTGTGTTCAAAAACCAAAATTCTTTTTTCCCTCACAGGGTTGGTCCCCAGATTCACCTTATGATAGATTTTAAAAACAAAATAGTATTTTGTCTCTGATTTAATCATTTATTTTTCAACACAAAAACACACACACACAACGGGGGAGCACGCGCAAACACCACACGACACACACAAGACGCGTGGCCGCGCAAAAAACACGCACAACACAGACCCCACAGACACACACACAAAACAACGCAGCACGCACGCTTGCACGCGCACTCTCCTCTCCTCTCTCTCTCCCTCTCTCCAAACACACCCAAAGAAACACACATACACACGCACCGGGGCCCCGCGCACTTCGGAAAATAGCCCTGGGGGGCCCGGGGGAAGGACGACAAAACTTAACAAAACTGCTACGCACGGGGACCTGATGTAAAAAAAAGCCATTGGTGCTTATTCCATTATCCTCGAATTTAAAAAATAGATGAAAAGTAAACAAAAGAAAAACACACACACACAACCCGAACAGGCCCCCACGTACACACACACCACCACACCACACACACACACACACACACACACACACACAACACAACAACCACACACAAACACACCACAAACAAAACCCAAAACAGGCAAAAACACACACAAAACATGGGACACACACACAGCAAAACACACACTCTTTCCCAAACCATCTGCTATTTTTATCTTCTCCCATTTTTCCCTTTCGAACTTTCGCTGATGAACACATGCCCTCCTCCCCTCCCTACCTCCCACCCCCTCCCCCCAACCCCCTCCCCCCCTTTTCCTCTCTAAAATTATACAAACAGGCATTTTGTATGAAAAACGTTTCAGACCAGATGCATATGAGTTCACAAGAAGCGGAAGGTTTGGTGAGAAAACACTGGTAATTGACTTGCCAGCCGCTTTTGACAGCAGGTCATCCTCAGGTCTCTGGCTTTTCTTCAACGTGGAGTCGTCAAGGGTGTCCCTCTTTCCCCGCCTATCTTCCCTTTAGTGTGTGAATCAGCAGAGATTTTTTTGTTGTTTTAATGTTAGGGGATGGGTTTGTAATGGATGTCCCTTTTCCCTTACTGCTTGACAAACAGAACCCCTCCAAAATGTTTGGCAAAAGCTACGAAGAAGAAAAGTTATATTTGACGAGAAGTGAGTTTGTTAGATATAATTCAACTACGAAATATATTAATGGAGATAGATTTGTTTCTTTATGTGTGGAAAATCATTTCCTTGAGGATTGAATAATTAATAATTTGTCCTGTGGTTTGGGTTAAATTTGGCTGCTTGCTGCTCTTGATTTTTATCTCGTTATTCTAGGAGAAAAATATTTCATCTTTTAGCTTATGCCAAAAGCGCAGACTTGATTTATTTGAATTCTGGACGGTAGAAAGGTAATCAAAATGACGTTAACATTTTTTTGTAGAAAACAGAAAGCATGCAACTGGAAATGATTTAGACAAACTGAACAGATTATTTGTATGACTCTAGCCTGGAACATGAGGGAAAAAGATATTAATAATACCACTGCATTTTATATAAGTAAAGTTCAAGAAAGAAGTTATAAAATCTAATTTGTTGAGCCTCATTTAGTAATAGATGTAAATATAAAAAGAAAGCAAAGGAAGATGATAGAGAGAGAGAGAGAGAGAGAGAGAGAGAGAGAAGAGAGAGAGAGAGAGAGAGAGAGAGAGAGAGAGAGAGAAATGAGAATGAAAATGTTTGAAATGTGTGATTTTTTTGCTGCTGGAAAAAAACCTGCTTTTCCTGTTTTTGGGGTTTGCTTTGTTTTTGGTTTTGTTTTTCCTCTGGATTTTTTGTGTGTGGTTAATCAATGTTTTGTTTTATGTTTAAAATGTGTGGTAGTCTTCCTAAAGTTTGGTTGCTATTTTTTGTTTCTCAATTAAAGGTCGAATAATCAATCATTGGATGAGTACAGAAACATATGTTTTGAAGTTGTTTATTTTTTGTCTGTTAAACGGTATCTCGAAAGATTGAATGTCTTTGATTAGACGTGTATTATTCTTAGCGGCAGAAAGCATAACATTATGCAGTTTATAGAATCTGTGTGTGTATGTGTGTGTGTTTATTTTATTTTATTTTTTAAAATGTTATTCTTTTATTTCGAGGATATTCATTCATTCATATGTTTTTTTCCCCCCATCCAGTCTGCGTGTGTATGCAGTTTTGTAAATTTTGTCATCCGTGTGTGTGTGTGTGTGTATGTGTGTTGTGTGTGTGAGGAGTGGTGGGTGAGAGAGAGAGAGAGAGAGAGAGAGGGAGAGAGAGAGAGAGAGCGAGCGTGAGTGTGAGAGAGAGACAGACACATACACAAAAACAGACAGACAAGGGCAAGAAGGAAAGATATACATTTCCCCCCAAAATCTCTCACTATCAAACTTAATGCCCTCAATCTTTCAATCAAAGAACACCCCCCCCCCCCCCCCCCCATAACCCCCCCACCTTACCCCCCCCCCCCCCCCCCCCCCCCCCACACACACACCACATACAAAAGACGCGGAGCGAGATGACGGCGGAACAGACTCCCTTTTTCTCTCCATCACGGCCACTATAATAATAAATAATAATAAATTATAATAATAATATATATATTTTTTAAATCCTAAATTAAGACGTGGACGAAACCAAGCGGAAGTGATGCAGCAATGCGACGCCATGGCCGCCAGATGGCAGGCAGTATGGCTGCACACCGGTATTAAAAAATCACCCTTTTCCTTCTGTTTTTCTATGTAGCTTTTATATTCATACCGCACGTACTAAGGCATCCACAGAGATAAAAACCACTTTTTTCTGACTCAAAACTCATGTGATTTTGAACAAATTTGGTAGGTTTGAAATTTTTTAATTTTTCAGCAAACACCGTACCCCCCTCAGTCCTTTGTCGTCTGCTAGCTTCCTTACCGCAATATGCATGCGCGGGGTCAACGCCGTAGGAATACAGGCAAACCTCATTTGATGGTTATTTCCAACTTTCTCGTGACTACCTGGTATTGCTCTATGTCCTCAATCCAAAAAAACAAGTGCACAGTGCATCATTTCATGCTTTAAAAAATCTGTGAAAATCACCAACAGTTTTTTCCACTCGCACTCTATAGAAGATACTACTTGACCCCCAAATTAATACCGCTGTGTAGCCTATGCGCGCAAGTCAAGTCCGCCATCTTGGCTGACAGGGATCAGAGAGAGAGAGAGAGGAGAGGTGGAGAGAGAGGGGGGGGGGGGGATGAGGGGGCTGGAGGAAGGGAGAGAGGAGAGGAGAGGGGTGGGGGGGGGGCATCGTGGGCCCCCCCCCCCCCCCCCCCCCCTTCCGTTCGGATCGTACAGAGGCGTCAGATCTAATAGTCGGTGTTGCAAGCCTGCACTCGACTGGAAGCAAGCAAAAGGGGTCATACCTGGTACAGTTAGACAGGGAGGACCGGGGTGGTGGGTGAGTGAGTGGGGTGGGTGGGTGGGTGGGGGTAGTGGTGTGGGGTAGGGGGGTGGGGGAGTTGTAAAGGGGTGGGGGGGGGGGGGAGATGGAAGAAGGAAGATGTTGTAATTGCCCTTCATGGGATGATTAAAGTGTTTTCTTGACTTGACTTGACTTGATTTGACTTGACTTAAACTTGACTTGACTTGACTTGACTTGATGGTATGGGAGGGAGGATGGATGGTTCGGGTTGTAAGTTGGTGTGTGTTTGTGTTGTGTTTGTGTGTGTGTTTTTGTGTGTGGTGTGTGTGTTGTTTGTGTGTGTGATGTGTGTGTGTGTGTGTGTGTGTGTGTGTGTGGTGTGGTGTGTGTGGTTGTTGTTGTTTGTGTGTGTGTGTGTGTGTTGTGTTTTGTGTGTTTGTGTGTTGTGTGGTGTGTGTGTGTGTGTGTTGTTTGTGTTTTGTGTGTTGTGGTGTGTGTGTGTTGTTTTGTTTTGTGTGTGTGGTGTGTGGTGTGTGTGTTGTGTGTGTGTGTGTGTGTGTGTGTGTGGTGGTGTGTGTGTTTGTTTGTTTGTGTGTGTGGAAGGTGGGTGATGGGGAGGGAGGGAGGTGACTGCACTAGTGTGTGTCTTCAATTTTACGTCTGTTGACACTGCACGTTGTGTTGTGTGTGTGTGTGTGTGTGTGTGTGTGTGTGTGTGTGTGTGGTTGTGTGTGTGGTGTTGTGTGTGGAATGAGGTGATGGGGAGGGAGGAGGTGACTGCACTAGCAGGTAGTTCGTTTGAGTTTCTATTGGGGGTGGGGATGGATGGATCTGAAAGATGTTTTTTTTGTTTAGTTTAGTTTAGTTTTGTTTTATTTGTGGGTTTTTTCTTTTAGTTAATCTTCGTTACATGATTTACATTTTAAGAACACCTGGTTTAAATTTTTTTTTTTACTAGTGCAGACTTGCCAGTGCCTTCATTCATTTTGTTTGTTTTATATTTCTATACACGTTCTACAGGCACTAGGGAAGATCAAATATGCACGGTAGAGATCTCCATTATTCGTGACAGTTTTGGATGAGTTTTGGGAAATGTAAATGCACTTGTGGTTACCAGTTGGATGGGTGACCGTTTGCGCGCCTTGGCTTCAGTACAGTTCCTCCAGTTCACCCAGCTGTAAATGGGTACCTGCCCTCTTTAGGGTCAGGGAAGGTAAAGCAGCGAGAGAGAGGAGATGGGCGCCGCCCTCAATATGCTGGCCCTAGAGAAGTGAGGTCTCTGACGCCTCGCTCCCCTACGACCTTATAGGTTATGGGACACCTTTACCTTTACCTAAATGCACTTATCAGTGTAGGGTGAGTTTGGGGACATGTAAATGCACTTAGCAGTGTTGTATGATTTGGGGGAAATGTAAATGCACTTAGCAGTGTTGGATGAGTTTGGGGAAATGTAAATGCACCCAGCATGCGCCTAGTGCCCGGGAGGAATGGGCGCCGCCAGTTTCAACTTTTTCCCAAGAGACAGTGCCTGATGGCTATGTACGTTTGTTCAGTTTTTTGCCTTGTAATGTAGTAGTGTTCTTTATCATTATTTTCAGCTGACGATGCTACTAACAAGTGTTTCAGTGTTGTTAACCATCTGAACATCCTTCATCTCATTCTCTTCCTTCGGATGAGACTATATAAACCGAGGCCCTGTGTGCGAACGCATGCAGATCATCTTGACGCGCACACACGTTAAATCCTGTTCCGCTTTTCGAAAGGGTAGGCCATTGTGTGCCGGTGGGAACGGATGACAAAATGTACAAAACCGCATACACATGGGGACTGGATGTATAAAAAAAAAAAGCACATGAGTGCTTATTCCATTATCCTCGATATAAAAGAATAAATAAATAAATAAATAACATTTTCCTCCCGTGGGGATGCCGGGGGTTCTGTCAGTATTAATACCACCCCATCTCCTCCCCCCATCTTCTGGACATTCTGTGCTTGGAATTCCCTCTTTTCTATCCTTCTCTATGTTTCTGCCTAGTTCCCTTGTTCTTCCTGTCAACCCCCTTTCTTGTCTAGTTTCTCCCTACTTGCTCCATTTTCTTGCTTTTTTTTAAAACCCCACATCATCATCATCAATGCCTTTGTGCCTTATTGGCACGTAGGGCAGCAACAAATGTTCTCCACTCCTGTCTGTCCTGGGCCAGCTTCTGAATGGTTCCCCAGGTATGTTGGAAGGTCTTCAGCTCTGTTTCGACAGTCCGACGCCAAGTGTTCTTGGGTCGTCCTCGTTTGCGTTTTTCCCTCTGGTGTCCAGTGGAGGGCTGTTCGGGCGATGTTTCCCTGTTCCCGACGGCAGATATGCCCTATCCATCCCCATCGCCTGTGCATGATGATGTTGTCCATGCTTTCTTGGTTTAAAACCCCAGGAAGACTTTTAAAGTATAACAACCCTCCCCCCCTCCCCCCCCTCCCTTCGCGCCGAAGTCGGATGCGCTGGGCCTGACTTGTCAGGCGCTTTATGGCGGCGACCCCGCATTTTTCGTTTTCATATGACAGACGCCAAATGACTTGCTGTCTGTATTGTTGGGTTTTTTTTTTTTTTTTTTGAGGAGGAGGAAGAAGCCGTCTGAAGTTGAATGTGTGTATGGCTGTTTTTTG
>CM054160.1:30035538-30038038 GCA_028751875.1 Rapana venosa | reverse complement strand
GGCTGTTTTATTATATCCCCCATGTCTTTTTGATTATATCCCACATGTCTGTTTTATTATATCCCCCATGTCTCTGTTTTATTATATCTCCCATGTCTCTGTTTTATTGTATCCCCCATGTCTCTGTTTTATTATATCCCCCCATATCTCTGTATGACATGTCTGTGTACCTTTCTCTTTTCCTGCCTCTCTCTTTCTGCTGTCTGTCTATCTTCTCGAAGTTCTCTCTGTCTCTCCTCTCCTTCTCTCTTCCTCTCTCTCACCTGTGTGACTCTGTCCCTCTCTCCTCTCTTCGTCAATCTCTTACTCTCTCTCTCTCTCTCCCTCTCTTTTCTCCTCTCTCACTTCTCCCTCTCCTTCTCTCTCCTCTCTCACTCTCCTCTTTTCCCTCTTCTCGGGGGGGATGCCTAGTGTCGCATTTCCCCTCCCAATCTGACAACCCCGGTTTATTCCCGTTCAAGGATATTCCCCTTTAACACATCCGACTCCACCCTCTCCCAATGATTTCATACTTAACCGAGCCCCGGGCGAAACCACGCAAACCCTCCTCGCACACTTAAATCCTGTTCCGCTTTGAAAGAGAGGCCAATGTGTCCCGGTGGTTACAGATGGAAAGATTTTCAAATCCCTCCCCCCTGACAGGATGAAAAAACCAAAGGCCCCTTTCCCAAAGAAAAAAATTTGAATAAAAATTAAAAAATTTAATAAAATGCCCCCTCTCTCTCCTCTCTCTCCTCTCCCTCACCCCTCTCTCTCCTTCCATTTCTCTCTCCCCCTTCTCCCCCCTCTCTCTCCTCCTCCATCCTCCTCTCCCCCCCCCCTTCTCCCCCCCTCTCCTCCCCTCTCTCCTCTCTCCTTCCCCCTCTCACTCCTATTTTTCTCCTCTCCCCCCTCTCTCTTCTCCTCCTTTCTGCCTTCCTCTCTCCCCCCCTTTCTCCCCTCCTGTCTTCTCCCTCTCTCTCACTCCTCTCTCCCCCTCCTCTCTCTCTCCCCCCCCCCTCCCCTCCCATTGCATAGATAGACAGTTGAACAGCTGTTATAGAATAACCAGCTGTTTTCGGGCAAGGAACTATTTATAATTATATAATTATAATACTTGGATTTAGGGCTGATACAATCTACACCCTACCCCCTTCTTTATCCACCCTCTGCGTCTCAACCCCCCCCCCCCCTCCCCTTCTTACTCACCCCCTACACCCACCCATCCCCCCCCCCCCCCACCCCCCCCTTCTCTTCATGTTGTAGTTACATCATAGCAATCATTGCGCTGTTCTAAAATGTGTAATGTGTGGTGTGTGTGTGTGGTGGGGGGGGGGGGGGGTTGTGTGTGTTGGGGGGCGGGGGGAGGGGCGGGGGTTGTATGTGTGTGTTACGAGAGAGAGAGAGAGAAGGCAGACACAAGACAGACATTTGCAGATAAATAGATAGACAACAGACAGACAGGTAGATAGATAAATGAGGAAAGAGGGAGAGAGAGGAGAGATAGAGGGGGGGGGGGGGGAGAGGGAGAGAGACCAAAGACTGACTGACAGAGAGAGAGAGAGAGAGAGAGAGAGAGAGAGAGAGAGAGAGAGAGAGAGAGAGAGAGAGAGAGAAAGTAGGCAGGGAGAGAGAGAGAGACAGACAGGCAGAGACATATGATTATATAACTGACAGAAAAAGACAGAGAGAGAGAGAGAGAGAGAGACAGACAGACAGACAGACAGACAGACAGACAGACAGACAGACAGACAGTCAGAAAAAGACTGAGAGAGAGGCAGACAGACAGACACACATACACACACACACACGCACCACACGCACACACACGCACACACACACAAGCACACACACACACACACACACACACACACACACACACACACACACACACACACACACACACAGAGAACAGACAGAACAACAATGTTATTATGCCTGCCTCACTACTCACAGCAGTAAAGTAGTAGTAGCAGTAAGTGTAGCATAGTAAAGCTATCAGCAGAACATTTTCTCTCTCTCTCTCTCTCTCTCTCTCCTCTCTCTCTCTCTCTCTCTCTCGCTCTTCCTCTCTTTCTTCTTGCTCTCTTCTCTCCTCTCTCCCCCCCCCCCCTCTCTCGCTCTTCTCTCTCTCGCTCTCTCTTCTCTCTCTCCCCCTCTCTCTCTTCTCCACTTCTTTCTTTCTCTCTCTCTCCCTCTCTCTCTCTTTCTCTCCCCTCTCTCTTCTTCTCTCTCTCTCTCGCTCTCTCGCTCTCTCCTCCCCCCTCCCCTCTCTCTCTCCCTCCTCTCGCTCTCTTTCCCTCTCTCTCTCTTATCTTTCTCGTCTCTCCTCTCTGTCTCTCTCTCCCCCCTCTCTCTTCTCGCTCTTTCCCTCTCTCTCTTCTCTCATCTCTCCTCCCTCCTCTCGCTCTCTTTCTCTCCACCCTCCTCTCTCCACCTCCCCCCCAATCTCTCTCCCCCCCCTCCCCCTCTCTCTTTTCTTGCTCTCTCTCACTCCCTCCCTTCTCTCTCTCGCTCAAAA
>CM054160.1:30009552-30035038 GCA_028751875.1 Rapana venosa | reverse complement strand
CCCCCCCCCAAACCTTTTTGGTTTAGGTTGATGTGACAGGTATTGTTCCTCCCCTCCCCCCCCCCTTACGCCCCCCCCCCCCCCCCCCCCCCCCCCACACACACACCCTCCCTCCCACCTTGCTCTTCTTTGCCCAGTTAACAGAACCACACAGTGAAGGGACCAATGAATTTGCACAGCAGTGGCGCCATGGCTATAGGGGTACTTCACCACTTCCGTGACAGATGTTCAAATCTCTGTTCCTCCCCTCCCTCCCTCCCTCCCTCCCCCCTGCTCCACTACCCCCCCCCCCCCCCCCTAACCCCTCACTCACCCTCCCTCTCCTTACCCAGGTAGGTTGGCTATGTCGGCTTAGGGCCGTGTGACACGGGGTGGATTATGTTTACTTGACACCTGTCAGCTGTCTGATATGTCTGTCATGTGTGTTCAATGCTGCCACTGTGCTATACTGCCACTATCATCATTGCTTATCCCGGATTTTTTTTTTTTGGGGGGGTAGGGGGGTGGGTCAGGGTAGGAATATTGACTGAGAGTTGGGTATTAGTGGTTATGGAAGTGTGTGTGTGAGAGATAGAGAGAGATAGAGTGTGTGTGTGTGTGAAAAGGTCTCTTTGTTGTTTTTCCTAAAGGAATGTCCTTTAATAGAATAGAGTTGTATGTGAATATGTGTGTGTGTGTGTGTGTGTGTGAAAAGGTCTGTTTGTAATTTTTTTTTCCTAGGGGTAATTTCCTTTAATAGAGTTGATGTGTGTGTGTGTGTGTGAAAAGGTCTGTTTGTAATTTTTTTCCTAGGGGAAATTTCCTTTAATAGAGCTGTATGTGAATGTATGTGTGTTCATGTTAAAGGTCTGTTTGTAATTTTTTTTCCTAGTGTGTAAGGTCTGTTTGTAATTTTTTCCTAAGGGAAATTTCCTTTAATAGAGTTGTATGTGTGTGTGTGTGAAAAGGTCTCTTTGTAATTTTTTTCCTAGGGAAATTTCCTTAATAGAGTTGTGTGTGAATGTGTGTGTGTAAAGGTCTGTTTGTAATTTTTTTCCTAAGTGAAATTTCCTTTAATAGAGTTGTGAGTGAATGTATGTGAATGTGTGTGTGTGTAAAGGGCTGTGTGTAATTTTTTCCTAAGGGAAATTTCCTTTAATAGAGTTGTATGTGAGTGTGTGTTTGTTTGTGTAAAAGTCTGTTTGTAATTTTTTCCTAAGGGAAATTTCCTTTAATAGAGGTGTGTGTGTGTGTGTGTGTGTGTGTTTAACAAATGCTACCGTTTACCACGTGCATTCAATGTTATATATGTCTGTATTCTATAACTTGTTTAAATATGTTTTTAATCACTGCCAAACAAATTTCCTTGAAATAGAAGACAATAAAAAGAATTGAAATGGAAAAAAAATTTGGAACAAGGATTTTTTGCTTGTAATTTGCATTACCAATATTGTGTGATGGTGTCTATATAAAAGAAATCTATTCCCTTTATCATTACTAGTGATTTATCGCCTATGTTTAAGAACCAGCAGATTATAATTGTTCCCCCCTGAATTCAGTGTTTTGAGCAAGAAAAGTATTCATGGAGAGAGAGAAGAGAGAGAGAGAGAGAGAGAGAGAGAGAGAGAGACTTTTATGGACCAGAATTATGTGTTTGCTTTATATCTTTGCCTTGTAAATAAAGTACCCGTGAGAGCTAATCATTGTAAAGATTAAGTTGTGTATGGAACTGACCTATTTTTCACTGTTGAAATAAATATCACCGCCATACTAAAAAAATTAACTACCTTTGTGTTGCTATGAGATAAGAATTATTGAGATGAATTAGTAAAAAAGATGTTTAAAAATCTTGTTTTGATAATATTCATGTTAACTTATGTTTTGGGGGGGGGGGGGGGGGGTTAAGGTTTTAAAAAAAAAATTGATAGTCTCTTAGGCGACCAAACTAGGGTTTTGAATGTAAAAGAAACCATCTTTTCTATCACTCTCTTTGTTGTCGACTTCCTGCCCTCCAACCTTTTGTTTCTGTCATAATTATCTTGTTTGTTTGTTCTCTTGTTGAATCGTTTGTATATTTTATTATTCAAGCTATCTCACCTGCATTATTGTTTCCGTTAAGATTTTGATTGTGGATTGAGTATGTATGTGCCTTGCATGCTCGTTGCGTTGTGTGTGTGTGTGTGTGTGTGTGTGTGTGTGTGTGTGTGTGTTTGGACTTGTTGGAACTATTAATTGTTACTGGTTGTATGACTGTGTAAGAATGAGTTCAGTGCAAGCGCTTTGATTTGCCTCTACAAGATATTGCGCTATATAAATTCCATTTATTATTATTACTATTATCATCATTATTATTATCATCATCATTATTATTATTGGTTGGCTGTTCGCTTGGTTGCTGTTACCTTGCCTTGTTGGACAGTTCGCTAATTTCCCCCCCTGGAGAAGGGGTGCGTGTGTGTGTGTGTGTGTGTGTGTGTGTGCGTGCGCGCGTGTATGTGTGTAAAGGGGGGGGGGGGGGGGGTGTTTTGGGGGATAACGAGTAGCTGATGTCCGCTAATGCATGTTTTGAAGTAGAATGTTTTCTATCCTTTATATTCATGCTCGTGTTCCCACAACACGCTATCCGAACATCAGCACGCACCCATCACACTATAAAAAGCACCCACATAATTATCGGCAATACCTCAGCCAGTTACAAACTCACCCAAGTAAAATCACAAACACTCGTGTGCGCACGAGTATGCCCACGCATCCACACACTGACACACAGTTCGCGCGCGCGCGCGCACACACAAGGGGACGGGATAGCCTGGTGGTTAGAGTGATGTCTTCGTGATCTTTTCTTATTGTTCATCTACTTGATGCAATTTTGTTCAGCTGCAGCCCAATCTTGCACATGTAGAGATGTTACATTACTCAAATAAGCATTGCTTGTTGTACTCATTTGGTTTAAATAGTTTTTATTCAGAAATGAGTATAAGCATTGAAAACAAACAGCATTTTGGAATCATAGCAACAACAAGCTTGTAGCTTATGGTGTGCTCAATTAAACAATGAAGATTAGCATGAACATAAACATAACGGCTGCTGAGCTGAAAAATGTAAACCAACAACAACAAACATTTTCATCAATTACAATCTTTGCTAATGTAAGAAAAAAGGAAAACAACACAAAGAAACATATCAATTTGTAGAATAAACACACATAAAAACAAACAAAACTTTTTGTACTCATTTCATGTATTATCTGCTGACCCGGGTTTGAATCTCGTTCAAGAGGATTTTTTCCTCTGGAGTTAACATCAGTGCCGACTCCACTCTCCCCGAAAGTCCTTCGGATGAGACTATAAACTGAGGTCCCATGTGCGAACGCACGCAGAACATCTTGCACACACGTTAAAACCCATTCAGCTTTTCGGAAGAGTAGGCCATTGTGTGCTAGTGGGAACGAATGACAAAATGTACAAAACTGCATACACACGGGGACTAGATGAAAAAAAGAACATGAGTGTTTATTCCATTATCCTCGAAATAAAAATAAATAAAAATAAACAACATACACACACACACAATTGGAAACATTCGCACACATTTTTATGACATAAACCAAATTGGTATAAGGTGCTGTATTATAAGATAATATTAAGTAAACTAATACTCAATTCTCTTAAGATATTGAACACAGTCTCAATTTTTTTTAAAAGCCACCAAAAAACCCAATGCGAACGCATTTTTATTACATGAATGAGAAAGTAATAGCCTTTTCCCACAGCCAATCTTTATGCAAGTATGATCTTTATGGAAGTGTGATTAAAAAAAAATACTTTGTTGCTACTGCTGGGCCTTCATTTATTTATTTTATTTATTCTTTTATATCGAGGATAATGGAATATGTGCTTTTTTACATCCAGTCCCCGTGTGTATGCGGTTTTAAAAGTAAATTTTGTCATGTTTCCACAGGCCCACTCTTCCGAAAAGCGGAACAGGATTTAACGTGCACGCAAAATGTTCTGCATGCGTTCGTACACGGGGCCTCGGTTTATAGTGTCATCCGAAGGTTTATAATAAGTATATTAAATGTTTGCGAGTCTTTATTCATTTATATATATATATATATATATATACACACACATATATATATATATATATATATAAAACAAACTCACCCAAGTAAAATCACACACTCACGTGTGCACGAGTATGCCCACGCATCCACACACTGACACACAGCTCGCGCACATACACACATTAGATAACCGGATCACTTTGATTCCATGCAAATGTTTCTATTCCGTTTTGTTTGTTTAATTTGTCGTCCTTGTTCACTTGTTTCGAATTTGTTCCCTCTGTACCAGATATCAATTATGCCAGGAGAGTACTCTCCCCCAAAAACCAACAAAAAACCCAAAACAACAACAAAAAAACAACCAAAAGCAACAACAAAAAACCCAACAACAAAAAGCAATACAAAACAACAAACAAAAAACAACTGCCCCCCCCTAAAAAGTCTAAACACGACACCCTGTGTGCTTGCGGTTTTAGTTTGGTTTTTGTCATCTCCTCCTACCGACACACAATGGCCTTCTCTTCCGAAAGGCGGTACAGGTTTTAATGCGTGTACAAGATGTTCGGGGACGGGATAGCTCAGTGCTTGGAGCTTTCCCCCAGCCAAGTTAAGCAGCGTCGAGCGTGGTTACCAGTTGGATGGGTGACCGTTTGCGCGCCTTGGCTTCAGTACAGTTCCCCCAGCTGTAAATGGGTACCTGCCCTCTTTAGGGTCAGGGAAGGTAAAGCAGCGAGGGAGAGGAGATGGGCGCGGCCCTCAATATGCTGGCCCTAGAGAAGTGAGGTCTCTGACGCCTCGCTCCCCTACGACCTTATAGATTATGGGACTCCTTTACCTTTTACAAGATGTTCTGCGTGCGTTCGCACACGCCGCCTCGGTTTAATAATAATATATGGAATTTATATAGCGCTGAATCTTGTAAAAAAACAAACAAATCGAAGCGCTTGCACTCAAATCATTTACACGCATGCAACTCTCCTTAAACATAATGAACAACAGATTTCAAATCCATGTGCGCGCACGCACGTACACACCCACTCGTGAACACACTTAGGAGGTGAAGGATGCTGTTGAAAATTAGGGACAGATATGAGGGGAAAAGTCTCAGGTAGGAAATAAGTGTGTTTTGTGTTTTAAGTGTGTTTATAATTATAGTTTCATCTGAAGGAATTTGACATTCAGTTCGATTTTTATTTTGCCCCCGTCAAACTGGGAAGAAAGGGAGAGGTTGGAATCGAACCCAGAACCCACACTGCCACCTTCGATCTTTCTTGGCATCTTATTAACTTTAAGTTATCCTGACGAGTTTGGGCCGATGTGTCCGCTTCGTTGAGAGTTGTCTCTGACTGAATCCATTATCGTCTGGTTCTAGGCTGTCATTTCATGAGCGAACCTGAATGTTGTCATAGAACCAAGACTGTTCTGTCCACTTCATTTTTACCCCGTGGGGATGCCAGGGGCCTGCCAATGTAAATCGTATCCCCATATTCTGGAAATTCTGTGCTAGAAATTTCCTCCCTGGAGTTAACGTCAGTGCAGACTCCACTTTCCCCCAAAGTCCTTCGGATGAGACTAAAAACCGAGGTCCCGTGTGCGAACGCATGCAGAACATCTCGCGCACACGTTAAATCCTGTTCGTAAGAGTAGGCCATTGTGTGCCGGTGGGAACAGATGACAAATTTACAAAACCGCATACAGACGGGGACTCGATGTAAAAAAAAAAGCACATAAATGCTTATTCCATTATCCTCGATATAGAAGAATTAAATGAATAAAAAATTTTCGTTTCTGCCTTGTTTCTCTTCTTCCTGTCACCTCCTTGTCTATTTTCTTTCTGCCTTCTTGGTCCATTCTCCTGCCTTTTTTTTTTTCTTCCAGAAAGACTTAGAAGATAACAATTCTTTCTTACGCCTAAGTCGGATGCGCTGGGCCTGACTTGCCAGGCGCTTAACGGCAGCGTGACGCATTTTCGCTCATATAACAGACAACAATAGTCGCTGTCTGAGCGTTCGACGACCAAGACGAAGACCACTTCATTTTCTTCTTCTCGTTCGCTTTACACGGTCAGATGTGTCTGGGAAAAATAAGTCAATTTTTTTTTCCTGATGGTACATTGAATAAGCAATGCATTTGCTTTTTTTTCCCCATCAAGCCATCTATCTAAGAACAAATTTCTTAATGATTTTTACTGAAATACTACATTATAGCAACCTTTACTAATAAATTGAACCAGTAAAAATGGCATGTATGTCCTTTCCAGCTCCTCTCGTGGGCCGTACAGCTTGGTTTGCAGGGTAGTCTCCGTTTTTTGTCCATCAGAAGTGCAATTTCTCCGCTTTGTTGTTATAATTATCTGATTTGTGTTTTGTCATGTTAAGACTTATGTACTGTACAGACCCCAGCTGTAAAATGAGTACCTGTCCTATTTTAGGGTCAGGGAAAGTAAAGCAGCGAGGGAGAGGTAAAGGTAAAGGAGTCCCATAACCTATAAGGTCGTAGGGGGGCGAGGCGTCAGAGACCTCACTTCTCTAGGGCCAGCATATTGAGGGCGGCGCCCATCTCCTCTCCCTCGCTGCTTTACCTTCCCTGACCCTAAAGAGGGCAGGTACCCATTTACAGCTGGGTGAACTGAGGGAACTGTACTGAAGCCAAGGCACGCAAACGGTCACCCATCCATGTGGTAACCACGCTCGACGCTGCTTAACATTGGCTGGGGGAAAGCGAGAACTCCGACCACTGAGCTGTCCCGTGGAGGGAGAGGAGGTGGGCACAAAAACTAATGCAAAAACTGGCTCAGCAGAAGTCTTAAAAAAAAGAAGTAAAAAGTAAAGATTAAGGTTCCCATAACCTATGCTGTCGTAGGGAGCGAGGCATCAGAGACCTAATGATGCATGAAAATTGTATATGATACATATAGATGATATATAATGTGATACGTTTACATGTCTTTCTCGTCGTATGTTCTAGGTCCTTACAACATTGTATTCCTGCATTCTATGCGCACGTGCGTTGTATTAAAAAAAAAAGAAGTTATCTTGGAATGTTTAAACCGATATGAAATGTAGCTTTCTTGTGTCTTTTTCAAATTCGATTCGTATCAATGTGCCTGTCAGTATTGTAACTGCCCTTGGTGGAATGATTTAAAGTGTTGTTGACTTGACTTGACCTGTTTTTGTAGTCAGAGTGCATATTCTGGGCGACTTCCACGCTGTTAAGCTGAGGAACGCAGAACAACATCAAATTTTATCCCCGATTGGCATCAGTTCTGTTTCGTCATCATCATCATCGCCCTGTAATCTGATGATGTAACCGTAGTGCTTACTATTCCATTATCCTCGAAATAAAATTAAAAAACAGAATAAAAAGAAAAAAACCACAACAACCTCACGCATCTTATTTCATTATTTTTCGCTCTTCTGTTATGAGTAATGTGCACTCATGCATGCTCTGACTGGCAGCCGACGGTATGGCTGTGGCAACACACACACAAAGAGAGAGAGAGAGAGAGAGAGAGAGAGAGAGAGAGAGAGAGAGAGAGAGGCGCACAACAGAGAGATAGAGAGACAGAGAGAAACAGACAAACACACAACACAACACGCACGCACACACACACGCAGAGAGAGAGAGAGAGAGAGAGAGAGAGAGAGAGAGAGAGAGAGAGAGAGAGAGGAGAGAGAGAGAGAGAGAGAGAGAAATTCGGATGTCATCAGAGAGAGAGAGAGAGAGAGAGAGAGAGACACACACACACACACAACACAGAGATAGGCAGAGAGAAACAGACACACACACACACAACACACACCGTACGCGCGCGCGCACACACGAATTAATCATCAAGGCATTTATTGCTTTGACCCTTTTTGGAGGCACAAACACATATTATAAAGGAACTGTCAAAGAAAATATTAACACATTAAATCTCACCGTTGACTATTATTGACATTCACATTGAACGTCATTGACAAACACACATTTAGTGAAAGGTAAATTACATAACAAAATTATTTCGTAGCCTCCCTGTTTGATCAATTTCTCCAACTTTGAGCACACTGCATTCTTTGCTTTTGAAGAAATCACAAAAATCGAAAAAAAAAATCCCAACCATGGTCTCAAATATTTTGGTTGGGAGGGGGGGGGGGGGGGGGGGGGGGGGAGTGGAGGGGGGGATCTATTTCGAAAATCATCAAAGTTGGGACAGTTCATTGTGAAATGAAATTCATCCCCAGTTCACAATTGCAACAAAGACACCAATCTTGCAAGTGTCATTCGGAAGCTTGTGATGTGACTGTATCTGAACTAAGTTGTGATAAAATGAATATAATATGTTATCTAGCAAAAAAAAAAAAAATCACCGTGTAACTTGTTTTTTTCCTCCAAACACGAGTTTGGAATTCCTGCAAAAGAAACATTGATTAGCATTACACACACACGTGTACACACACACTGTAATGCTTAGTTTGTGTCCGAAGTTCGGTGTGCTCATATATAAAACGAACCCAAGCATGAAAGAAAGCAGAAAAAAAATATATATACAGGTGGGGGGTGGGGGTGAGGGGTATATTCTAAGCAAAACATAAAAGATACCAAAAAAATGACGAGATAACCATAAAAAATCAAGATGATGTGACCAGAATTTGAAACAAACCAAAAAAATACACAAATCAGTTACTTGTCCAAAAGTACTAAGATGGGGGGTGGTGGGTGGTTATATTCTAAGCAAAACAGAAAAGATACCCAAAAAATGACGAGATAACAAAAAAAAAATCAAGATGATGTGACCAGAATTTGAAACAAACAAACAAAAACAACAACAACAAAAAACACAGTTACTTGTCCAAAAGTACTAAGGAGTTTTAACTGAAAAGCGTGTAGCGTGGTTGGCTGGTCAGCGGACAGGCCTAGGCTAGGCTAGGCGCTGACAACCCTCAAACCAGGACCGCTTTCCACAAAAATACTTGAGGTTAATTGGCAAAACAGAGCACTAAAGTTTCGGCTCACTTGCTCCCGCATACCAATCCCCGAACACTCTCTCTCTCACCGAGGGTTTTTTCCCCTACTTCCCCCCACAGCACTCGAACAAGGCCTTCCCAAGACAGCCCCTACTACTACTACTACTCGAGTTTTTCTCTCCCCTGATTCATTGTTCTCTCCCCGCACCCGTATTTTCTGCCTGACCTAAATCCCTTCAGTTCGGAGGTCAAACGTGCTGTTGAATATTCATGAGCTGTGACCTCCGAAGCATCAGCGTGCGTCTTCGAAACATGAAAAGAAACCCCGCTCTTGTGAAAGTGTGTTTGTGATTCCTCCGATTCATCGATGGATTTACATGAAAGTGGGTGACTTCGATTCCGAAAGAGATCAGCTTCAAATCGACAGGTAAGCAAGTTCGTTCCTCTTCAAAGTAGCGCGCGAGCGCTGGTTTGTGTGGAAGACAAGACTAGCCTACCTTGTCCAAGAGGGGGAAGCAAGTGTACCCCCAAGATAAATAAGAAACAAATATGGCGGCCCTAGCATGCACCCCCTCTCTTGTCAAAGAAATCAATCTTTCCTTCCACCTGAACTCTCCCATCGGACATTTCAGACCTTCTTCTGGAAACTTTACTCTAGTTTCTACCTTACAGAGCCCTCGGCGAAGCCTCATGCATTCGTTTTGCCCCGCAGAGTCGAAAGACACGAGTAGGGGAAAGCTGAGTGATCGCACGATTCGCAGTGTCTAACACAGTTCCGAAACGTGTTGCTTTTGTGTTCGGTGTAGGGCTGGGGAGGGGAACGGGCTGTCTTTGTTGAAGATAACTGTGTGTATGCTGAAAAGTCTATCAAAAGTCGGTCGTTCAGCGTGGTAGGGATATATTCAGGATGGTTACATTACACGATTTGATTAGTAAAACAAGGGATAGTGGGAGCCCAGGTGTGTGTGTGTGTGTGTGTGTGTATGTGTGTGTGTTAGCGGCCTCGGTAGCTTGTTCAAAGTTGTTGATGGTATGCGATCTGCAAAAGTCATCAACCGAAAGAGTTTTGAAACAAAGCCAGTAAGCTCTTTAAAAATACGATTTGTAAAAACCTCTTTAGTTAACCACTTTTCTCATTTTGCTATCTTGTTTGCGCGAAACAAAAGAGGTCGGAAAGACGAGAAACGGTCCAAAAATATCCCTAGCTTGAACAGAGGAAGATGGGCTTATCTAGTGGTGCCATGGGTGGGGGTAGGGGGTAAGGGTGGGGGAGGCAGGGTGATTGATGTCCGCGCTGAGAGGCAAGGGAGAATTCGGCTGCTTGAGCTCTGACGAGGGTGGGGAGTTTCTGCTTTTTGGAGGCTTGAGCAGTTTCAAAATACACGGCTATATTTACCATTTCCCTAATTCTGCACCATTCTGGGAGAGAGAGAGAGAGAGAGAGAGAGAGAGAGAGAGAGAGGAGAGAGAGAGAGAGAGAGAGAGACACACACACACAGAAAGAGATCTTCTTAGTTGTTTTTCTTAAATACTATAACTAAACAAAATTATTTTTAAAAAAATACTAAATAACATTATTTTATGTGCAAATGACCAGTGCCATTATAAAATAATATCAATATGAATATGTCACAAGTTATTACTCTAACCCCATTCTAAAATCAAGAGAGCTGTATACAAAGTGTAAACAAAATAACTATAACTACTATAAGTTTATACTGTATATTATTCTTTTTAAAAAATAGTATTATCAACACAATGAAATGAAAATTGCCCCTTGTGAATTATTCTATCATTCATTCATAACTATCATCTATGTTAATTGTTATCAAGCAAAGGCATACATACACTATACTGCATCTATAGTGCATAACCACAATAAGTTAATCTTATACTAAACATTGAAAGTCAGTAGAAACAAATGAACAATACTTGATTTAATCAATGAATGTCTATTCACTCTCAGTAATATTAGAAAGTGCACACACACATGCATGCATGCATACATATATGCACTCACACTAATTTACATTTCAAGATTCAAGAGAACTTTATTACCTTATAGAGAGGAATTTTACTTGCATGCATGTGTGTGCGCGCATGCACACACTCACACACACACAGAGTGACACATACACAAACACACACAGTGACACATCTCTAAGCTTGCACACTACACAACACACACAGACTACAGAGTGACACACACTCAAACACACACATAGTCATGATAGTGACGCATTTCTGTGCTTGCACTCTAATCACTATACAACACACACATAGACACACACAGATGAGACTATAAACCGAGGTCCTGTGTGTGAACGCAAGCATAACATCTTGTGCACACGTTAAATCCTGTTCCGCTTTTCGTAAGAGTAGGTCATTATGTGCCGGTGGGAACAGGTGACAGAATTTACAAAAACACATGCACAGCAACTGGATATAAAAAAGCATGACAAAAGGGAATTAAATAAATAAATAAACACATAAACACAGTGACACACATGCACAAACACATAGTGACACATTCCTGTGCTTGCACACTTCATACACACAAAACACGCATGTATGCATGCGCGCGCACAAACACACGCACTCACACAATTATGTTTCTCTTATTCACACCATATAGATTGATTTGCATGCCTGTTTGGTTGTTGGGATGGATGACATAAGTCATAACACACAAATGTTTGATTGTTGGCAAGGATGACATGACACACAAACATTTGGTTGTTGGCATGGATGACATGACACACAAACACCCAGCATGCACGATAATCCTTAGCAAAGCATGGACTCCGCCAGGTTCAACCTGCCTATGAAACACTGCCTGAAGATCACACACAGTGCAGATCCAGCCTAATGACTCCTCAAGGAGTGAAGGGAGAAGTTAAGTCAGTTATAAATCTTCTGCTTCTTACCATTTTTCTGTTGTCAACATCAGGAATTAGAGGGTGTGTTAAGTTCTGCATATCACTTTTTTCAGTCATAATCATTGCCTTCAACATGGCTTTTAAAATTCTAGTCATGAATCCATGTTTGTTTGGTTTTTTCTTGTATGTTAAGTGCACTTGAACAATTTATTTTCACCGTTTGTTTTTGTGTGTGTGTGTGAAAAATCTCACATGTTCTGTTTCTGTCATGCTTGGTTATATTCCTACCCCAACATATTGCACGAGGTCACAATTAAACACACTACATTGTACATTATATACATCATATTAGATGTATGCAACTATACATCATAATACATGTATGTATACAGTTTGTAGTAGAAGCAGACAACATACTCTGCTTGAACTAAACGTAAGGAGCTTGGATGGATTCAAATCCCATCCGAAGCAGGAGTTAAAATTCCATTGTACATTATTATATATTTATATTGATCACATCATGAGTGGTGACCCAGTACCAGTTTTTCAGACTGAGATGATTAATCAACTGAGATCCTATACACAAGTCAACACACATAATTAGACACACAAAAGAACCCAAAGCAACAAGAGAATTGCTTGTAGCAAATATATAGTTCTAAAAAACAAACCACACCTCTCCCCCCCCCCCCCCCCCCCCCACCCCCCTATACCTCCCCCCCCCCCTCCCCAAAGCAGAATTAAATCCATCTACTTACTGAGATTGAGGCAAAACTAAAGTAAAAGACACAAATTATGGTGACACACTCTCAGCAGAGAGAGTAAAGTTTCATACAGAGAGAATCTGCTGTGACTGTTAGTGTGACTGTGAGTGTGTTAGTACTAACAATAAAATTAGTAAAACAGCACATTCACTGATTCAGTACACATGTATTGACATTGTATGTTCTAAAACTAAAAGTAAAACTGAAACAAATATAATTCATAACAACTGAAATCAAAACAGCATTTTATTTTTTACAATAAAATATACTAATTTACTACACAGCGCAACTGTTAACACATGACACTGCAACGCAACACACCACAACACAACAGTTTAATGAACATGTAAACACATGACAACACAGTGCAGTATTATTACTTAGTAGCAGTATTAATAGTATAGTTCATACTTTGGAAACTGTACTAGTTACTACTAGAAGTAGAATACTAGAAGAGCAGCAATTGCAGGGACACTCACTGACTGCAGTTCTTTTGGCAGTATAGTGGTGGTAGTGGAAGTAGTGCAGTACACATGTACATGCAAATTATGCAATTTGTTCTAAAATAGTACTATTAGTAAGCAACTGGTATTGATCATACTTCAGTGAAATTAAGTCAGTTCACCTTTTCATTAGTACTACTACTATACAGCAGTGAGTAGGATACTGCTTCATTAAATCATTATATTTTTACAAGAAAACATAGCGCATGCTATATTTCATCAATTAATACATTCATTGATAAATGAAAACAAACAAAACTCATTGATAAATGAAAACAAAACTCATTGATAAATGAAAAGAAGTCAAACCCAACCAGACAATGAAACAAAGAATGAAAAACAAAAGGGGTAAAAATTTTTTATGTTTGTGTGTGTGTGGAAATGGAATGGCAGGATTGAATAACTACTAAAGCATAGTACTTAGTAGATAAATAAACTTTCTAGATAACTTCATGACATCTAAAGTTACAAAGTTCTGCAAAATAAAAGATGATTGAATCATGCTCTAAGAGAAGTGTCTACAGTGAAATTATCTTTTATTAGTTTTAAAGAAAAAAACGATTGATTAAGTTCTTCTCTCATTTTCACACACTCGGGTTTTAAACAAGAAAGTTTGGAATATAAATCAGTAATATATAATTTATATATGTAGAGGAGGATGGGCAGGAGGTGTGTAAGTGGTGAAGAAATCTGAGGGTGTGGGTTCAAATTTCTGCTGGGTTGACCTCCAAAAACCAAACAATAAATAAGTACAACGTTTAGCAAAAATGTCAATACTTGTGACAACTCCACTGCAGTGCAAGTCCTTTGGATTAGCTTTAGTATAAATTGCGAGTTCTCTAGTCTATGATCTCTGCCAGTTACCGTGTTAATGCATTGTTAGTAGTTGTACACACACAAAATAAAATATACATGTCAGACAGACAGAATGAAGACTGTTCATGGTGTTTTTTCAATGTATGTTTGTGCCTGTGTTGTGAGAAATAATTAATTTTGCAGTGTAATGCATCAGCAATATTTGAAATAAAAGGTACCCCTCTGTTGACCCCCTTTCTGGAGACTGACACAATTTTCTCTTCATTTGTCATCAAGTATGCCAGCTATGGCCAGTGGCATCCATGGAGGATGCAAGTTACTCTGCTTACAAGAAGGGAGACCTGTGGTAGGATGGATAAGATGTTCACCTGCCTAACAAGAGAACAGTAAGGTTTTGAGTTCGATTCCCAGCCTCGCCCTTTTCTTTCCAGTTTGAGGAGAAAATCAAACTGAATGTCTAGGTCCTTTGGATGGGACTATAAACAAAGGCCTTGTTTGCTAATGCATGCAAAACATCTTGCACACATACATGTTCAAAAACTTGTTCCGCCTTCCGAAAGAGATGACCATAGCATGCTTAGTTGTAGTCCTGAACCAATGACAAAATTTTAAAAAAACGCATGCAACCAGGTGTCACATTTAGACACAATCCTTGTACTTGGAATGTGGCAACATTAATGATAGGTGGGACAAACCCATTGCAATAATAATATATTTAATAAATTATGCTATAATCTCACCATTGGTACTAAACCTCAGAGCTCTAGCCGAGGAACAAAACAACCCCCCCACAAAAAAAACCAAAACAACAACCACCCCCCCCCCCCCCCTAAAAAGGCAAAAAACCCCACCCCACCCCAACAAAAAAGCACAAAAAAACAACCAAGCATGCAATCTGTGACCTGAAAAGGGATGGGCTCCGTCTGGTTCCACTCATCCAAGACACACTTCAAGTTCAAGACGGTTTCCACAGGGTGCAAGTACCCCCCCCCCCCAACTACTGACTCCTCAAGAAATTATAATTCAAGTCCCCACCCCCCCCCCCCAAAAAAAAAAAAAGAGAAAAAAAGTGACACATTACCACTTTGGGTGGGGTGGGGGTGGGGGAGTAGGTTGTGAATGGTAGGATACTTAGGACAGACTAGTACTGTAGTAGTAGTACTAAAGTTTAAGTAATGTGTATTTAAAATATTTTAAAATTCAAATACTGAAATAGAAGAATTATATATATATATATATAATAATTATAGTAATTTTCTTTACCAACCCTAGAGGCATTTAAGTTACAACATAGTTAAGTATTACTAGACTAGACTAGTCCCCAGGCATCAGTTTTGGTGGTGGTTTTTTTTTTGGTTTTAAGGAGGGGGGGGGGGGGAGGGGGGTTGGGGGTGGATGTTAATTCCCCAGGCTGGTAAAGGGATCTAGGCAAGGGTTGCGGCACTTCAACATTTCCACCTGGGCATGTGTTAATTACATTACCTGGGGTACTAGCAGGGCTGCAGCCCTGTGTTGTGTGTTACACCTGAGCTGCCTCGCGAAAACTTTCCCTGGATCTGTCAGCTACTGTAGTAGCAGTAGTAGTAGTAGTAGTAGTAGTGGAGGAGGAGAGGTGTTTAGGTGGTGGTGTTGTAATTCGTTGTTGTTGTTGTGCTCCTTGATGATGAGAGTATTTTTTTTTGGATGTTGTTTGGGAGGTGGTGGTGGTGGTTGTGGTGGGGAGGAGTATAGTGTAAAGTGTCAGTGTGTGTTGTAATTTGTTGTTGTGTGCTCGTTGATGATGAGAGTACTTTTTTTTTATGTTGTTAGGGTGGTGGTGGTGGTGGTGGGGAGGAGTATGATATAGTGTCAGTGTTGTGTGTGTGTTGTAATTTGTTGTTGTGTGGTTGGGGATTAAAGTGCTTTTCTATGTTATAAATTGTGTGTGTGTGTGTGTGTGTGTTGTGTGTGTGTGTTTGTAACTTGTGTGAGTGTGTCAGTGTGTGTGTGTGTGTGTGCGTGTAACTAGTGCGAGTGTGTAACTTTTGTGAATGTGTGTGTGTAACTTGTGTGCGCATGTAACATGTGTGTAACTTGTGTGTGTGTGTGTAATGTATGTGTGTGTGAATGTGTGGAGTGTGTATATGTGTGTTGTGTGTATGTATGTTTGTAACTGTGTGTGTGTGTGGTGTTTTGTGGTTGATAGACTACTTTTTTAGGTTACTTTGTTAGGTGTGTGTGACTGAGTGTGTGTGTGAGTGTGTGTGCACATGTATACACAAATATGACATACTGAAGCAAACACAGTGGTACACATGCATGCATGCGCACATACATATATGTGCGTGCGTTTGTGTGTGTGTGTGTGTGTGTACCACTCTGTGTGTGCATGTGCGACTGTGACTGTGTGTGTATATGTGAGTCAGTATGATACTTGATAGAATATTTTAAAAATTCAGTATTTAACATCATGTGTGTGTGTATGTGTGAGACTCTGTGTGTGTATGTTGTGTGTGTGTGTGTGTGTGTGAGACTATGTCAGTATGTGTGTGCGACTGTGTGTGTGTGTGTTTACCAAAGTTGTCCGTCTGTCAGTTACTCAGCCTACTGTATGGAAAAGAAGAGGTGTTTAGATCTGTTGTGTTTTTGTTGAACATTACAAACTTTGTACTTGAAACATTGTTTGTTGTGTGGCCAGGGATTAGCAATTAGAATAGAATTTTAAACGAGTGCTGTGGGGTTTGGGGGCTGTTCAGTGTATGTATGTGTGTGTGTGTGTACACCTGAGAATGAGTCAGAGTGAATATGATTAAATGGACAGTGTGTGTGTGTAACTTGTGTGCGAGTGTGTGTGTGTGACTGTGTGCGTGTGTGTGTGTGTGACTGTGTGCGTGTGTGTGTCACTGTGTGTGTTTAATGTTGTTGTCATCAGTGTGTGCAAGACTGTGTGTCACTGTGTGCATGTGTGTGTCACTGTGTGCATGTGTGTGTCACTGTGTGTGTGTGTGTGTGTAATGTTGTTGTTGTCAGTGGTAGTTTGTCCAGCTTGCTGTTGTGTGTTTGTGTGACTGTGAGAGACTAACCCTAAGGCCAGGGTCTTGATGACTGACGCTGAGTATTTCAAGCATGTAAGGAATGCGAGCATACTTAATTAAACCTACAGGTACACTCATGTTTTGCACGCAAACGCACGTGCATACACACATGGTACACACACACATTACACACACAAACACACATGCACTGACACAGTCAAACACACACACACACGCACTGACACAGTCACACACACATCACACATGTACACATACACACACATACGTACATAGGCACTGACAAAGTCAAACACACACACACGCACTGACAGTCACACACACACACACAGTCACACACACACACACATAGAGTGACACACACAGTGATTCAGACACATACAAGATACATACCTGTAAGTATACGTACACACACTCACACAGACATGGTAATGGCTGTGAATGACAACTTAACAGATCCTCCACAGGTCTACTATTACTGTAGTACTATTTCAGTATTGGTACGGTCACTCTACCACAGTACCAGTCCTAGTGACAAGTAGTGAAAGTTAGGAAAAGTTCTATAGATCTATCAAGCACTCCACAGTCACAATGTGAAACTATTGTTTACAACTTTCCAGTGATTATAAATTATAGATTTATTCACATGAGAAAAAAAAAGTGGGGGTGGGGTGGGGGTAGTGGTAAGCACAACTCTTTTTTTTTGGTAAGCACAACTCCCTTCTTTCCCCCCCAAAAAAAAACAACAAAACAAAACAACAACAACAAAACCCCAAAATTAAAAAATCCCACAAACAAAAAGGAAAATAACAAAACTTCAAAAGCAAATCAAAATTATAAGAGTAAACCAATGTTCAATTTCAAGGAAGACTTTGACCAAACTATAACCGACACTGGTCACCATAAACTCAGAAGCTAAAACAACCTCACGAATGCACAAGAACAATGTTCAGTTAACAGAACAAATAAAACTAAAAATGGCAGGCATGCCCCACCAGTGCAAACAGAAATCATCCCCCACCCCCCAACACACACACACACAGATCTTTGCAGTACACACACAAATGTATGTGTGCATACATATATGTACACATGCATGTACTATTATGAATATATGTGATACGCACACAGACACAACTGACATAATCTTCGTTCAATCAATCAATCAATCAACCAACCAACCAGCCAGACAGCCAACCAACTGACAAGGTATGAAACACATCTGAGCTCTCTATTAACCCCTCAACTGACCATGACAACAGTACAGATCACTCTCTCTCTCCCCCCCCCCCCCCCCCCCCCAAAAAGAAAAAAAAAAAGACAAAAGACAGTGCAAACAAAAGCAAACAACAAACACAAAAAATTATCCCCCAGCCACCACCAAAACCACACATGTACCCTGAAAAAGGCTCCCCCCCCCCCCCCCCCTCCCATCACAAAAACCCAACAAAAGAGAGAGGAGGGGGGGGGGGGGGGGGGGAGAGAGGGGGGGGGGAGAGAGAGACCTGGGGGGGGGGGGGGGGGGGGGGGGGGGGGGGGGGGGGGGGGGGGGGGGGCAACAGCAGTAAGTAAAAACAACCAAAACAACCCAACAAAAAAGCTGAAAAGAAAAAAACAAAAAGCCCTAATGCATCTCCTCCCATTTGACTGAGACAACAAAATATTCTCCCCACCCCCTGCTCCTCTACAGGAGCCAGGACCAGATGGGAGGATATATTTATAAATATATATTTTTATCAATCGCTCTCTCTCTCTCTCTCTCTCCTCTCTCTCTCTCTCTCTCTCTCTCTCTCTCTCTGTGGTATAGATTTGTCTCTCTGTCTGTTATATAGGGGATCTTTTTCAGTTAAAATAGTTCGAATTCTCAGAATATAATAATATTTTTCTTAGTTCCCATGAATGGTCATGTTGTGCTAGGGATTTTCTCTTTTCATCCAAGTTCTTCATTTAATTATGTCATGTCTGTTTTCCCTTTGTTCTCTCCCCTTCCTCCTCTCCTTTTATCTGTTTCCTTTGTCTCACCAATTCATTCAGACAGGTCTATATTTTGTTTAACTTTCATAATTCTCCTGATGTAAAACATTTGTGTACTTACAACTTAAAAGTATCTTTTAATTATGGTAATAATTGTTACTTAAAGTTTATATTCAAAATCATTCCTTATTGCTGTTTTTACAATAAACGTAACTGTTTTCACATTGAAATCAACTTTTTCATGATTAAAAAAAAAAAAAGTTTGAATTTGAGTGTCATGGTTTCTTTCTCTTTCATGTTTGCTTTCACATTTCTAGAACTCTCAGTGACAGACATGATTCTGTCATGGTAAACTTTTTTTTTTCATGATCATTTTCATACACTATATAATGAAAACTGCTCTCCATGGCAAACAGTTCTCTTGGTAAAAAGGATTTTCTACAATAAAATCGTTTATTGCATGGAGATGAAGATTGCAGTTTATAGCAAATATTGTTTTTGATTCAAAATCTCTTTTTCCATTTATAATGATCATTTGTTACTAATGTTAGTATACATTATCACTTGAAAATTGTTGTTCATAATAAGAAACATAAATCATAGTGAAAATCCACTTGCTGTTGTGACATTACTATTTGAAGTATTTCATACTAAAAGAGTTTAAAAAAAAATATTTGGAACATTACCAACGTTTCTTTTATGAAGAATATTTACATGTATAAATTTTCACATTTTAGTGAAATGTTTTGAGGTTTTTTGGTGGTCAAAATTGCATCTATTTTTCTACAAGATGAAACCACCTGTCCTGAAATTTTACAGGCAGAGGCAAACAGAACATGGTGGAGCCCATTCATCTTCAGTTTGCATGCTGGGTATGCTTTTCATCTATATGGGAGATGCTACTTGGCGCACTCTCTCTCTCCCTCTCTCTCTATATATATATTATATATCTCACCAGCTACACTGCTTATGACCATTGACCAGACAGAAATTGCTGTTTTAATGCATGCATATGATGAAGTTCTGCATGCATTCAATCATAGGCTTATTGCTTCAGTTTTTACTTATTATTAGTTTTTACAATTTACTGCCATCCTTTTCATTTCATGCCTGGCATTTTACTGTTCAGAATAAATCAAGTTTTGTTGTTGTTTTTTTTTTTTCAAAGCTGCATATTTCTTCTTGGTTGGAGAGTTAAGGGGATTGTTTTGAATTTCCACCCTGGGGATGCCAAGGGCCTGTCACAGTATCAGTAGCATCCCCACCTTCTGGAAATTGTGTGCTATGAATTCCCTCTTTTCTATCCTTCTCATTGTTTCTGCTTTGTTCTTTTTCTTCCTGCCACCTCCATTTTGTCTAGTTTCTGCCTTCTGTGTCTGTTCTGCCTTTTTTTTCCTTCTAGAAACTTAAACAGCAATTTTCTTCCAGGTTGAAGTCGCATGTGCTGGGCCCCAACTTCTCAGATGTCTAACACAGTAACAGCAGCACGAGGCATTTTCAATCATATGACATTTACAGTTGAAGAAGAAGTTTTGTATCTGTTAATTTTCCCTAAGATCTTACTTTGACACTTGCTAATAAAGTTGCTTTAGTGGTTTTAAAGGGGGCAGGATAGCCTAGTGGTTTGAGTGCTCATCAAACTCGTGATCTAAGTTTTAAACCCAGTGGGTGAATTCCAATTTCCACTGTGGTGTCGGATTGAGGGGATAAAATGTTCTCTCTGCAGTTAACTGACAACATGCCTCATGAAGTCTTTTGGATCCACGAGATGTACTTAAAAGACTGAGGTACTCTGTGCCAAAAACGTGCAGAATATCTTGAGCACGCACATGTTGCAACCCTGTCCACATTTTGCAGATCAGTGTAACAGTGGTATGATTCTGGATGACACTAACACACACAGCATGTACCTTGCTGCCTGTAGGAGAAAGGCTCTACCAGGTTAAAGCTGTCCCATGGTAAAAGGTAAAGGAGTCCCATAACCTATAAGGTCTAGGGGAGCTAGGCGTCAGAGACCTCACTTCTCTAGGGCCAGCATATTGAGGGCGGTGCCCATCTCCTCTCCCTCGCTGCTTTACCTTCCCTGACCCTAAAGAGGGCAGGTACCCATTTACAGCTGGGTGAACTGGGGGAACTGTACTGAAGCCAAGGCCCACAAACGGCCACCCATCCAACTGGTAACCATGCTCGAGGCTGCTTAACTTGGCTGGGGGAAAGCGAGTGCTCCGACCACTGAGCTATCCCGTCCCATGACACACTGCCTAAAAAGTTCTGTACAGTGCTCCCTACAACTTCTCAAGGAGTCATGGGAAGAAGTCAGTGATTTGGGCTATGGGGAAACAAACCTATAGTCTAGATCTAAACAGCACACTGCGTGACCAATTACCACCAGCTGGGTAGTGCAAATCTCTGTTTTTAGACAGGGCTTAGAAGCGGGACTCAAACTGATAACCTTTGGAACTGCGTAGACCGCAGTCTATTTGAATCAGCGAACCTCATAAATTGGGAGGGCCCCCTCCCTCCTGCTTATTACCCCTCTCCATCATCTCCACTTCGGTTGATGCTGACGTCGGTTTTTCATCATACCCTCTCCCTTCTTTGATGTTTGCTACAGGAAACCGGAATGTTGCTTCCTTACAAAAATGTGCAGGCTGCCCGTTTTTTTTGTGTGTGTGTGTGTTGTTGGTTTGTTTTTTTTTTGGAAGGGGGGGGGGGGGGGGGGGGGGGGGGGGGGGGGGGGGGGGGGGGGGGGGGGGGGGGGGGGGGGGGGGGGGGGGGGGGGGGGGGGGGGGAAGGGAATAATCTTTTTAGTATGTTATTTATCTTATTTTTTTATATTCTTTGATATTTTCCTTTCCTAGATCTGTGTTTAATCTCCGCGAATGGCGGACTTTCAAGTCTCATGTCAGGTCTCGCTGCTTCTCGCTATCCTTTTCCCGGGACCCCGCAAAAGCCTCTTTTTGCTCTCTTCCAGATGGCGATAGACATGATGAAATATGGCGAGAGGGGATGGGTACGGGGGATAAGAAATTGTTTTGAAAAACATACCGGGGTCCGCGCGGCGAGGATAGGAAGCAGCCGACTCAAAGCTCCTGACAACTGTCGTCTGCTTCGTGTTCATGCCGCCGCTCTGTTTTGTCTTTCCCTCGGCGGCGCGAGTTGCGGCCCCCTGGCCGGAAGAAGGAATGAAGTGATCTCCCTTGGCTGGTGCCAGTGGCGGTGCCTAGAGGTTTATTTTGGCTCGGGCGTGGGTCGGGGGTCTACAGTTATGATGGGCTGGCCTGACATCAGATAAACCTGCAAATTATTTACCATGTTGCAGCATTCCCGTGTCGGCAGAAAAAAATGAGACCAGCTTCAATTCGAGAGCGCGCGTGCGTACACGTAGCGCAGAGGAGAACGTAAACTGGGGCATGCATGTATACATACGTACGTACACAGGGGGGGGGGGGGGGGGGGGGGGGGGGGGGGGGGGGGGGGGGGGGGGGGGGGGGGGCCCCCCCCCCTTTTTTAAAACCCCCCTTTTTCCCAAAAAAAACTAAAACCTTTTTTTAAACCCCCCCCCCCTTTTTTTTTTCCGGGAAACCCAAAAATTTTTTGGGGCCCCCCCCCCCTTTTTTTTTTTTTTTTTTGGGGGGTTTTTTTTAAAGGGGGGGGGGGGGGGGGGGGGGGGGGGGGGGGGGGGGGGGGGGGGGGGGGGGGGGGGGGGGGGGGGGGGGGGGGGGGGGGGGGGGGGGGGGGGGGGGGGGGGGGGGGGGGGGGGGAAAAAAAAAATTTTTTTTTTTTAAATTTTTTTTTTTTTTTTTTTTTTTTTTTTTTTTTTTTTTGGGTTTTTCCCCAATTTTTTCCCCTTTTTTTCCCCTTTTCCCCCCAACCTTTTTTTCCCCCCCCCTTTTTTTTTTTTCCCCCCCCCGAAAAACCCCTTTTTTTGGGGGGGGGGTTTTTGGGGGAAAAAAAAAAGGGGGGAAAAAAACCGGGGGGGGGAAAAAAAAGGGGGGCCCCCCCCCGGGGGGGGCCCCCAAAACCCCCCTTTTTTTCCCCCTTTTTTTTGGGTTTCCCCCCCCCGGGGGCTTTTTTTCCCCCGGGGCTTTTCCGGGCCCCCCCAAAAGGGGGGGCCCCCCCGGGGGGGGCCCCCCGGGGGGGGTGGGGGGGGGGTTTTTTTTTAATTTTGGGGGGGGGGGTTGGGGGGGGTTTTGGGGGGGGGGGGGGGGCCCTGAAAAAAAAACCCTTTTTTTTTAAATTTTGGGCCCCTTGGGGGGGAAAAAAAAAAAAACCCAAAAGGGGGGGGGGGGGAAAAAAAAGGGGAAAAAAACCCCAAAAAAGGAAAAAAAGGGGGGGGGGGGGGGGGGGGGGGGGGGGGGGGGGGGGGGGGGGGGGGGGGAGGGGGGGGGGGGGAAAAAAGGGGGGGGGGGGGGGGGGGGGGGGGGGGGGGGGGGGGGGCCCGGTCACCCCGGGAAAATTCCCCCAAAAAAAACCCCCCCTTTTTTAAAAAAATTTTTCCCCGGGGGAACAATGCAGTTTTTCAAACGGGAACAAGGACTGGGTAAAAAAAGACTTTGGCTTATTCCTTTCCTCTTAAAAAAAATAAAAAAAATTAAAAAAACCCCCTTTCCCCGGGTTTTTCAACTTTAACGGCCATAAAGGATATTTCTTTTTTTACCCTTTTAAATAAAAATTTTGGTAAACAAGGAAAACCCCCCCAAAAAACCCACCCCCCCCCCCCCCTTTTTTTTTTTTTTTTTTTTTTTTTTTTCCCCCCCCGCCCCCCCCCTTTGTCTTCTTTTAATTTTTGGGGTTTTTAAGGTTCCCTGGGGGGGGGGGGGCTAAGTAAAAAAAAAAAATTTTTAAACCCAAAAAAAAAAAATTTCTCTCCCCCTTCTCTCCCCCTCCCCCCTCTTTCTCTCTCCTCTTTTTTTTTTAAAAATTTCCCAAAACCCGTTTCCCCCCTCTTTTTTATCCTCCCCCCCCCCCCCCTCCCCCCCAACACCCCTCTCCCTTCCCCCCCCTCCCCCCCCTCCCCCCCCTTTTTCCCCCCCCCCCCCCCCCCCCCCCCCCTTCCCCCCCCCCCTTTTCCCCCCCCCCCCCCCCCCCCCCCCCCCCCCTCTTCCCCCCTTTTTCTTTAAAAACTTTTTTTGCCCCCCTTTTTTTTTAATTTTTGTTTTTAAAATTGGGTTTTTTTTTTTTTTTGGGGGGAAAAAAAAAAACCCAACCCTTTACTCATTCTTTTCCCCACAAATAAAAATTTTTTCATTCAAAAACTTCCGGAAATTTAGTTTTTGTCTCCTCCCAAGGATTTCAGGGGGAATGGGACGTTAAAGGGAAAAAGGGGGTTCCCAAACCTATAAGGGGCTAAGAAGAGGGGCGCCAAAAAACCTACTTCTCCCGGGGGAGATATTGAGGAAAGGGGGCGGCCCTCCCTCCCCTCCCGCTGCTTTTACCTTCCCTGACCCTAAAGAGGGCAGGTACCCATACATTTTACAGATGGGTGAACTGGGGGACTGTATACTGAAGCCAAGTCGCGCAAACGGTCACCCATCCACTTGGTAAGCACGCTCAAGTCAATGCTGCTTAACCTTAGCTTGGGGAAAGAGAGTTGCTCTGACCACTGTAAAAAGGTAAAGGTAAAGGAGTCCCACAACCTATAAGGTCGTAGGGGAGCGAGGCGTCAGAGACCTCAAGTTCTCCAGGGGCCAGCATATCGAGGGCGGCACCCATCTCCTCTCCCTCGCTGCTTTTACCTTCCCTGACCCTAAAGAGGGCAGGTACCCATAATTTACAGCTGGGGGACTGTACTGAAGCCAAGGCGCGCGCAAACGGTCACCCATCCACTTGGTAAGCACGCTCAAGTCAATGCTGCTTAAAACCTTAGCTTTGGGGAAAGAGAGTTGCTCTGACCTCTGTACCAAGTGTTAAACTCCAGGGGGTGAGGGTGGGGTGGGGGGAGGGGGAGGGAGGGGATTTCCTCGAGCGAATGCCTGAGTGGACCATCTTGTGCTTTTCGTTTACCACCAGCCATATCACGAGTAGTACTATTCAATTTTTTTTCCAGGTTAGGGAGTAGTGGAATGGGGGTGGGGGTGGGGATGGTGATGGGATGGTGGGGGGGGGGGGGGGGGGAGGTGGTAGGTGGTTGGTGGGGGTATAGTACATTAAATCGCAATAAATGGTATACAGTCATTGTGTTTTTAAATCGTAGCGTCCTCCCCTCCCCCCTTCTTACCCCCCCAAATCCCCCTTCTTTCCCCCTAATCCCACGCTATCGCCTCCTAAATGACAGTCATTGCTTGCCCAGCGGTGTAAAATCTGTGGTACAGGAGTGTGTGTACGCGCGCGTGTGGTGTGTGTTTGTGTGTGGGGGGGGGGTGGGGGGGGGGGGGGTAGTGTGTGTGTGTGTAGTGTACGTGTCTGTGTGTGTAGTGTGTGTGTGAGTAGTGTGGGGGGGGTGGGGGAGGGGGGGGGGGGGGGGGGTTTTTTTTGTTTTTTTTGTTTGGGGTTGGGGGTTTTTTGGGTGTGGGGTGTTTGGG
>CM054160.1:29982976-30009052 GCA_028751875.1 Rapana venosa | reverse complement strand
TAAAAGGGGGACAACAGACAGACAGACAGACAGAAAAAGAGAGACAGACAGACAGATTTTGTGTGTGTGTGTGTGGGAGGGGGGGGTGGGGGGGGGGCGTGGAGAGGTGGAGGGAATTGCGAATGGGCGGAGGGTGATTGTATGGATGATATACATGCCGCTGTTTTGCTGTTTGTTTTGATTTTTGCATTCTTCTCTCTCTCTCTCTCTCTCTCTCTCTCTCTTCCTCTCTTCTCTCTCTCTCTCTCTCTCTCTCTCTCTTTGTTTGCTCCCTTGAGGGGAGTATCCTTATCTTGTGTGTCTGTCCGTACCTGTCTCTGTCTATCTCTGTGCCTGTCTTTTTGTCTATCTGTCTGTTTTTCTCTATGTCTTTCTGTATTTTTGTCTGTCTGTCTGTCTCTGTATCCCCCTCTGTCTTTCTCTCTATCTCTGTCTGTCTGTCTGTTTCTTCTTTTTCTTGTTGTTTTCTTCTTCTTCTTCTTCTTCTTCTTCTTCTCCTCCTCCTCCTCCTCCTGCTCCTCTTTGTCTCTTTGTCTGTTTTTCTCTATATCTGTATTTTTGTCTGTCTGCCTCTGTATCCTTCTCTCTCTTGCTCTCTATCTCTGTCTGTCTTTTTTCTTCTTCTTTTTGTTGTTGTTGTTGCTGTTGTTGTTGTTGTTGTTCTTCTTCTTGTTCTTGTTCTTGTTGTTTTTCTCCTTCTCCTCCTCCTCCTCCTCCTCTCTCTCTCTCCACTCCCCCCCCCCCCCCCCCCCTCTCTCTCTCTCTGCCCCCCTCCACCCTCTCTTTCCCTCCCTCTCTCCTCTCCATCTCTTTCCTCCCTCTCCTCGCCCCTTCCTCCACTTTATTATTTATTTATTTTTTTTAAAGATGCATTTTGTATATAAAAATGTTAGGTGTGATGAGGCGAGAAGTGTCACCATGACAGGTTGATACCATCTTCAGATCTTCCCTCCCCGGATAAAAAAAAATATATAATTTTTTTTTTTTTGTTCAAAGGTGCAGGCTTAACTTGTGTCTTCTTGGCCTTTGGCTCTTTTTTTTGTCTGGCTGGCTTTTTTTTTTTTACAGTCTTAAGCCCTCACTTCAGAGGATAGGAGGGAAGTAACTGTTCTGTGTGTCTCTCACCTCATCGTTAAGAGAGACAGGAGGGAGACAGACAACGTTACTGTCTGTATTGATAGAGACTGAGAGAGAGAAAGAAGAGAGAGAGAGAGGAGAGGAGAAAGAGAGAGAGGGGGGGGGGGGGGGGAGGGGGGTGGTGGCGGTTTGGAGAGAGAGAGGGAGGGTGGTAGGGAGAGAGGGGGGGGGGGTGAGGGCAGGGAGAGGGAGGATGAGGGAGATGATGGAGAGAGAGGGGGGTAGGGATAGGAGAGAGAGAAGGGGGTATAGTGAGAGATGAGGGAGGAGGGGGGGTAGGGGAGATGAGGGAGAGAGAGGGGGGGGGGGTGGTAGGGAGAGAGAGAGAGAGAGGGGGGGGATAGGGAGAGAGAGAGAGAGAGGGGGGGGGGGTGGGAGGAGAGTGAGGGAGGGAGTGAAGAGAGAGGGGGGGGGGATAGTGAGAGATGAGGAAGAGAGGAGGAGTGGGCAGGGAGAGAGAAACAGAGAGAAAGAGAGTAGGGAGAGGAGGGAGAGAGATGGGAGAGAAAGAGGCAGACAGACAGAGCATGGAGACAGGAAGGAGAGAGAGAGAGGGGGAGAGAGAGAGATGAGGAGAGAGAGAGAGAGAGTGAGTGAGAGAGTGAGAGACAGACAACGAGCTGAGCGAGAGATGGAGACGGAGAGGAGAGAGAGAGAGAGAGAGAGAGAGAGTGAGGGAGAGAGAGAGAGGAGACAGACAGACAGACAGACAGACAGACAGACAGACAGATGGAGACAGGAAGAGAGACAGGGAAAGATAGGGAGAGAGCGAGGAAGAGAGAGAGAAATAGAGTTAGAGAGACGTTCTCTCCGCTCTGCTGCAGATACCTTGTGCTTAAGAATACCTAGATTCAACCAGTCCACCATTGGCCGTCGCTCTTTCTCTGTTTCTGGTCCATTGATCTGGAATGACGTCCCTCTTTCCCTTCGCCAAAAGCCGTCTTATGACGCTTTTAAATCCGGCCTCAAGACACATTTATTTCAAAGCTAAGATTCTCCCCTCTTGTTCCATTTCATTTTTTTCCTTGCCCTCAACAGCCCAAACCCCATCACCCTGCCGGAGAGTAAACCTTTATGTGGTGTGGGTGTGGTGTGCGTGTGTGTGCGTGCTTGCGTGCGAGCGTGTGTGTGTACATTTGAACTTGTAAAAAAAAAATCCTATTAATTGTAACTGGCTGCATGTGAATGAGTAGGATGAATGAAAGCGCTTTGATTTGTTTTGTTGCAAGATATAGCGCTATATAAATTCCATGTATTATTATCATCATCATCATCATTATTATTATTATTATTATTGTTATTATCATTATCATTATTATTATTTTGTACATAGAGAGACAGAAACAGATAGTAGCTTTACTGTTTGATGATTTTGTGATCTTGACATTACACCCCCCCCCCCCCCCCCCCCCCCCCCCCCCCCCCCCCCCCCCCCCCCCCCCCCCCCCCCCCCCCCCCCCCCCCCCCCCCCCAATCAACTCGAATCTGTTTTAAAGTTCATACATGAGAGATGGGGTTTTACAGTGTTATGTTGTGGTGTGTTGTATTTTATTGTATCGTGTGTTTCTTATGACAACAAATCTTCGAATATAAAATATATGTGCATTTTGTTTGTTTGTATTTCTTTTGTTTTCGATTTTAGACCGGAAGTGCGAGATGAGTTACGTGGGAGGAGCGAGATTAACTTGTTTTATCCTAGGGATTACTCCCCTTCCTTCTTCTTCTTTCTTTTTCCTCCTTCTCCTCCTCCCCCTCTCCCCCGTCCTCCTCCTCCTCCTCCTTCTCCTCCTCCCCCACCTCCTCTCTCTCCTCCTTCTCCTCCTCTCCTTTCTCCTCCTCCTCCTCCTCCTCCCTCCCCTTCCTCCTCCCTCCTCCTCCTCCCCTCCTCTTCCTTCACTCCTCCTCCTCTCCCTCCTCTTCCTCCTCTCCCTTCCCCCTCCTTCTCCCCTCCTCCTCTCCTCTCCTCCTTCCTCCTCCTCCTCTCCCCCTCCTCCCCCACCCCCGTCCTCTTCCTCCTCCTCCTTTCCTTTTCCTTTTTGTCATAGTTATGTCTTCTGCCTCTTCCATGTTGGTTGTTGCAAGGTTGCAATAGTTTATGCGGAACATTTCTGATATTTTATACCGAATATATATATATATATTTTTAAAACATGAAATATGGTGTGGAATACTGATGATATTGTGAGGAATATGTCTATATACTTTGCAGACTATTCCTTACATAATATGCCGAATATTATTTATTTCGTCTGCGGAATTTTTCCGATAGTATCTGTGCGCGGAATATTTCTAATATTTTACGTGAAAATATTTCTGATATTGCCTATGGGATTTTTTTTCCAGATATTTTTTATTGAACATTTTTTCAACATCGTATGGGCAATAGCCCTTTGCTATTGTATGGAGAATTTTGATCATTTATATATATATATATATATATATATATATATATATATATTATATATATATATATATATAGATAGATAGATGATAGTAGTAGATGATATAGATAAAATGCAGAATATATCTGGTTCTGTCCGTAAAATAATGTGATATATGAAGAATGTTTCTGATATTGTTTGTGGAATATACTTATCTTACACACACCTACATCATTTCTGTTAAAAGATTGAACATGGAAAAAAAGAAAGTTTGTTTGGATCTCTAGATAGAGATGTTTTCTTCCATCTTTCCTTGTTTTCCTTCTTTCTTCCTTTCTTCTTTACTTTCTTTCTTCTTTGCTTCCTTTCCTTCCACAGTTCCAGTTTTACCTCCTTTCTCTCTTTATTCTTTCTTCCCTTTCTTTCTTTTTTTCCCCCTCTTCTTTCTTCTATTTTCCAGTCAATTTTTCCTTCTTTTTTTCCCCCACCCTCTTCCTATTCTTCTTTTTCTTTCTTTTCTCTTTTCTTTCTCATGTGTGTGTGTGTTGGTTTTTTTTTTATTTGTTCCTTTTTTTTTCTTTTAGTTTATTTTTTCTTTCTTTTCCTTTTTTCGTTCCCTCGTGTGTTTTTTTTCTTTCTTTCTTCTCCCCTTCCTTTTTTATTCTTCTTGTCATTTTCCCCACCTTCTTTCTTTCTTTTTTTCCCCCTCCTCCCTTTTCCTTTCCTTCCTTTTCTTTCCCCCTTCCTTCCATCCTTTCCATCCATCCACCCATCCATCCATCCATCCATCCATCCATCCTTCCTTCCTCCTTCCTCCCTTCATTCTTTCCTTTCTTTTTCCTTCCTTTCTTTCTTCCCTTCCTTCCTTCCGTCTTGCTCTGGCTCGCCCTTCCTGCAATTCCAGAAGTTCTCATTCAATCATCCACCACCCCCTTCTTCCCCTACCCGCCCCCCTTTCTGAACCCTCCCCCCCCCCCCCCCCCCCTCCCACCTCTCTTCCCCCTCACCCCTATCACACGCAGTGATTGATGTAAACCCTTGAGAACAATGGAAAGAACGGGGAGGGTGAAAGGGGTAGATATGGTGGGGGCTTGGGATGGGGGAGCGAGGGAAGGAGGGAGAGGGGAGGGGGGGGGGGAGCTGATCAGATGTGTGGTGGGTAGTTGGTAGGGGGGTAGTTGCACTCTTGACTGGTAAGGGGGGGGGGGGGGGGGGGGAGGGAGAAAGGTCACAGGAAAAAGAGAATGGTTTAGAAAAGAAAGTTGCTATGTAGTTGTGGAAAGAAGACAATCCCCCAAAAGAAAGAAAAAGAGAAAAGGGGAAAAAAAAACACAACAGAAAAAGACAAAGAAAACGAAGAAACAAATGGAAGAAAGTTACTAGAAAGAAACAAATTCTTTTCACACAAGAAATGTCGCAGAAAAATAAAGATTTTTTTTTCTTTCTTCTTCTTCTTTTTTTTCTTCCTTTTCTTCTTCTTTTTTTTTCCTTCTTCTTCTTCGAATTTTCCCCGGTTCGAAAATTTCTTTCTTCTTTCCTTTTTTTCCCTTCTTCTTCCTTCTTTCTTTTTCTTCTTCTCTTCTTCTTCTTCTTCTGTCTTCTTCTTCATTTCTTCTTCTTCTGCATTCCTTCTTCTTCTTCTATCTTCTCTTCTTCGCAATTCTTCTTCGCATTCTTCTTCGAAAGTTTTTCCCCTTCTTCTCTTTTTTGTTTTTTCCTCCTCCCTTCCATCTATCTGTCTCTCTGTCTGTCCGCCCGTCGTCTTGTCTGTTTTGTCTCTTTCTTTTTTCTTTTGCTCTCTCTCTCTCTTCTCTTCTTTTCTGTCTGTGTCTGTGCTCTTTCCCTGTCTCTCTCTCTGTCTGTCTGTCTCTTTCTCTCTCCCTTTTTTTGTTCTTTTTGTTTTCCCTTCTTTTTTTCGTTTTTTTGCTTTTCCCAATTTTTTTTTTTGTCCTCTGCCTTTTCATCTATCTTTTTTTTTTATCTTCTTTCATCAATATTTTTTTTTCTTTTCTCTCTTTGCTCGTTCATCTATTTATTTATTGTACTTTTTTTTTTCTCTTTTCATTGGACGACGACCTCTTCGACCAATTCCCATAACATTTCTCTATAGACAAAGTTTTTGTGAATCAATTGGCTGAGGAGTACATGTGTACCTATAACCATAAAATTTATGATTACTTAACCATCATAAATTGCACGGTTTTAGTCCGTCATTGGTTTATATCAAATCTGATTTGTTTCAAAAACAAAAACTCCCCCGTGGGGATGCCGGGGCCCTGTCAATATATAAATAACATCCCCATTCTCCGTGCTAGGAATTCCCTCTTTTCTATCCCTCTCTTTTTGTTTCTGCTTTGGTTTTTCCCCCCACTTTTCCTGTCACCTCCTTGTTGTCTATTTTCTTCCAGTTTGGTGCATTCTCCTGCTAGTCTCTGTCTCAGTCTCTGTTTGTCTGTTTCTTTGTCTCAGTTTCTGTCTGTCTGTTTGTCTGTCTGTCTGTCTGTCTCTCTCTCTCTTGCCTCCTCTCTCTCTCTCTCTCTCTCTCTCTCTCTCTTCTCTCTCTCTCTCTCTCTCTCTCTCTCTCTCTCTGCCTTTCTTGATGCTTCTGCACGATCTGTCTGTCACCCTGTGTGTGTGTGTGTGTGTGGTGTGTGTGTTTTGTGTGTATGTGTGTTGATTGTGTGTGCTCGTGCGGGCGCCCATGTGTGTGTGTGTGTTCGTGCGGGGTCCATGTGTGTGTGTGTGTGTGTGTGTGTGTTTGTGTATGTGTTCGTGCTGGCGTCATGTGTGTGTGTTATGATATGGTGTGATTGGTGTTTTGTATTGTAGATTCGTGTGGTATGGATACATGTATACGCGTGCGTTTGTTTATAATAATGATAATATATGGAATTTATATAGCGCTGAATCTTGTAAAAAGCAAACAAATCGAAGCGCTTGCACTCAGTTCATTTACACGCATGCAACTCTCCTTAAACATAATGAACAACAGGTTTCAAATTAATGTGCGCGCACGCATGTACGCACACACACACACACTAACACACACCACACACACTAACACTAACACACACACTTACACACACACACACACTTACACACACACACACACACACACACACCACACACACACACACACACACACACACACACACACACACACACACACACACCACTCATACACTCGCGAACACACTTAGGAGGTGAAAGATGCTGTTGAAAATTAGGGACAGATATTTGGGGGGGAAAGTCTCAGGTAGGAAATAAGTGTGTTTTGAGGCTGGATTTGAAGGTATCAAGTGAAGGCTTTTGGCGAAGTGAAAGAGGGAGGTCATTCCAGGTGGATAATAATAATAATAATAATAATGTATGGAATTTATATAGCGCTGAATCTTGTAAAGCAACAAATCAAAGCGCTCATCCAGGTGGATGGACCAGAAACAGAGAATGAGCGACGGCCAACAGTGAGTGGTTTGTTTGAATCTGGGTGTTGGAAAGCACAAAGTATCTGCAGCTGAACGAAGGGAACGGGATGGAGTGTTTATGCTTACTCGTGTTACTTTTTCTTCTCTCTTTTTTTGTTGTTGAACATATTTTTCGTGTAACATTTCTTCTGCTGCTTTGTTCATGCACCCAAAGACCTGTTACTCCCACCCCCATCCCCCACCCACCCACCCACCTCTCCTCCCCCCTTCCTCCCTCCATTCCTCCCTTCGTCCCCATTATTCTGCATCATTCTCCATCTCTGACAGCTCCAGAGGCCTAATAGGCCAGGCCTCTTCTGTTGGTGGCCTTTGTCCTAAATTGGGGTCAGGGGGAACTCGTTCATTTTCCTTGTCTGGACTGCACTCAACCCCCTTCCCCCCCTCCATCCTCCTCCTCCTCCCCCTCTTCCTCCTCCTTCTCCTCCTCCCTAGCCCTTAGCCATGCACTCTCACACATGCACGCATGCATGTGTGGGATGTTCGCCTAGGGATATTTACGTGCGTAAACACAGCATTATAAATTTTAACATGCAAAAACATATTTTTATAGAGTGCTTGGTGGTTATTTCCGTTATTCTCGAAAAGGGAAAAATGAGGAAAAAAAGCCGTAGACACAAGACAGACACACACACACACACACACACACCACACCCAACACAACAAACACAGCACATACACCCCCTCACACCACACAAAAACACACACCACACCCCACACACCCCACACCACACACAACCAAAAACCCCCACACACCGAACGACACAACACACATCCAAAAACACACACACACACCCCAAAACACACACACACCACCACACACCCACAACACACAACCACCCACCACCCCCGCCCCCCCACACACACCAAAACACCCAAACACACCCACCAAACCCCCCCCCTCTCCACACCCTCACCACCACAACACAAAACACACAGAACAACCCCCCACACACCACCCACAAAACACACAGATACAACCCCAAAACCCCACACCACACCCACACATACCCCCAATCACACCACACCACACACGCACACAAAAACCCCACAGAAACACACACACACCCAAACCCCCCAAAATATCCACACACCCACACAACACACACAAAAACCACACACACCACAAACCCCACACACACCAAAACACAACCACACACACACACACACACACACACTCACCACCCCTCCCCCTCCCCCCCATACCCAAATTTCCCCTCCCCCCCCCCCCCCCCCCCCCCCCTCCCCCCCCCAAACACAAAACACGAATCTTAAGAGAAGAGATCAAGAGGACAGACAGGGAGCAATGGGGGTGGGGAGGGTGGGGGTGGAGGAGGGGGGAGAGGTCGAGTTCTCAAAAACCCTTAAAGAGGAAAAGTTAACCTCCCGTACCCCCCCCCCCCCCCTCCCTTCCCACCCCCCCCCCCCCCCCCCCCCCCCCCCCCCCCCCCCCCCTTCCCCCAAACCACCCCCACCCCACCCCATAAAAATTTTTTAGTCAAATTTTGAGGGGGGGTCCAAATATTGAAAGGAAAAAAAAACCCTACAACAATTTACCTGAGAAGTGAGAAGGGCGAATAGATTTGTGTGTGTGTGTGTGTGTGTGTGGGTTTTTGTGTGTGGTATGAGGGTTTTGGGGTGTTTTTGTGTGTTGTTTGTGTGTGTGTGGTCGTGTGTGTGGGTTGTGGGTTTGTGGTGTGGTTGATTTTGGGGGGGGTGTGTTGTTTCTGTGTTTAAAGTCGTTATTGTTTTGTAGTGTGTGTTTGTAAATGTGTTGGGGGTGTGTGTTTTTGGGGTTTGTGTGTGTGGGTGCGCGCGCGGCGGGGTTTGGGCTTTGTGCCCCAGGGGCCCAAAGAAGTTTTCCAAAATCTTTTTTTTCCTTTTTTTTCATTTTGGGTTTAAAGGGGTAACTTGTATGTTTTTTAGCGTCCATCTGGGTTTTTTTTTCTTTTGGGTTTCAAATCGTTTTCCCTGTCCAAACATTGTGCTTTTTGATTTTAAACTACCATCGGGCTACCATCTTTTGAAATTTTAATAGGGGAAAGGGGGGGGGGGGGGGGGGGGGGGGGCTTTGTGAAAAAAACAATTCTTTTTTATTTTTTCTCAAAATCATAAAATCATAAACATCTTCATCAACGCGTGGGTCCCCATGGGCCCATCATCACATCATCATCATCATCATCATCCATCATCTTCTTTCTTCTTCTTCTCTTCTTCTTTTTTTCTTCTTCTTTTTTCTTTTTTTTTTCTTCTTTTTCTTCTTTTTCCCCCCCTTCTCCTCCTCCTCCTCCTTTTTCTTTTTCTTCGCCTTCCCTTTCTTCTTTTTCCCGGTCTTCTTCTTCTTCTTTTTTTTCTTCTTCTTCTTTTTTCTTTTTTCCTTTTTCCCAACCCAGACATTTAACTATTATTGTCTTTTAAATTTGACAAATAGAAGCTTTTGCGCTGCCAAAAAGGCCCCCTGACAAGTTAGGCCCAGCGAAATCCGACTCGGTGGGGGAGTGATTTGTGATCTTTTTCTGTCTTTTCCTGGAAAAAAAAAAAAAAAAGGCGGAGAATGGACCAAGAGGGCCCAAGAAAACAACACGAAAAAAGGTAAACAGGAAAAAAAAGAAACGGGGCAGAAAAAAAGAGGGGGATAAAAAAAGGGGAAAATCCGGTACAAAATTTTTTCCCAGAAGGGGGGGATGCCATTCAAAACTGATAAACCCCCCCCCCCCCCTAAATCCCCACGGGGTTTAAGCTAAAGGGATACTGGGCCAGGGGGGTTTGAATGGATTGTAGGGTATTCCAAGACTATCAGGTTTAAAACCTTTTCCCCCTAGGGGGTTTAACCCGCTAAAGGGAAACCCAACCATTTACCAAACCCCTTTCCCCCGTATCAACCCACATTTGGGTTACAGAAGCATACATACAGCGCCACCCCAAAAGTGCACATGAAACGGGAAAAGAAGGGTTCTCTCCCTTATCGAAAGGGATATTTTCGTCTCATCATCTCACCCGGGGGAGGGGAAAGCCAAGGGGTTTTAGAACTTTGGCCCCAAAATCGACGCCCCCGGGGTCGTTTTCCCTTTAAAAAGGGATATTTTCTTCGGGAAAAACATCGGTTTAAAAGACCCCCCACTCTCCCCCCAAAAAGTCCTTGGGAAATGAGACTTATAAACCGAGGAGGCCCCGTGTGCCAAACGCAGGGCAGAAAAATCTTGCCACACGTTAAATCCTTTCCGTTTTTGCGTAAGTTTATGGCCATTGTGTCCGGGGGGGAACAGATAAAAATTTTACAAAAAAAACATGCCACGGGGCCCGGGGTTTAAAAAAAGCCCCATAAGTGTTTAAACCCCCTTTTATCCTCGATATAAAAGAAAAAAAAATTAAAAAAAAAATAAAAAAAACTCATCTCCCCCAAACCCCCCCCCCAGGGCAGGGGCACTGCATGACGAACTTTTTTGAAACCAGCTGGCCCCCATTTGCGACGGTTGGGGGGTTGTGGGGAGAAGCCTTATAGTTCTACAGTGCAACAAATACAAAAGGGGACGGGATGAAAAAAAAACCAAAAAGCCATAAGTGCTTTTTCCCAATATCCTGGGATAAAAAGAAAATAAAAAAAAAAATAGAATAAAGGGAAAAAAAAAAGGGACCTTTTAAAAGGGTTAAAATTTTGTTACGACTACAACCACGATCTTTTCCCCGGGGATATTTTTTTTCCCCCTTTGATTTTCCCCAACCCTACGTTTGGGAATGATCGTGTGTCGGGTCGGCACTTGGGGTCATCCTTGTGGAAAAGGGGGGAAGCCAGGACACTTTTACCTCCCTCCCTCCCCCTCTGTTTCTGTCCCTGTCTCTGTCCCCTGTCTTTTCCCCGTCTGTCGCTGTCTCTCTCTGTTTCTCTGTCTTTTCCCCTTTTTGTGTCCCTTTCTCTTTTCTTCCCCCCTTTCCCCTTTATCCTCGCTCTCTTTTCCCCCCCCTCTCCTTTTCTCTCTCTCTCCCTCCCCCCCCCTAACCCCCACTCTCTGGGGTCCTTTCTGTTTTTTCCGCTTTTGTGTCTCCTGCCTTTCTGTTTTTCCCCCTTTTCTTTTTGTCTGCCTGTCCGTCCTTTTTGTCGCCCGTTCCCCTAAAATTTTTTTCCCTTTTCCCCTGTCCCTCTCTCCTCTTACCACTCTCTCTTTTCCCCTCCCTTTTTCTTTTTTTCCGCCTTGGTCCCCCTCTTTTTTCTTTTCTTCTCTGTCCCGTCTTTTGTCCTTCCCCCCCTCTCTCTCCTCTCCCCCTGTCCCCCTCTCTCTCCCCCTCCCCTCCCCCCCCCCCACCTCCCCCCCTCCCTCCCCCCCCCTCTCTCTCTACCCAACCCCCCCCCCTCCCCAATTTTTTTCTCCCCCCAGCAAACCCACTTCCCCCACCCTACCCCCACCACCCCCCCCCCTTCTCCCCTTTTTGCTTGTAAAGGGTTTTCTTATCCCGGGGGTCCCCCTCTTTAACATGGTGTTGGGCGTGTGGGGTGTGTGGGGTGTGTGTGGGGTGTTTCGTGCGCCCCGCGCGCGCGCGATTTCTGGGTTTGGGCCCCTTTTTGGGATCCCGAACGGTGACCAAACCCCCGTCCCTTTTAAAAATCCCCCCAACCCCAAAACCCCAAACCCCACCTTTTAAAATACAATAAACAGCAGCAGCAGCATCAGCAGCAATTAAATAGTATAGTAGTAGAAATAGTAGTATTTGTAAAATAGGAGTAGTAGTATAGGGAGTTAAAATAAAGCAGCAAGCGTAAATAGTAAATAGTGTTATTGTTTTTCCCTTTGTAATCTTCTTTTTCTTCCCCCCTTCTCCCCTTTTTTGTTTTTCCCTTTCCTTCCCCCCTCCTTTTTTCCCCCATCTCCTTTTTTCTTTTCCCTTTTTTTTCCCCCCCTCCTCCCCTCCTCCTTTTTCTTTTTTTTCTGTTTTTCTTTCTTCTTCTTCCCTTTTTCTTTTTTTCTTTTTCTTCTTCTTCTTCTTCTTCTCCTCCTCCTCCTCCTTTTTTTTTTTTCGTGTTTGGAAAACAAATTGATGTTTTTAGTAAATTTTCTTTGCAATATTGGTTTGTGCCCCCAATTTTCCAAAAAAACCCCCATGGGAAACCCCTTTTAGACATTGTCCCAAATACTTTTCCGGGGGTGCAGCGGAAGTGGGAAAAGGGGGTGCCGCCACTTTCCCCTTTCCCGGGGCCCCCAAAGGGGCAGATGCTGGCTTTTCCAAACAGTTTTAAAAACGAGGGGGGCCCCCCCCATTTTCCCCCTTTTTTGGGGGTTTGGGGCGAGGGGTGAGAGAGAGATGGGGAAAGAGGAAATAGTGAATAAGGAGGAAGGGAGGGGGGGGGGGGGGGGGGGGGGGGGGCGACGAGAAGAGGAGTGGGGTGGGGGGGGGTGGGAATAATTATTGGGAGCAGTTAATCTGATGTTTTGGGTAACGTTACCTATGATTCGTTAGCTGTTCTTCTTCACTGATATGATGGATGCTCTTTAGGTAAGGGTTACTTAAGGTGATGTTAGTGTGTGTGTCTGTGTGTGTGTGTGTGTCTGTATGGGGGGGGGGGGATGCGTGTGTGTATGTGTCTGTGTGTCCGTGTGTGTGCGTACATATCCTATATATATATTTTTTATTTCTTAAACACACACACACACACACACAAACACACACATATACATATTGCATATACATTATCTTTTTTTCTCGCTTTTTTTTCTTTAGATAGATAGCTTGATGAAAAAAAGCAAATGCACTGCTTTCAATGTACCATCTGGAAACAAAAATTTGACTTGACTTTTACACACACACACACGCGCGCACACACACACACACAACACACACACACAAACCCCCACAACACCCCACACCCAACCCACACACACACACACACACCTTTACAGAGAGAGAGAGAGAGAGAGAGAGAGGAGAGAGAGGGGAGAAGAGAGAGAGAGAGAGAGAGAGAGAGAGGTTGGGGAGGGAAGGATGGAGTGAATGAGAGAGAGAGAGATTTACGCTGTATTCCTCATATTTCCTCTCTCTCTCTCTCCTCTCTCTCCTCTCTCTCTCTCTCTCCTCTCCTCTCCCCATCTCTTCTCTCTCCTCTCTCCCCCTCACCCCTCTCTTCATTCTCCTCCCCTCCCCCATCACCTTTTTGTTTTTGCTTTGAAAGACTTTTAACAGTTGCTGTTTGCTGACTGTTAACGCAACATTATAATTGAACCAGAAATGATAATGTTGATGCACTAGAGCCTTAAAGAGTTTGATACACATACCGATTATGCAACCCCCCCCCCAAAAAAAAAAAAAAAATTGTTCTACCAAAAGCTTTAGTTAGTTTGGTCCTCCATTCTTGCTTCCCTGAAGTCCTTCAACCAGTGAAAAAGATCCTTAAACATTCTGGGGAAAAAACCCAAACCCATACATTTTTTTTTTCCGACCCAGAGTTCTGTGGGAGTTGTGTCTCGTATACAAACTGTTATACCGTGACCATCTTTAACATCCTGGATCTAGTGTAATATTCCTATTCCCCAGCCTCACAGCTTTATAGTTCGTCATACACGTAAAGGCAATTTTATTTCTTCTTTCTCTGTTCTTCTTTCTTTCTTTCTTTCTTCTTTCTTTCTTTCTTTTCTTCTTCTTTCTTTCTTCTTCTTTCTTCTTCTTCTTCTTCTTCTTCTCTTCTTCTTCTTCTTCTCTCTTCAAGGCAATTTTATTTCTTCTTCTTCTTCTTCTTCTTCTTCTTCTTCTACCTCCCTCCTCCTCCTCCTCCTTCTTCTTCTTTGAGCTTTCAGTCAGCAACTATTTTTGTCTGTTATGTAAGCGAAAATGCATCACGCTGCTGGCGATAAGCGCCTGACAAGTCAGGCCCAGCGCATCCGACTTCGGCATAAGAGAGAATGGTTATCTTTTAAGTCTTTCTGAGGAAGAAAAAAAGGATACGAGAATGGGCCAAGAAGGCAGAAGACAGACAAGAAGGAGGTGAGAGGAAGAGAAAAAAAGTACAAGGCAGAAACAAAGAGAGTGATAGAAAAGAGGAGTTTTTCTAGCACAGAGTTTCCAGAATGTGGTGATACGGTAACAGGCCCCCCGGCATCTCCACAGGGGTCTTGCTCTTTAAATTAAAGTCCTGAAACAATGAAAGAGGTTCTCAAACGTTATGGACCCCCCCCTTCCCCCCCTTACAAAAACACCACCAAATTTCCCACCCAAAGTTCTTTTGGAGCTGAGCCTTGCAAATCTGTTATAATAATAATAATAATAATTGGAATTTATATAGCGCTGTATCTTGCACAGACAAATCAAAGCGCTTGCACTCAACTCATTCTTACACAGTCATGCAACCAAAAGCAAGTAATAGTTCTAACAAGTCCAAATGCACGCGCACACGCACACACACACACACACACACACAAAACACACACACACACACACACACACACACAACACAAAAACACACACAAACACACACACAACAGAAAGAGGTTATACACTTTGGCAGGGTGATGGAATTTTTGGCTGTTGAAAAGCAGGGACAGCTATGAAATGAAACAGGAGAGGAAATTCTTAGGTTTGAAACAAATATGTCTTGAGGCCAGATTTAAAAGTGTCACAAGAAGGTCTTTGGCGAAGAGAGATAGGCGGTTATAGTGTGACCATCTTTAACATCCTGGCTTCATTGTTATTCCCCCTCCCCACCTGTCCAGATTTTTATAGCTTCTCTCATCACTCAGGGACGTACTCTGTCCGACCCTCTCCTCCTCCTTCTTCTTCAGCTAAGTTTCAGTCAGCTAACTGTTTACGTCTGTGATGAGCGAAAATGCACACGCTGCTGCAAAGCGCCTACAATCAGGCCCAGCATCCACTCGCTAAGAGAGAATGGTTATGTTTAATCTCTCTAGGAAAAAATGGGTGACATGCGCTTAAGGCAGAAGACAGACAAGAAGGAGGGAAGAAGAGAAAAAAATACAAGGCAGAGCAAAAAGTGATAGAAAAGAGGAATTTTCTACACCATGAGTTTCCAGAACTGTGATACGGTGACAGCCCCCCCCTCATCCTCCCTACCCCCCCCCCCCCCCCCCCCATCTCCACGGGGTCCTTCTTTTATTAAAGTACCTGAAACAATGAAAAGGTCTCAAACGTTTATGGACCCCCCCCCCCCCCCCCCCCCCCCCTTCAAAAACCACAATTCGCCACCCAAAGTTCTTTTGACTGAGCCTTGCAAACTTTATAATAATACTTAATAATAATAATAATAATGGAATTTATTATAGCGCCTGTATCTTGCACAGACAAATCAAAGCGCTTGCACGCAACTCATTTATGCACAGTCATGCATCCAAAAGTCAGTTTATATTTTAACAAGTCCAAATGCAGCGCACTACGCACGTAGCACGCGCTACACACACAACACACAACACACATACACAAAACAACAACAAGTTATACACTTAGCAGTGTATGGAATTTTGGCTGTTGAAACAGACGCTAGAAATGAAACTGAAGGAAATTCTAGTTGAAACAATAGTCTTGAGGCAGATTTTAAGTGTCACAAGAAGTCTTTGTCGAAAAATAGCGTTAAGTGTGCCATCTTTAACATCTGGCTGTCGTTAAGTTCGTCATACACATCAAGGGACGGATAGCTCATGGTCAGAGCACTCGCTTTCTCCAAGCAAGGTTAAGCAGCTTAACGGGTTCCATTTGATGTTACCGTTTGCCGCCTTGCTCAGTACTTATCCACTTAAATGGTACCTGCCCTCTTAGGTCAGGGAAGGTAAAGCAGCGAGGGAGAGGAGATGGGCGCCGCCCTCAATATGCTGGCCCCTAGAGAAGCTGAGGTCTCTTAACACCTCGCTCTACAACAACCACATAGGTTTAAGGGAACACGTTTACCTCTAGGTCTTACTAGTTAAGTAGGTATGTATTCTTTTTAAGGCAAAGTACCCTGTATGTTCCTATAGGTATAACTAGCAAGCTGGCAAAATTACCTTAAAGGCATGGTTTCTTGTCTACTATTACAATATCAGCTGGTTTGATTGTTTGTTCGTTGTCAAATAGATGGCTTGATGAAAAAAAAAAGCAAATGCACTGCTTATCCAATGTACCATCTGGAAATAAAAGTTTGACTGTTGTTTGAGAAGAAATCCCTTTATCAGTTTAATTCAAACACTTTTATTATCTCAGAGACAGAGAGATTCAAGCAGGTTATATAAATTATAAGCCATGCATAATAACCCCCCCCCCCCCCCCCCCCCCCCCCCCCCCCCCAGTAAACATGTAAACATAATCTCACAGGGAAAATAACGTTTTACGTTTCTGTAGGCGTAGCAAGTTTGATTTTCACAGCAAGTTGTCTTGGTTTTTTCTCTCCTCTGGGTGTAGCTAGTATGTAAAGTTTATCTGTGTGCCTAGAGGTGCGTACCTAGCTAGATGCTTTGATGTGTTGCTTTACCAGATTCAGCGCTATGTAAATTGCATACATCATTATTGTTTTTGTTGTAGTTGTAGTTGCTGTTGTTATGCTTATGATGATGATGATGATGATTTTTATTGTAGTAGTTGTAGTTGTTATTATTGTTGTTGTTGTTTTATTATTATTATTTTTTTTATTGTTATCATAATCATTGTTAACATTATTATTATTATCATCATCATTAACAACATTATTATTATTATTATTATTTGTTGTTGTTGTCATCATCATCATCATCATCATTTTTTTTATTATTCCATCCCATCGTCATTAACTAACAAATGGGTAGTTATTAGTGTTTATTGTTATTACTAGCTAAGCTAGCCGGCAAGTTATTAATCTGTAAGGCGAAAGTGTTTCTTTTGACCTTCTTAAAGGAGTAGGTGTGTAGTGTGGTTGTTTTTTGTTTTGTGTTTTTTACTAGGGTGTGGTGTGTGGGGGGGGGGGGGGGGGGGGGGGAGTATTTTTAAAGTGCAAGTTCCGTTATCTGCCTTTATTACAGGCGTTACACTTTTATGAGACTAAAAAAAAAAAATCTTCTTTTTTGTCTTCTTCTTTTTTTGTTATATATTTTTTTTTTCGTCGTCTCTCTCGGTCGTCTTTTTGTGTGAGTGTGTGTGAGAGTGAGTGTGCGCCTATGTGTCGTCTGTCTTGTATGATACTTGTGAATTCTGACATCTTTATGTTAAGTGTGCCGTGCCGTCAGGGTTGCTGCCACGCGATGAAGTTTGTGTTGTCGGCGCCCCCTTAATCCCCCCACCCCTTCTCTCCCCCCCCCCCCCCTCAATCCCCACCCCCCTCCCCCCCTTTTTTCTTCTTAAAAAAAAAAAAGGTGCGTGGAAAGGAGACTGACAGAGAGAGAGAGAGGGAGGGAGGGGGGAAGGGAAAGAGGGAGGGAGGGAGGGAAAGAGGGAGGGAGGGGGAGAGAAGAGAGAGAGAGAGAGAGAGAGAGAGAGAGAGAGAGAAGAGAGAGAGAGAGAGAGGGAGAGAGAGAGAGAGAAAGAGAGAGAACGAGAGACAGAGAGAGTGAGACAAGAGAGAGAAGAGAGACAGAGAGAGTGAGACAGAGGGAGAGAGAAGAGGAGGGGAAGGGAAGAGGGGGGGGGGGGGGGGGGGGGAGGAGGGGGGTGAGATGACAAGCGGTGTGAATGACAGTCACACTTAGGATGAGGCGTCAGAGTGTGAAGTGCTGCCGAACAGGTGTGAAAAAGTGTCACCTGCCTTTACGCTTGTTGGGTGACAAGTCGGTGTCTCTCTCTTTTTTCTTTTTTTTCTTTCTTTTTTATGGGGGGGGGGGGGGGGGGGGGGGGGGGGGGGGGTCGGGGTTTGGAGTTGGGGTTTCGGTGTGGTGGTTGGTGGGGGGGGTGGGGGGTGGGGTTGAGAGGGGGGGGTTGTTGCTGGTAGGAGGCGAGTATGACGATGCTGTACACGAATTGTTCTTTCCCCTGCTTTTTAATTATGTGTATGTTGGGTATAGCTCAGTGGGTCGGAGCACTCGCTTTTTTTTCCCCGCCAAGTTAAGCGCGTCGAGCGGGGGTTTACCAGTTGGATGGGGGACCGTTTTCGCGCCTTGGCTTCAGACCGTCCCCCCAGTTCCGCCAGTTCACCCCAGCTGTTTAAATGGTACCTGCCCTCCCCCCTTTAGGTTTAGGGTCAGGGAAGGATAAAGCAGCGAGGGAGAGGAGATGGGCGCCGCCCTCACTATGCTGGCCCTAGAGAAGTGAGGTCTCTGACGCCTCGCTCCCCTACGACCACATAGGTTATGGGACTCCTTTACCTTTACGACTGTATAATTATGTCTGTCCGTTATGGCTGGCTGATTTATATTACGGGTTGTTGTTTTACAATTTTTTTTATATATCTCCTGGATGACAGGGAGGTGCGGGTGGGAGAGAGAGAGAGAGAGAGAGAGAGGGTAGACAGACAGAGAGAGAGGAGAGAGCGACAGACAGAGAGAGAGAGACGAGAGAGAGTGAGAGAGACAGACAGAGGGGAGATAAAAAAGAGAAGAGAGAGAAAAGGACAGAAGAGAGAGAATGAGAGAGAGAGACAGACAGAGAGAGAGAGAGATAGAGAGAGGAGAGAGAGATAGAGAGAGAGAGATAGAGAGAGAGAGGGATGCAGTCATGTTTATGGGTGTGCCGGTCATAATGAATTGACAGTGATATGAATAATCTCGTTTGTTTTTGCATGCCTAATACTTCAGTCATGTTTTAGGCTGTAAGTGCACCGAAAAGCACACATACACACACACGCGCGCGCGCACACGCACATGCGCGCGCACACACACACACACACAACAAAACACGCATACACTTAGCACACACACAACAGAAGCACACACAACACAGAACACACACACCACAGAAGCCACACACACACAGAAGCACACACACCACAAAGCACTTACACACACACAAGAAGCACCCCACACACACAAGAACACACACACACCAAGAACACACACACACACAGAAGCACACACAAAACAGAACACACCCCCAACTACACACATAACACACACACACACGCACACACCACACACACACACACACAAACACACAGCACACACACCCACTAAACACCATACACACACAAAACACCGCACACACCACACACACACACACAAAAACACACACACACACACCACACACACACACACACACATACAAAAACATACACACACACACACACACACACAACTACACACTACAAAACGCACACTACACACAACACACACACATACTGTTCAGTGAGATTTTCCCCAAGAAGTTTTTAATTCCACTCCCCTCGAAAGTTCTTCGGATAATAATAATAATAATAATAATAATGTATGGAATTTATATAGCGCTGAATCTTGTAAAGCAACAAATCAAAGCGCTAAGAGACTAAGAAACCGAGGTCCCGCGTGTGAACGAACGCATGCAGAACATCTTGCGCACACGTTGAAACCTGTTCCGCCTTTCAGAAAAGTACGCTGTTTGTGCCAGTGGAAATGGATTACAAAAAATTTACAAAATTGCATGCACACGGAGACTGGATGTACAAAGAAAAAGAACATGAGTGCATTTTCCATATTCCTTGAAATGTAAATGCACGAAATCCTCTCCCTTAGTCTCCCCCTACTCTCCCTTTGTCTCTCCCTCTCTCTCCCTAGTCTCCGGCTCCCCTAGTCTTCCTCTATTCTCCCTCGCCCCTATTCTCCCTCGCCCCTATTCTCCCTCGCCTCTATTCTCCCTCGCCCCTGTTCTCCCTCTCCTTTCGCTCTCACCTAGTCTCAGGCAACTCTAACTCTCCCCTAGTCTCCCTCCCCTCTCCCTCTTCCCTACACTCCCCCTACTCTCCAACTCCCCATGTCTCCCATTCCCCCCATTCTCACTCTTTTCTATCACTCCACTTGTTTCTGCCTTGTACCTTTTTCTTCTGGTCACCTCCTTCTTGTCTATTTTCTGCCTTTTTGGGCCGTTCTCCCGCCCCTTCCCCCCCCCCCCCCCCCTCCCCCCCCCCTCCCCCCCCGCGCCGAAGTCGGATGCGCTGGGCCTGACTTGTCAGGCGCTTAACGGCAGCACAACGCATTTTCGCTCATTTGATAGACAACAGTAGTTGCAGTCTGAGCGTTCAAGAGAAGAAAAATAAGAAGGAGGGAGGGAGGAAAGAAAGAGGAAGGAGGAGAGGAAGAAAGAACGAAAGAAAGAAAGAAGGAAAGAAAGAAGAAGAAAGGAAGGAAGGAAGAAGAAGAAGTAGCAGCAGCAGCAGCAGCAGCAGCAGCAGCAGGAGTAGGAGGAGTAGTAGTAGTTGTTGTTGTAGCAGCAGCAGCAGCAGCAGCAGCAGCAGTAGCAGTAGTAGTAGTAGTAGTAGTAGTAGTAGTAGTAGTAGTAGTAGTAGTAGTAAAACAAACACTTACCACTCCCTCTTTACAGAAGAAAAAAAAATATAATAAAAAAGAAACAAAACAACACAAGCAAAAAACACAACAACAAACAACCAACACAAAAAAAAAAATAAATCCAAACAATCCCCCCCCCCCCCTCCCTCTTTATCAGACACTTGCTCCTCCCTCTTTTGAAAAACAAAAAAAGAAGAAGAAAAAACCCCCAACAAAACTGAAACAAAACGACATCAACATCAACAAAAACCAAACCCGTCCCCCCCCCCCCCCCCCCCACCCCCCCCCCCCCTCCCTCCCAACAGAAAAGAACAACCAAAAAATAACAACAAAAAAAAAAAACAACCTCCCTTTCCACAACCATCTCCCCCCTCCCACCTCCCAAACCCAACAACAACAACAAAAACACACAAAATGAAAAATAAAAAACCCCAAAACTCTATGCAAAGCATTCGCAGAATGTACGTTGGCTTACGCCGTAGGCAGTAGTAGAGCAGGTGTTTGAAGAAAGGAGACAAGGCCCCCCCCGCCCCCCAAAAAAAAAAACAACAACAAACAAACAAACAAAAAAAACCAAAAGCACACATACACACAAAAACACGAAAAGAAAACAACCCGAAAACAACAACAAAACACGAAAAGACAAAAAAATTTTTTACAAAACCACCACTACCCCAAAGAAGACGCACACGTCAAAACTTGCCCCTGGACAGAAAAAAGAGTCTAGACAGACAGTGCGCGGACAGAGAAAAATGCGACAACGACCGTGAAAATCTTTCTTCTCTCCCCCCCCCCCCCCTCCCCCCCTCCCGGGGTAAAACTGAGCAGGTAAGGAGGGGGTGGGAAAGAGGAGGGGGGGGGGGGGGGGGCAGAGGTTCATAATGTTGAATTGAAGCTTTTTGTAGGTGGTGGGTTGTGGGGGGAGGGCAGTGAGAGGGGGGCAGTGAGGAGGGGGGCAGACGGGAGGGGGCAGAGAGAGGAAGGGGGGGGGGGGAGAAAGAGTGAGAGAGAGAAGAGGAGAGGGGAAGAGGGAGAGAGAGGGTGGAGAGAGAGGGGGGGAGGGCGGGAGAGCTAGGACAGACAGAAAGAGAAGACAGGCAGAAGAGAGAGAGAGAGAGAGAGAGAGAGAATGAGAGAGCGAGAGAGAGAAGTGCGAGAGCGAGAGAGGAAACAGGATTCATGGTGATGGATAAAAAAAAAACCAAAGGTTACTGACCAGAACCCCCCCCAGCGCTCGCTGAGTCAACACACACACACATCTACACACCACACACAACACTCACACTCACACACACACACACACACACACACACACCACACACTCACACACACACACACACACACCACACACACACACACCACACACACACACAAACACACACCACACATCTAATATCACACTGTGAAAAGAAGGTTAATGAATTTGAACACCCCCCCCCACACACACACCACACACAGGACCACACAACACACAGGACACACACACACACGGACACACACACACACACACTCACACACACACACCACACACACACACACACACAACTCAACACACACAAAAACACACACACCCCCGTCTAATATCACAACTTGTGAAAAGAAGTAAAATGAATTTGAACAACACACAACCACACTAAATTACCCACACACACACTCACACACACACACCACACACACACACACACACACACAGGACGACAGGACAGACAGACAGGACAGACAGACAGGAACGAATAAACGAATAAGAGGGATAGGGAACTGAACGACAGAAGTATTAGGAAAGTGGAAGAAAAAAACAACACCTGCAAACCACAACACAGATGGCGCGCTTGTAGAAAGAGGATGTCGGATGAGACTATAAACCGAGGCCCCGTGTTGCGAACGCACGCAGAACATCTTGCGCACACGTTAAATCCTGTTCCGCTTTTCGAAAGAGTAGGCCATCGTGTGCCGGTGGGGAACAGATGACAAAATTTACGAAACTGCATACACACGGGGACTGGATGTAAAAAAAAGCACATGTGTGCTTATTCCGTATTCCTCGATATAAAAGAATAAAATAAAAAGAAAAAGGATGGATGACACAGGGCAGAGCCATCTGTAGTGAGTCTATGGAAAGCAAAGCCAAGGAAAAAATTAGAAAAAATGATCAGGGATAAATAAACGTGGGGGCTTTGTACACAACATGCCATGTCCTTTTGCGTGCTTGTGGAAGTGAACGCTTTTGGAATGTTTTATTTGATTTTGATTTTGTTTAACTCATTTATTTCATTTATGTGTTTGCTGTTTTTTGGTTGTTGGGTTGTTGGTTGGTGTTTTTTTTTTTCAAGTGTTCGTCTGAAGCATTTATCGGTAGGTTGGTTTTTAAAATAAAATAAAAAGAGTTCTCTTGCACTTAGATTTATGCTGGAGTTTGATGTGAAGCTCTGATCTGCTTGTTTGTCTCTGTCGTCTGTCTCTGTCTGTCTGTCTTGTCTGTCCGTCTGTCCTCGGCCGTCCCTTCTTCTCTCTTCTGCTTCCCCTCTCCCTTCCCCGCCCCCTCCCCTTCTCTCTCTCTTCTATTCTCTCTCTTTTTCTCTCTCTCTCTCTCTCTCTCTCTCTTCTCTTTCCTTCTCTCCTATCTGCTCTCTCTCTCTCTCCTCTCCCTCTCTCTCTCTTCTCTCTCTCTTCTCTCTCTCTCCTATTCTCTTCTCTCTCTCTCTCTCTCTTCTCTCTCTCCTCTTCTCTTCTCTTCTCCTCTCTCTCTCTCTCTCTCTCTCTCTCTCTTCTCTCTCTCTCTCTCTCCTCTCTCTCTCTCTCTCTCTCTCTCTCTCTCTCTCTGTGTCTCTTAACTATTTTTTTTCAAAATCTTTCTCTCTGTCTATCTGCCTGCCTTGCCTGCCTGTCTGCATCGATGTCGGTCGTTCTTGTTCTCTGTTTGCCTGTCTGTCTGTCTGTCTCTCTGTCTCTCTCACACAGACACACACACACACACATGCTCTTGTGTGTGTGTGTGTGCGCGCGCGCGCTCGGGCGTGCGTGCGTGAGAGAGAGAGAAACAGACAGAAAGAGTCACAGACAGACAGAGAGACAGACAGACAGACACAGAGACAGACATACAGACAGACAGACAGAGAGTTGTTGAGTCGACCAGGGCTCTACCATACCATGTTCATATTGGTCATTCATTGTCTTGGCCTCATAAAAAAACAGCAACCCACCCAAACATACACCCGTATAAACAGGACAAAGTGATGATACCCCAGCTACAAGTACACTAAAGGACAAACCCCACACCCCACTCCACCACCCCTCTTCAAACCTTCTCTTCTCTCTCTCTCTCTGTCTCTCTCCCCACCTCTCCCTCCCTCCCATCAAGCTTTGAAATTCCATTGTCTTTCAGAATTTATCATTTTCCTCCTTCTCCTTCCCTCTCCCCCCCCCCCCCCCCCCCCCCCCCCCCACCCCCTCCCCCGCCCCCCCCCCCCGCTCCACACATACAATAAGAGAGAGAGAGAGGAGGGGGTGAGAGGAGGGGGGAGAGAGGGGGGGGGGAGAGGTAACGATTGGGACGGATGTTAATGTCAGGCCATCGACCTTTATTACAGATTGATACCACACCCAAAGCGAAAAATAAAGCTGCACCCCCCCCCCCCCCCCCCCCCCCCCCCCCCCCCCCCCCCCCTCCCCCCCCCCCCCCCCCCCCCCCCCCCCCCCCCCCCCCCCCCACCCCCCCCCCCCCCCCCCCCCCCCGTCTCTCTCTCTTCTCTCTTCTCTCTCTCTCTTCTCTCCTCTCTCTCTCTCTCTCGCTCACACACACCACACGCACACACAACGCGCGCTCGCGCGCGGGGGGTTTTATCAGGATAGTCTGGTGGTTAGAGTGTATGCTAATTGCGCTCTGATCTTATGACCGGGTTTCGAATCTCGTTCCCAGAGCATTTTTCCTCTGGAATTACCATCAGTGCCGACTCGCTCCCCAAAAAAGTTTATTTGGATGGACTATAAACCAGATGTTACCGTGTGCGAAACGCATTTAGAACTTCTTGCGCCACACGTTAAACCTGCTCCGCTTTCGGATGAGTAGAAGTAGGCCATTGTGTGCCGGTGGAAACAGATGACAAAATTTACAAAACCACATACACACGGGGACTGGATGTAAAAAAGAACAATAGTGCTTATTCCATCATCCTCGATATAAAAGAATATATAAAAAATAAATAAAACACACACACACACACACAGACAGACACACACACACACACACCATAATTATTGGAAAGACGAAAAGCTTTTTGATTATGAACAAAAGACAGTCTGCAATAGGATATTACTTTTTTGAGGGGTATGCTATTACTGCTAACAAAATTCTCCGATATTTGTAGAATTTAACAGTTTCAATTTTCTCATCATCAAGATATTCTTTTTTTTTTGTTCTGCATTTGCTAGATCGTCTCCCTTGTCTACAAATCCTTGGTTTTATTTAAATTTACTTTTCGTCAAAGAGGTTTATATCCTTTTCCAGAATTGTAGAACTGATTTTGCGACTCAGTTGGCGCTGATCATAACAAAACAACATCATCCGCAAACAACAAGAAGAGAGCTTCATGAAAACCAGACATGAATTGAAAGCCATGTTTTCCATTTTGTGTATTTAGTATCAAACTTGGGTGATTAGTTTGGGTGTTTTTTTTAACCCGAAAAGTAAGGGGGGATAACAATTACCCCGGTGGATTTTTTCCCCCGATGAACAGTCCAAAAATTCAGACACACAATGATGATGATGATAATGAATATATATATATATATATATATATATATATATTGTCAAAAAAACCCCACCCAAACCAAAGTGCATGTATACAACCGATTATTACATATTATTCAACCAAAAACTCAAATTCTCTCTCTCTCTCTCTTTCTCTGTCTCTGTCTCCTCTCTCTCTCTCACAGTCACACACACACGCGCGCGCGCGCGCACACACACACACACACACACACACACACCACACACACACACACACACACACACACACACACACACACGAAGGCACCACGGAATCTTGCCAAACACAGAACTGAACGATGTATGGCCCTTTTTAGCTTGCAGAATATTGTAGTGGGTGTGTTTTATATAGTTTATTTTTTGGAACTAATTTTCCACTGTCTTTTCCTGTCCACTTGTGTCGATCGACCGCTTTCATATAATCAGTAAAACCGTGTAAGCTTTACTCTTTTCTTGTACTATAAGATAAACACACACACACACAGAACTTGAAAACTTTTGAAAACTGTTTATTCAAAGACGATACAAGAGTAAGCAACAATTGCTTTTTTTTTTGACATCGAGCCCTCTGGCTAAAATAGTTTTTAAAATAAAAAAAAATAATATATGGAATTTATATAGCGCTGAATCTTGTAAAAGAAACAAATCGAAGTGCTTGCACTCAAATCATTTACACGCATGGAACTTTCCTCAACATAAGATAACAAGCAAACAACAACAGCCAAAAAAAAAAAAAAAAAGAAAAGAAAAAAAAAAGTCCAACAAAAATTTAAAAAAAACAAAAAAAGAAAACCCTCCACAAGCGTCAAAAAATTACCAAATGCACACAGTATGAGAAAAAGAGACAGAGAGGGAGAGAGAAAGACAGACAGACACCACACACACACATGATAGAGAATACAGAAACATTCACACACACACACACACAAAGATACTTAACAATTTCTTCATCTTCTTTAAAAAAA
>CM054160.1:29956008-29977476 GCA_028751875.1 Rapana venosa | reverse complement strand
TTTCCCCCCCCCCCTTTTCCCCTTTTTTTTTACTTTTTTGCCCCTTTCGTTTTTTTTTCTAAAATTTTTTAAAACCTTTTTATTTTAATTTAATAATTATTATCTTCCCTTTTTTTCCCTCTCCCCTCCTCATCCTCTGTCCCCTCCCTCACCCCCAGGGGACGGGATCCGTGGTAGAGTGTTTAATCGTGATCTGCCTGCCGGTTCGAATCTCGTTCAAGAGATTGTTCCTCTGAAGTTAACACAGTGCAAGCCCCCACTCCCCCAAAAGTCCTTCGGATGAGACTATAAACGAGGCCCCTGTGCGAACACAAACAGAATGACTTGCGCATCACGTTAAAACCTGTGTTCCGCTTTTTGGAAGAGTAGGCCATTGTGTGCCGTGAGAACGGATGACATAAATATACAAAATGCATACACACGGGGACTGAGTGAATAAGCACATGAGTGTTCATTAAATCATCTCGAAATAAAAGAATAAATTTGTTTTAATTTCTCTCTCTCTCTCTCTCTCTTCTCTCTCACTCTCTCTCTCTCTCTCTCTCTCTCTCTCCTCTCTCTCTCTCCTCTCTCTCTCTCTCTTTTTTATCTATCTCTTGACTCCGTCTCTCTCTTTCTCCACCCCTCCCCCTCTCTCTCTCTCTCTCTTCCTCCATCCTTCTCTCCTCTCTCTCGCATCTCTCTCCTTCTCCCTCGCTCCCTCCCTTCCTTTCCCTCCTCCCTCCCCAACCCACTCCAACCCCCACCCTCGCACTTTCTTCTTCTTCCTTCTTTTTTTCTTCATTTTTCTCCTCCTCCTCCTCCTTCTTCTTCCTCTTCTTCGTTTTTTTTCCCTTTCTCTTTCCTCCTCCTCCTTCTTCTTCTTCTTCTTCTTCTTCGTCTGCTTCTTCTTCTTCCTCTTCTTTCTTGGTTTTTTTATTTTCCTTTCTCCTTCTTCTTTTTCTTCTTTTTTCCTCTTCTTCTTCGTTTTTTTTTTTTTCCTTTATCCTTCTTCTTCTTCTCCCTCTTCTTTTTCGGTTTTTTTTTTTCCTTTCTCCTTTTTCTCTCTTCTTCCTATCCTCCTTCTTCCTCCTCTTCTTCGTTTTTTTTTCCTTTCTCCTTCTCCTCCTCCTCCTGCTTCTTCTTCTTCCTCTTCTCCTTGTTCCTTTTCTTCTTCGTTTTTTTTTTCCTTTCTTCTTCTTCTTCTTCTTCGCAATTCTTCTTCTTCTTCTTCTTCTTCTTTGCATTCTTCTTCTTCTTCTTCTTTGCATTCTTCTTCTTCTTCTTTGCATTCTTCTTCTTTGCATTCTTCTTTGCATTCTTCTTCTTCTTTGCATTCTTCTTCTTTTGCATTCTTCTTCTTCTTTGCATTCTTCTTCTTCTTTGCATTCTTCTTCTTCTTCTTCTTTCCCATTCTTCTTCTTTGCATTCTTCTTCTTCTTCTTTCATTCCCATTTTTGAGAAGCTCATTTCACGCATGCACGTCTATTTACGACCATCCTTTTGTGGTCTAAATACGGCAAGGCAGAAACATAGAGGGCCTGTTCATCTGTCGCTCATCTGTCATTTGTGTGGCCTGCGGAAGTGGAGATCACACGTTGTGACTGCGCTGTCCTTTGGGACTGCCTGTCTTTTGGCTGTAAAGTCGGAAAAACGTGATGTAGAACAGAAACTGTGGCTCTGTGTGTAGTGTGTGTCTGTAGTGCGTGTCTGTATGTGTGTGTGTCTGTAGTGTGTGTGTGTGTGTGTGTGTGTGTGGTGTGTGTGTGTGTGTGTGTGTGTGTAGTGTGTGTCTGTATGTGTGTCTGTAGGGCTTAGAGAGAATAAGGGAGGGAAAGAAGGAGGAGGGAGGGAGGTTTTTTTTGGGAGATGATGGAAGTTTGTGCGTAATTACTGTCAGTGTTCCGGTGTGTGTGTGTGTAGTGTGTGTGTGTAGTGTGTGTGTACGTGTGTGTGACGTGTGTGTGAGTAGTCTGTGTGTGTGTACGTGTGTGTGTAGTGTGTGTAGTGTGTGTGTACGTGTGTGTGACGTGTGTGTGGGTAGTCTGTGTGTGTGTGTGCGTGTGTGTGTAGTGGTTGTGTACGTGTGTGTGTGTATGTGTGTGCGTGCGTGTGTGTGTACTTTTTTTTATAAAAAGAATGAGAGAGGTTTGGGGGGAGGATGTGAGGGAGGGAAGGGGAGGGAAAGATAGAGAGACAGACAGACATAGAGTGGGACAGAGAGACACAGGCACAGACAGGAAGAGACAGACAGACAGACAGAGAGAGTGAGAGAGAGTGGAACAGAGAGACAGAGACTCAAAGAGAGACACATACAGAGAGAGTGAGAGAGAGAGACAGACAGAGAGAGAGAGAGAAAGGGAGACACAGACATAGACAGGAAGACAGACAGACAGAGACATATCTACACACACACACACACACACACACACACACCACACACACACACACAGAGGAAAGGAAGGAATAGTTGGGGGAGAGGGGGGGGGTGTTTAGAGAGAATAAGGGAGGAAGGAAGGAGGGAGGGAGGAGAGGAGTTCGTTTTTGGAGGTGGATGGAAGTTTGTGCGTAATTACTGTCAGTGTTCCTGGTGTTCATTGTTGTCGGTGACAGTCCGGAGTTAGGCCCTTGTCAGTCATGATTTATTTTCATTTTTTGGTTGAATGGAAGAGCGTTACTGACTTACTTTTAGCCCTTGGTAACCAGCTCCGCTCTGTATCTGTCTCTCGGTCTCTGTCTCCTATCTCGTCTGTCTGTCTGTCTGTCTGTCTCTCTCTCTCTCTCTCTCTCTCTCTCTCTCTCCTCTCTCTTCTCTCTCTCTCTCTCAAGAAGGAAGGAAGGTGGCAGGATGGTTAAGACGTTCGCCTGCCAACAAGTTAACCGTGAGGTTTGTGGGTTCGATTCCCAGCCTCGCCTTTTCTTCCCAGTTTGACCAAAAAATCGAACTGAATGTCAAAGTCCTTCGGATGAGACTATAAACCGAGGCCCCGTGTTCGAACGCATGCAGAACATCTTGCGCACACGTTAAATCCTGTTCCGCTTTTCGTAAGAGTAGGCCATTGTGTGCCGGTGGAAACAGATGACAAAATTTACAAAACCGCATACACACGGGGACTGGATGTAAAAAAGCACATGAGTGCTTATTCCATTATCCTCGATATAAAAAATCTCTCTCTCTCTCTTCTCTCTCTCTCTCTCTCTCTCTCTCTCTCTCTCTCTCTCTCTCTCTCTCTCTCTCTTCGTTTTGTAGTCCCTAATTATTAAGGCAAGGGCCAAATAAAAGCAAATACGTTTATGCTTATCTGTAGAACTTGAAAAGTAAAGATCATTTATTCCTTCATTCATCTCTCTCTCTCTCCTCTCTCTCTCTCTCTCTCTCTCTCTCTCTCTCTCTCTCTCTCTCTCTCTCTCTCTCTCTCTCTCTCTCTCTCTCTCCGTTGTTGTAGTAAGATTTTTACCTTTGTTTGTTGATAGTCCCTAATCAGGGCAAGGGCCGGATGGGGAAAAAAATATGCGCATGCTTATTCTGTTACCCTTGAAAAATACAGATTTATTCATGTCTCTCGCTCTCTCTCTGTCTCTCCGTCTCTCTCTCTCTCTCCGTCTCTGTCTCTCTGTCTCTGTCTCTGTCTCTCTCTCTCTCCCCATCCCCACCCCCATCCCTTCTTTCAATCCTTCAGGTGAGATTTTAAACCGAGAGGGTTGGAAGTGTGCGGCGGTTCGATTCCCGTTTAAACCGAAACTTTCCGCCCCCATCTATTAGACCATAAGTAATGGTCTGGGTGCTAGTCTTTCGAATGAGACGAATATGGTCCAGTGTGTTACACATAATTATTTAAAGCACGTAAAAGAACCCACGGCAACAGGACAGTTCTCCCTGGCAAAATTATGTAGAAAAAACCCACTCTGATAGGGAAACAAATACAGTTGCAATCAGGAAAAGAAAAAAATAATGGGTGGCGCTGCTCTTGTGGCGACACGCTTTTTCCCGGGGAGAGCAGCCCGAATTTCATGCAGAGATATATGTGGTGTCTTACAGTGGTAAACAGTACTACACTTAAATAACATGTGTAAACAGTATCGCAAACACCTTAAACCAGCGCGTGACATTCACAGAAGAGTCAACCATCACGTGCAAGTAAGAACAGAATACATAATAAGAATATAATTATGGTGTACTTTTTAGACAGAAAATTTCGCGGACTTAACAGTTGTAATCTTCAAACTGTCATTAATTCTTCTTCTTCTTCTTCTTCTTCTTTGCAATTCTTCTTCTTCGCAATTCTTCTTCTTCTTCTTTGCAATTCTTCTTCTTCGCAATTCTTCTTCTTCTTCATCGCAATTCTTCTTCTTCGCAATTCTTCGCATTATTTCTTCGCAATTCTTCTTCTTCGTCTTCTCTTCGTCGTCGTTCTCTCTCTTCTTCTTCTTTTCTTCTTCTTCTTCTTTCTTCTTCTTCTTCTTCTTCCTCGTCTTCTTCTTCTTCTTCTTCTTCTTCCTCTTCGTCGTCGTCGAATCCTCAGACAGCAACTATTGTTGTCTGTCATACGAGCGAAAATGCTTTGCGCTGCCGTTAAGCGCCTGACAAGTCAGGCCCAGCGTATCCGACTTGGGCGTGTTAGTAATTTTTTACATCAGAATTTAAGCTGCTGAGAGGATTGAAAAAGAAAATCTTGTGGATACCATAGTATTCAGTGTGTTATGAATGATGTCAAACACAAGTCACCTTAGTATGCAAACGAAATTTTTTTTAATCTGTCCAAGCAAGCGATAAAACCTCGTTTGATACGTGTAGACATTCATGGAGACTTCTAGAGATAAATATGCTTTGGACATGAATTTTCTGGAAGAGAGAGAGAGGGGAGAGAGAGAGAGAGAGAGAGAGAGAGAGAGAGAGAGAAGAGAGAGAGAGAGAGGGAGAGAGACAGACAAAACAGACAGACAGACAGAGACACAGACACAGACAGAGCGGGAGAGGGAGAGAGAGAGATTTTTATTTATTTATTTTTATATTAATTTTATTCTTTTATACGAAGGATAATGGAATAAGCACTTGATAATGTGCATTTTTACATCCAGTCCCCGTGTGTATGCAGTTTTTGTAAATTTTGTCATCCGTTCCCACCGGCACACAATGGCCTACTCTTCCGAAAAGCGGTACGGGTTTTAATGTGTTCGCGAGATGTTCTGCGTGCGTTCGCACACGGGGCCTCGGTTTATAGTCTCAATCGAAGGAAAGGAGAGATAGAGAGAGAGAGAGAGAGAGAGAGAGAGAGAGAGAGAAAAGAAGAGAGAGAGAGAGAGAGAGAGGAGAGAGAGAGAGAAGATAAACTCGACTTGGGGAAGAGAGAAAATTCCACACTCTATTGTTAGTCAGGAATAGAGTTGTTATTGTCAGGTATTCCATAGCTTAACACACGAATAATATGTCATCTTGCTTTTTTCCCCACACGTCACACTTGAGAATCACTGTGAGACTGTAGAGTATACACAGCTAGATGGCAGTGTTACGTGTGTGTGTGTGTGTGTGTGGTGTGTGGTGAGTGTTGCGTGATGAGAGTGTATGTGTGTGGTGTGTGTGTGCGTGGTGGTATGTGTTGTGTGTATGTGTGGTTTAGTTGTGTTGTGGTGGTGTGTGGTGTATGTTGTTGTGTATGTATTGTGTGTGTGGATGTGCGTGCGTGCGTGCGTGTGGTGCGTGGTGTGTGTTGTATGTGTAGTGTGTGTGGGATGTGTGTGTATGTGTGTGTATATGTGTGCGCGTGCATTTGTTGTGTGTGCTGTGTTTGTGAAAAGTTGCTAATATTGATGTCGTTCGTCTTTAGAGATTTCCTTCTTAAATGGAGGAAGTGTCAGTCTTGTTGTGTTGTCACCGATGAATCTCTTGGATTTTTTATCACTGTTTCTTGAGACAATTCGTTAACATTCCATAGACACAACAGGGTGGACAATCTTTATCTTTCTTTAATATTTATTGAGGTTTGAATTTGAAGTCGTGGGGTTTTTATAGTGTGTGGGTTTTGTTTTGTTTTTTGTTTTGTATGTTGTGTGTGTGTCTGTGGTGTTCTGTGTGTGGGATGTGTGTGGCGCGTGGGGGGTATGTGTGTGTATGTGTGTGGTGCGTTGTGTTGTTTTGTGTTGTATGTGTTGTATGTGTGTGTTGTGTGTTGTGTTATGTGTGTGTGTCTGTGTGTGTAGTGTGTATGTGTGTGTGCGCGGTGCGGATATGTGTGTGTATGTGTGTGTATGTGTGGTGTGCGCGTGCGTGCGCGCGTGCGTGGTCGTGTGGCTGTTTTCGAAAACTTCGCCATATTAGAAGTCATGTTCCGTCTTTAGAAGATGTTCTTCCTTAAATGGAGGCGAGTGCAGGTTGTTATGGTAAAACCTTGTCACGGACGAATCTCTTTATTTATTTATTTATTTATTTATTTATCCGTTTACTTTGAAGACAAATTCAGTATAACATTCCAAAGCACAGCAACACGGATGAAAAACAATCTTCATTCTTTCTTTAATATTTTATTTCGAGAATAATGGAATATAAAGCACTCATGTGGGTGTTTATTTACATCCAGTCAAACGTGTGAATGCAGTTTTTGTTGTAAATTTTGTCATCCGTTCCCACCGACACACAATGGCCTACTCTTCCGAAAAGCGGAACGGGTTTTAACGTGTGCGCAAGATGTTCTGCATGCGTTCGTAAACGGGACATCGGTTTATAGTCTCATCCGAAGGACTTTTAACATTAAAGAGCGCAACAACATCATCTTAGTGTAGACCATGTATGACACGTTCCATACAGTAACAACTGACAAAACTGTTTATCCTGGGACTGAAAGAATGGAGTGGAACCACATCATTTTTAAAAGCAGACGTCAAGAATTGTTCCCCTGGTGTATAAATTGTCTGCTTATTACGTATGTATATTGAATAAACAATGCTTAAAACCAAGAACCTGTGTTTTTAAAAATGCTGATGCAAATTCAACAAAAACTCAGTAGGCTGAGTGACATTTTCAAAACACCTTTATCAAAATTAATTAATTATTCATGCATTTCACAATCTAACACACTGGACTACCTGTTTGATGTCTTTCAAAAAGCGTTGTTGCAAAACAATGTACATTTACAAAGTTTATGGAGGGGGGGTGGGTACATAATAGCGTAGTGGTTAGAACATTGCGCTCACGATTTGACGACCCGGGTTGAGCTACCTCCGAGACGCCGGTTCAAGGAGATTTTTTCCTCTGGAGTTAACATCAGTGCTGGCCGACTCCACTTCCCCTAAAGTCCTTCAGATGAGATTGTAAACCAAAGCCCTGTATGCGAAAGCGTGCAGAACATTTTGTGCATATGTTAAAATCCGTTCCGCCTTTTTATTTTATTCTTTCATATCGAGGATAATGGAATAAGCACTTATGTGCTTGTTTACATCCAGTCCTCGTCTGTATGCGGTTTTGTAAATTCTGTCAATTCTGTTCCCACCGGCCAACAATGGCCTACTTTTAACGAAAAGCGGAACAGGAGTTTAACGTGTGCGCAAGATGTTCTGCGTGCGTTCACACACGGGGCCTCGGTTTATAGTCTCATCCGAGGAACTTTTGGGGAGAGTAGAGTATGCACTGATGTTAACTCCAGGGCAAAATATCCCCCCTTGAACAGGAATCGAACCCTGGGTCGTCAGATTGCGAGCGCAATGTTCTAACCACTAGGCTATCTCGGAAGAATAGGCCATTCGTGCATGTAAGAACATATTACCCCCCCCCCCCCAAAAAAAAATAAATAAATAAATAAATAAATAAATAATATATATATATATAATAATAATAATGTATGGAATTTATATAGCGCTGAATCTTGTAAAGCAACAAATCAAAGCGCTCAGATTTTATTTCATACCACTTTAAGTCACGGCAGATTTCTCTCCGTGAAATTCAGGCTGCTCTCCCCGGGGAGAGCGGGAGAACGCGTCGCCACTTAGCGCTGCGCCACCCTTTCACCCTTTTTTTTTTTTTTTCTGCAGCTGTATTTGTTTCCCTATCAGAGTGGCTTTTTTCTAAGAATTTTGCCAGGGACAACTCTCTTGTTGCCGTGGGTTTTTTACGTGCGCTAAATAATTACGTGTAACACACGGGACCTCGGTTTATCGTCTCATCCGAAAGACTAGCGCCCAGACCACCACTCATGGTCTAATGGATGGGGGAAAAATTTCCGGTCCAAACGGGGTACGAACCGCCGCACACTTCAGACCCGGACTTTTCGCTTTCTAGACAGGCGCGTTACCTCTAGACCACCGATCCACGTAGACCACCGATATTATATATATAAAATGGCATACATAATGGTGTCGTGTTTAGACATCATCTCACGAAGTCGGAATGCGGCTACCTAGATTGTGGGCAAGAGCTGTCACGTACCCCCAAAAAAGTCACCAACAGTAAACCTCGGACCTCTAGCTGAGGAACAAAAATTTTTTTTTTAATTATGAATCTTATAAAAAAAAAATTTAAGGGTAAAGAGGGAGCGGAAAAACACACACACAAAAAAAAGCAAAAACAATCTCGTACATCATGTCATGGGGACGGGATAGCTCAGTGGTCAGAGCACTCACTTTCCCCCAGCCAAGGTTAAGCAGCTTCGAGCGTGGTTACCAGTTGGATGGGTGACCGTTTTGCGCGCCTTGGCTTCAGTACAGTTCCTCCAGTTCACCCAGCTGTAAATGGGTACCTGCCCTCTTTTAGGGTCAGGGAAGGTAAAGCAGCGAGGGAGAGGAGATGGGCGCCGCCCTCAATATGCTGGCCCCTAGAGAAGTGAGGATTGACGCCTCGCTCCCTAGAACTTATAGGTTATGGCCCCTTTACTTTTCATAATGTCACAAGACCTGTACTCCCAGAACTGAAAAGTGGTTTTCCATTTAAATTGTCTTTTCTCCGTGGGGAATGCTGGGACTGCGATAAAATAAAATTAGCATCCTCACCTCTGGATATCTGTTGTTGGATTCCTCTTTTCTATCCTCTCTTTGTTCTCCCTTGTCTATTCTCCTGTCACTCTTCTTGTCTGTGTTATGCCTTTTTGGTCCTTCTCCTGCCCTTTTTCCAGAAAGGCTTAGTAGCCATTCTCCCCCCAGGGACGAAGTCTGGGCCGACTTTCAGGCGTTTAATGCCGCAACGCATTTTCGCTCATTTGAAAACCAACATGTTTACTTTGGATTCAAAAAGAAGAAGAAGAGGGAGAAGAGAAGAAGAAAAAGGGAAGAAATGCAAAGAGAGAAAAATTGCAAGAAGAATGCAAAGAATGCGAAGAAGAAGAAAGAAGAATCTAACCCTGTAAATGCATCTACATATATGCTTCCACCATACATACATACTTACATACATCCATACCTACATTACATACGTCATACATACTACATACATTACATACATACTTACATACTTACATCATACATACATCTGCAGGCATGCATGCCGCTTACATCCCATAAATACATCATACATACATTTTTATAACATACATGCATGCTTTTAAATTTATAATTAAAATAAAATAATAATAAAGAATTTTTTAAAGCGCTATTCTTGCCAAAGACAAATCAAGCGCATACATTTTTCTTACTTACCTTACTTACATCCATCTACTTCATAATACTCCATCCTCCATACATACCTTACATACATAAAGGCGGAAGCGTTCAAGCTAAGCAACCGCTTTTGCTGGATGATCGCCTTCTTAAAAGGATGACAAGGTTTGACCAGATCCAGAAGCCTGGGGGCCCTATTACATCACAAGCCTGCCACGACACCAAAGACGCCGACAAAAGAAGGACAAACCCCCACCAGAAACTGACCAGTCCACTCGACGGACTCCGAGCTCCCCCCCGCCTCTCCCCCTCTGGAACCCAAGAACTTGATACGAAAACCAAACCCGACATCTCCAGAACACAGTGGTGATAACAGATCTAAATACTTGTTGCCCTCACTGTGGGGAAAAATAAACTCGCTGAAAAACGTATAACCACAATTCAACATGATGCTGCACCCCCTGTCAAAGACACGTTATGTTGACAAGGAAACCAGAAGACATAATCTACTGTAAAAACCTACCTTGCTCAGGTTGCTGTCGCTGCACCATTCCCCTGGTAAAAAGCACCTGCGAAAGACGGGACAGGGCTGGTGCCAGCAAAGAAAGAACCCAAAAGCCAGTCAAAGGCCAGTCATTTAATAAAGAACAGCAGCAAATGACGTCAAGATTGTGACTGAGTCAAACCACATCTCCTAGAACTAAAGGAAAAACACCCTATTTCCAAACAGAAAGAAGACAAGCTGCCGCAAGTGGTGTTTCTTCACGACTCTGTCATGAAGGGGTCAGTGCTGACGACTGGGATTTCCTTGGTTTTAAACTGGTGTCCTGTAAGCCCTCAATATAAAATTTTACAACCGCCCTTGGACACAGCAATTCCAACTAGACAACCTGTGATCTTTTGTCGTCCACTGTGGATTAATGACTCAAGCCTCTGACCCAAGAAGTAGTAGCAAGAAATACATCGACTGTATAATAAAATAGTTATGACCACCTAGAAAAAATCTTTTGCCACAAGAAGATGCCCTGTTCGAGACCAAACTTATTGCAGAGGAACTTTTAATCCCAATGATCATGCTGAACTTCATGATGTCTAATTGTTTCTTTAGTTCCCCATTCCAACCTTCCCACTAACACCAGGATGTTAAAGGAGGGACTACACCCATCCGAGGGGGAAAACCAGTGTGCTGGCAGTAAACGTGGGCAGACACGTCCGTCAGCTTTTCTGGCAGACCCCGAGGAAGACCAGGAGACAGCCAACCTGCAATCACGCAGCAGGAACTTTCCAACTTCTCCAGAGTCTTGCCTCCAGTTGGAGACAGGGGCCCTGGGGGAACATGTATGGATATTTAGGAGATGGTTCTGAACGTTTTTGAACTGATTGACAAACTGTTTAGATTATTTAATTAGTCATCCATGTAGATCTGTGATCAAATTTTGGGGTTTCACTTCTGACGTTATCTTCTATTGCATAGATCTAGTCTATTGGTAATAGTTGTAGCTCAGCTATCTTGAATTGTTTTCTATTTGTTTATCTATTTTAATTATTTACTTACTTAAGTTCTTCCATATTCTACTTTCATTATCAAAATGGTACAACAATGTCCGTAAAAATATTGCAGTGGAACTGCAGATCGGTAAAGAACTAACTTCACTATCTTATTCACCACTTTTCCCAGTCAGTTACCAAAAATTTATTTTAAGTCATTTAATGTAGTCCCAAACAATTTTCCCCAAATGGCAAATTTTTTTCTCCACCAAATTCATGAAAAAAAGTTATGAGTGATAAGAAAAGATAAAACTGCCATTACATCCTTTAAAAAATTTGGGGTATAGATCATGTAAATACCCGCCCTCTTCTGTATTGAAAAACTATTTCCTGTGCAGCAAATTAAAAGTCAATAAACATTCATCTAAATGTTGTTTCGTATATTCCTAAAGGGCCAAAAAAGAGGGGGGGAAAAAAATGAATGGATTCCACATTGCAAGATTCAAATAAAAAATGGTTTGTCTTGGCGACTTTAATGCTCACTCTCCTTTTGGGATAAGGGCAACTTTAATAAAAAGTAAGGGATTTTTGAAAATATAGTGGATTTTCCTTTATTTATTAAATGATGGAATGTAACCGAAACCCGTTTGCTAGTCTGGGCCCAAATGCCCTTGGGCTTTCCCTTTCATTTTCCTGTGCTTGCTCCAAATTGTAAATGGGGAAAAACAACCAACACTTTAGGGGTGATCACTTACCAATTATAATTACCCCTTTAAAGACACTCTTGTGGGGTTTGTAATTTATTAAAAACGCTATCCCAAAATTTAATTATGTCTTGCGAAATTTGGGAAAAAATTTAATAAATTTTTAAAAGCAGTAAATACGAAAACTTAAAAAGATATGTGGAATTTTTTACAAAAATTTTCAGATACAGTTTTACAAGCTGTGATGGTTCAATTCCAAAATTTTCATCTTTAAAACCAACAAAAAAATTTTTAGGGAACATATGGTGGGGAAAAAGATTTTGCGAAAGTGTAAAGAGAAAAAAAAATATAAAAAAAATATAAAAAGAGCGCAAAGAAAAAATCATTTTTGATGAAAAGAGCAAACTTGCATGCAAGAGTATTATGACAAGGTAAGCGCCAGTTTTGGAGTTTTCTGTACAAAGACGTTTTCAACTATAAAAACTAAAAAAGGGTGGGGAAAAAAATTCAATGAAATTAAAAATGGGGTTTGTTTACGAATTGTCCCATCAAAATACAGGAAAAAGAAGTTTTTTCGATTCAGAAAAAAGCTGAAATTTTCGTATATATGTTTTCTGATTCTATGAGCACTCAAACCTTTCAGATGAATCTAAAACGTTAGAGAAATGAGGTACAGAAGACGAATATTTAGATCCAAAATTTCGATAATACACACTATGTGAAGGCCCCCATTACGTTGCAAGAAGTAAGAGATGTAATCTCTCTTCCTACTAAAAAAACTCAGTAGGTGAGATTCAATATCTAATGAACTACTAAGCATCTCCCTAATAATTGGTTACTTCTATATTAGATCTCTTCAACGCTGCTGGATTCATGGAGTCTTACCTCGATTGTGGAAACATTCCGTTTGATACCGGTATCAAAGCAAGGAAAGACCACAAGCGATAAGAATAATATAGACCAATAGCATTAACTTCACCATACAGGGAAGGTGATGGAAAAAATAATTTTAAAAACAGACTGACATTTTTTTGTGATAAAAATAAAATTATACCCGTAAATCAGGCAGGTTTTCGTAAGGGTAGATCTACAGTTGATCATTAGTTAAATTAACCACTCAGTTAAATACCAGTTTGCTCGAAGGAAGAATGTACTTGCCACATTTTTTTGACGTACATAAAGCATATGATCATGTGTGGCATGAGAGATTGCTTTATAAACTGAAATCTTTTGGGCCTTTCTGGCAATATTTACTTCTATATTAAAAGCTTTCTGTCAGAAAGAATCATTCAAGCTAAATTTGGGTATTATTCTTACCTCAAGGTCACCAACATGGGTATCCCGCAAGGTTCAGTAATATCACCTTATCTATTCAACATTTTACTATAGGGACCTTCCTAGATTTTTATCAAGCAATGTTGTTTTTTGTACAATATGCTGACGATAATGTATGTGGATGGATTTAAACGATGAAAAAGAAAACACCCAAAAGACAGTTAAATTTTTTTCAAAAAGTATATCAAAAAGAACTTGAAAAACTTAGTGGTTATCTTTTTGAGAATGGTCTTTCACTTTCCCCTGAAAAAACCAACCTTGTCCTTTTAATAAACGGTGTTGACCCAAAAGTTCTACCTAATTTTCGAATAAATGGAGAAGCTCTAGAATACAAACAAGCAGTGAAATTCTTGGGAGTATTCCTTACTTCTAATTAACGTGGAATCGACTATTGAATATATGGCAACTAAAGCTAAGAAAGTTCTTAACTTCTTAAAATTTACTAGTAAACACCATGGGGGACAAGATATTACTGTATTAAAGCATCTGTCCTTGCCCTTGTGCGATCAAGACTGTCTTATGGAAAAGAAGTATTTTTCAGTGCTCCAAATTATTTGCTTCAGAAAATCCAGAGTCTTGATTGTAAAGCATTTCGACTTGCTTAGGTGACCAGCTCATGCCTCATCTATAGGTAATATAAGGAAGTAGGAGTTCTTCCTTTAAATGAATATCGACAGCTTGCTGTGGCAAAATATGTTTTAAGAAGTACAACAAATGACAGAAAACTTTTGAAAATGAAGTCCAGATAAAGTCTGACATTCACTTTCCGAAAAGAGCAAGAACAAATCACTCGCTTACTACAATTAATACTTACACTTCTCCCCTTTTTAAATCATTCAGAACTTAAACCAAATGAATTAGCAAATCAGTACAGTCAGCTCCCACCCCACCTTGGGAACTTTTTAAAGCTCATTTGACATCAATTATTCTTCTGTAAGAAAAGCTGAAAATGTTAACATTTTACATCGCTAGTAAAAGAAATATTCAAACTACTTATCCTGATCATCTAAAAATCTATACTGATGGGTCCGTTTTAAATACTAATGAGGCTGGTGCAGCTTTCATTATTCCATCATTAAAAGTAGAACGAGCCTGTCTACCTGGGAAAAAATAAATCTATATTTACAGCGAACTAACTGCTATAGTGTTGGCACTTAACTATGTACTTGACTTCCCTAAGGACATATCCAACATACTTTTGTGTGTGATTCTAAATCGGTTTACATGCTTTAAGAAATTCTACTTTTAAAGAAAGAAAAGGACCTAATCATTTGAAATCAGGCATCTGGTACACTTTTTGATTTTAAGAGGTAGTACTGTTACTTTCTGTTGGGTTCCCTCACACACTGGTATCTTTTTTAATGAAAAAGTTGACAGCCCTTGCAAAATATGGCGCGAGAAATAAAAATAGTTCTTGTGAATAAACGTTCCTTATCTCTGCATGAGGGATACAGCTTGCTCCCAAAACGCTTGCTGGAAGCACTTCAGAAAGAAAATATATGATTCTGGCAATTGTCTCTATAATGGCTGTACAAGCAATGTGATAGATTTTCGAAATGCTTTCATTTCTAACAAAGTCTGTGGTTGGTATAATCGTTAAAAAATATGTTATCCATTATGTACACAATTTAAACTAAATGCTTTCAGGCCCAAAGTACGTGAAAGATGTAAACTGTATTTGTGGGGAGAAGATTACCAATAGTCAGTTATTTTTGATTGTGGACATTTAAAAGCATTTTTACCTGCTATACAGGTTTTCACTGGATCAGATTTTGTCTGAACCTTCGTTACTGTTGGAAAATTTTTTTAGGATTTTATAAGAAGTCCGATAATTCAGTTTTTGTAGTATTAAAGTTGTTTTTAAGCACTGTTAATGACACTTTTTGTTATTGTTTGCATTCTTTTTATATTATTTTTTCCCCGTTCTAAAATCACTAAATGTGAAATAGACGTAAACTGAAGAAAAACACACATACATACATACATTCATACATACATACATACATACATACATACATTCACCCAAAAAACATCCAAATAATACTACATACATACATATATACTTACTTACTTATTTACATACATACAAAATAAATACTTACTTACTTACTTTCATACATACTACATACATACATACAAAATATAATACATTACATACATAATTCATACATACATACATATAATTTATACAATACATACATACATATAAACATACATACTACATACATAATCATACTACATACATACATACTACATACTACATACATAATACATACATACATACCACATACATACATTCATACTTACTTGCTTACTTATTACTTACGTACATACATGCATACATCCATCCATCATCCCCATCCATACATACATAACATACATAAATACATACAACCATACTACTAAAATACATACTACATCATACATAATTATGATACATATATATTACATACATTATCAGACAGACAACAGACGACATACACACCTTGTGAATAATTTATCAAATCTAATTTGAAGAGAAGAAAGAGAAGAAAGATTTTGTGTCAAGAACTTAGGCAGAAAATTGCCGTTCACCGTTTTGTGTGTGTGTGTGTGTGTGTGTGTGTGTGTGTGCTTTTTTTTGTTTTGTGTGTGTGTGTGTGTGTGTGTATGTGTGATTGGGAGGAAGGGGGGGGGTTTTTTGAGGAAATATGTCCGTTTGAATTGTTTCCATTGCATTGTGATTTTAAATGTGCCCGTTAATTCTGCTTTTGTTGTTTTTAATCATTGTTCCGTGTTTCAGCATTAGTGTTCCATTGTGTGTATTGAATGAAGGGTGGAATAATGTCTCTGTTGTTTCTATTTCTGTGTTTCTGTTCTGCCTTTGTGTTGTCTTGTTTGATTTCTGTTGTCTGTCTGTCTTCTGTCTTTTCTCTCTCTCTCACGAGCAAAAATTCAGTTTTCTCTCTTTCTTGCTTCTTTTCTTTCTCTCTGTCTCTTTGTCTCTGTTTCTGTCAGTCTGTCTCTATCTGTCTCTGTTCTCTCTATTCTCTCTCTCTGTCTCTTCTGACTGTCTGTTGTCTGTTCTCTCTCTCTCTCTCTCTCTCTTTCTCTCTCTCTCTCTCTCTCTTCTCTCTGTCTCTTCTTTTCTCTGAAAAGGGAGTTATTTTGTCTTTGAAGATATAGGCTATACAAATTTTTTTTTTTTTTTAAATTTTTATTATTTTATTATTATACACACACAGTGCGAAAAAAACAACTAAAGAACGGATTCGATAGGAACTGAATAATAAATCAAAACTTCTCTAACACGCCAAAACACTAATAATTATGGATCTGTATCAAAGGGTTTATAAAAAATAGCTATTCCCCCCCCAAAAAAAAAAATTAATTGTATATCACTTCTTACAAGCTTTTTATCACTCATGGTTAGGTAACACGTAGTATTTGGATGTATGTAGCAGGAAAATTTAGCTTTATTTATTTATTTTTTCATCACATAAACGAGAGAATGCCGATTCACCTGTCTCACCTGTTGGCTAGCATAGGCATTAGTCACGCACCAATGACACCGCATGTCCTCCTTCCTTCCTTCCTTCTCTTGTGCTGGTCTTCGCTGTACTGCCCTGTATGTGACTTCATGGATTTCATTTCACAGGATTGGTGATATAGGGGGGACGGGGTAGCTCGTGGTTAGACATTGCGCCGTAATCTGACAACCCGGTCCGTTTCCCCTTTCAAGGGGATTTTTCCCCTGATTAACACATGCCGACCCACCCCCCAAATTCCTTGGGATGGAAAAAAACCGAGGGCCCCGTGTGCAACGCACGCAGAACATTTTGCGCAAACTTTAAACCCTTTTCCGCTTTTTGTAAGAGTACCCATTGTGGGCCGGGGGGAAGGGATGCAAAATTTTACAAAACCGCATACACACGGGGGACGGGAAAAAAAAAAGACAAAATGCTTATTCCTTATCCTCGAAAATAAAAGGATAAAATAAAATTTTTATTTTAAAAAATGTTGCCAGTGAAAGAAGCTTGTGGTCTTCTGCCTTTTGTTTGGGTTTTTTCTTTTCCCCTCGGTCTTGCCTTGAAAGATAGTCTTCGTGATGTCCCTATCTTGGTTTCGTAGCTGTTAATGGTATTTCCTTTCATTTATTGATGTTAAAAGTTTTCTTTTCTCTTCATGTTTGCTTTTCAAAGTACCCTCTGGTATTTTAAAAAAATGTTGCTTTACTTCTTTTTTCCCCCTTCGTGTATTATGTTTTATTATTCTTTAACCCTTTCAACTGACCCTGATTGCCTTGTAAACCACACCGCACAACCACACACACCACACACACAACCCCACCCACACACAACACCACGCACGCACGCCCCGCACGCAGCCGCGCGCGCGCCAAAACACCACACAACACACACACACACATACACTCTCTCACTCATTTATCCATCTCAGCTGCTTCGATTTTTTTTTTCCCCCTCTTTTCTTTGTGTTCAGGGTTCACAGCCATAGGCCCACAGTATACGGGGCTATTAAAATTTTTTTTTTTCATTTTCAGCTGGTAAAAAAAACTGGATCTTTCCAGATGTTGTTTAGTTTGGGTCATTTACTTTTACCAAGCCTATCCTTGTTTTAGTTTTGGTGCGTGATCCATCTTTGTTTTGACTAAGCTGAAAAATTTTTTAAATTTTTGACATTTATTTTTTTTTTTAAAGGGTTCGTAACTTTTTCTCGTGCTCTGCAACATGCAGCACCTTTTCTTTTTGGGATTGAGCTTGAACCGTCTTTTCTTTCTTTTACAATGTTTTTCTGTGTAATACTTTATCTGGGACGTTTTCAGTTTATAGTCGCTATTTCAGCGACGCAAAATTTTTTTTAGTTTTGCAACATATCTTTAGACCCGTGCTTCAATCTTATACTCTCTCATGATTTGCCTGTGTAAAATTGAAAGGGGGAGGGGGAGAGGATGCATCTTTTTCTAAAATCCTTTGGATTGAAAAATTTCCCTTTTTGATTGCCCCATCTGAGGCGCCCTTTTGGTCTTCATAACTAGGGAGAAGGTGTGTTTTGAAAACCCCATTTTATACATTGTGTCAAAAGATGCTGGTGATTCACTCTGTAGTCTATGAAGGTGATAACAAGTTCCTCATTTATACTCTTCACCTTTTCAGTGATGTTTTGGAGCACGAATAAGATGTCTTTTGTTTCCTCCGTTTGTTAATAATAATAATAATAATAATAATGTATGGAATTTATATAGCGCTGAATCTTGTAAACTACAAATCAAAGCGCTCAAGTGTTCTGTAGCCTGCCTGACAGTCTGATAGTTCAAAATCTACTTTTCGGTAGATTTTCTATTTTGTAAACTGTTTGATTCACAATTGAAGAAAGTTGACACGCTTGCTGTCAAACGCTTTTTGAGTGTCCCACTCCATTCGTCAAATACTCTCCTGTGTGGGATAACAGAAGATATGTTTACATCAGAGTGTATTAACTACAAACTTCCCGCTTATGTAGACAACTTTACAACATGATGGTTATACAAACCGAGTTGGATGAAAGGCATTGGGTATATCAAGTAAATATACTTTTGTCCAAACAAGGCTTTGGAATTGTGCAGTTGTCTCAGGGAGTAGGTAACGAGCGTTTGTTTACTTTACAGTTTAAAGACAGAATAATTGTTTCTTTAAACAAACTTGGCTCTCATAGAAAAGCTTATTTCTACCTTTCTTTATAATTATTATAAACAAGTAGAAATGTTGATCTTTTAGCCTCTGTTCCTTTCTTTGCTTAAGCAGCGTCGAGCGTGGTTACCAGTTGGATGGGTGACCGTTTGCGCGCCTTGGCTTCAGTACAGTTCCCCCAGTTCACCCAGCTGTAAATGGGTACCTGCCCTCGTTAGGGTCAGGGAAGGTAAAGCAGCGAGGGAGAGGAGATGGGCGCCGCCCTCAATATGCTGGCCCTAGAGAAGCTGAGGTCTCTGACGCCTCGCTCCCCTACGACCTTATAGGTTATGGGACTCCTTTACCTTTACCTTTTTTCCTTTCTTTGTTTAAACATTGTTTGTGCATTTCCTTTTCTTAAAGTCATTCCACAAGGATACAAAATGTCCCATCATTTACTTATAGTATGTGTACTCTGTTGGGTTAATTTTTTTTTTAATTTCAAAAGAAAAACGTGGCTCTAAGATATGGACAGTAAAGATAGCCACTGCTGTTGTTTTATTTGTTTGAGTGTGTCTTTCAGGCTGAAAAGATCTTAGAATAGACACTGATAAATGGTGCCAACTAAATTACGCAAGATTAATAACACTTTTGTTTCAATGCAAACAAGATAATTATGGTTTCAACCTGAGAAGTCTACACAATTCCTACACCCGTTGTGTGGTCATATTTTTGATGATAAAATACATTCCCATTTCAAGGTAAAGCGTGGGTTTCAGTGCGTGAAAAGGGCAATATTTTCTATCTACAAACTGTCAAAAAACAAGACATCTTTTCTATATTGTCGTCTGATGATGAAATTGTGATCACATCTGTGATAAAGTTTATGGCTGAAACACAGAAAGTAAGACAATCGTAGCTTCACACAATTTTGATTAATATATGATGACACAGCTAAAGAAATATTTGTATTAAAGCAATCGTCAGTAAGGAAACGTAATGAAAAATTTCACACATAATTTGATTCAATAATCAAATTTGGATCGGTTAGTTAATCATAATGCATGGAATTTATATAGCGCTGAATCTTGTAAAGCAACAAATCAAAGCGCTCAGATTTCATTTCATACCACTTTAAGTCATGGCAGATTTCTCTCCGTGAAATTCGGGCTGCTCTCCCCGGGGAGAGCGCGTCGCCACAAGAGCAGCGCCACCCATTTTTTTTTCTTTTTCCTGTCTGCAACTGTATATCAGAGTGGCTTTTTTCTAAGAATTTTGCCAGGGACAACTCTCTTGTTGCCGTGGGTTCTTTTACGTGCGCTAAATAATTACGTGTAACACACGGGACCTCGGTTTATCGTCTCATCCGAAAGACTAGCGCCCAGACCACCACTCATGGTCTAATGGATGGGGGAAGAGTTTCCGGTCCAAACGGGGTACGAACCGCATTTTAGTGCATTTTCTTTACATATTGGGTTTTTTTTTCTCATAATTACTTATTGTTGTTTTGTTTTTTTAATCAGTTAGTACTCGCGTTGACACCAGAATGTATAGTGAAGTACATAATTATCCATAATTATTTAAATAGCTCTTTTCTTTTCATAATATTGAATGCATTATGTACTTTATCATTTATTCATTTATATTTCACACAAAAAAACAACCTTATCTGTCACTCCCTTTGTCAAAAGGCCACCTCATGCAATAAATTGTTCAAAGCAAATTTAAAAAACTCTATCTCTCTCCAACCTATCCCCTAACCCTCCACCTCCCCCCCTCCCCCAAATAAAAGTCAGAAGACAATCTCTTTAAGAAAAAGGACACAACTCTACGTCATCAAACCCAGTTGCTAACAATCCTTCCTTGTGTGTTCATTGTCACCCTACTGTTTCCAGATGACCACCCTTCAGCTTTTGATGTGATCTACCAAAAGAAAGAAAGAAATGCAGACGACACAGAATCAAGCCCCCCAAAAAAAACCAGAAACACAAAGAACGGGAAAAGAAAGGACAGGGCAGAGGGGAGGGGAACAGGTTCATCTTTGTGTAAGCATTTCCTGCTGACGAAACTCTGTGAATATTTTTTTTAACCAAAAAAAACAAAACACCAACCCAGCATTGTACTCTTCAACTAGGTAGGTGTATGACAGGGCTTATTTATGGCTCACGTCCTGTTCCCTTGTTATTTCATGCAGGTGCTATCAAGCTTTCCTGCCTTCTTTGTCTTTGTCTTTTCTAGGTCTCTGTCTCTGTCTGAGTGTCTGTGTAACGTGTCTGTATGTATGTGCTAATCTGTATCTGTCCAATCTGCACTGATTTACTTTCAGTGTTCAGTGTTCTCTCTCTCTCTCTCTCTCTCTCTCTCTCTCTCACTGATTTACTTTCAGTGTTCAGTGTGTTCTCTCTCTCTCTCTCTCTCTCTCTCTCTCTCTCTCTCTCTCTCTCTCTCTCTCTCTCTCTCTCTCTTCTGTCGTTCAGTGTTCCTCTCTCTCTCTCTCTCTCTCTTCTCTCCTCTCTTCTCTCTCTCTCTCTCTCTCTCTGTCTCTCTGTTATTGTCTGTCTGTCTGTGTCTGTCTGTCTGTCGGTCTGTCGGTCTGTCTGTCTAATGTGTCTGTCTAATCTCTTTCTGTCTAGTCTGTCTGTTTCTGTCTCTTACCGTTCCTTTTTGTCTCTCATTGTCTCTGTCTGTGTAACTCTGTGTCTGTCTGTCTGTCGGTCTGTCTGTCTGTCTGTCTCTGC
>CM054160.1:29941008-29953508 GCA_028751875.1 Rapana venosa | reverse complement strand
AACAAAACAAACCAGACAAATTAAACAGAAAAAAAACCTTTCAGAAATACTCCTATCGAAAAAACCCACCAACCTCTCTCTCTCGGGAGACGGGATAGCCTGGTGGTTAAGTGATGCATGCGTGATCTGCTAACCCGGGTTCGAATCTTGTTCACGAGGATTTTTCCTCTGGAGTTAACATTAGTGCCGACTTCACTCTTCCCAAAAGTCCGTCGGATGAGAATATAAACTGAACGCACACAGCACATCTTGCACACACGTTAAAACCTGTTCCGCTTTTCGGAAGAGTAGGCCACTGTGTGCCGGTGGGAACGGATGATAACATTTACAAAACTGCATGCACTCGGGTACTAGATGTAAAAAAGCACATGAGGGCTTGTTCCATTATCCTCAATATAAAAGATGAAATAAATAAAATCTATCTATCTATCTATCTATCTATCTATCTATCTATCTATCTATCGTTCAAGATGATTTTTCCTCTGGAGTTAACATCAGTGTCTATTCCATTATCCTCGGAATAAAAGAATAAAATAAATGAATATCTATCTACCTATCTATCTATCTCAACAACAACAACAACCACACAAAATTAACACCATCCCAAACAAATAAACAGCCACAACAAAACAAACAAAAGACAAGGAAAAAGGAAAACAGCAACAACAAACAACAACAACAACACACACACACACACACACACACACACACACACACACACACACACACACACACACACACACACACACACACACACACACACACACACATCAACAACAACAAAAAGCAACAAACTAAACTAACAACTAAACAATACAACAACAGAATAAAAACCTACCACCAACGCCAGCAACTAACAAAACACCACTATTATAAGTCGTAATGATCATTGTGGCAAAAAGGAGGGGGAAAAAACCACTTCAACCAATATTCATCTCTATGAAGAAAAACGCAGTCACAATAACCTAAACAGGAACAAATTATAATGTCATAAATTCAAAAGAAAAGACACATAATCGTCTAAGAGCAAACAATCGCGTAACAAACCACACACACACACACACACACACACACAGCTATGACTAAAGCAAAACTTACTCAGCTTATGGGTAGGAGCAAATCGCCCCTCCCCCTTTTTTCAACCCCCTCGCCTAAAAGGAAAGACTCATGGACAAAAAGGCATAATACAACAAAACTTCTATTTTGTTTTATCAGAACACTTTGTATAAAATATGTATGAATTATAAATCGTTCCCGAAGGTTAAACTTGAGGCAGGCGATCAGTTTCGTATTCTCCTAGGGGCATTCTATTCAATGAGGGCCATTCATTGTCACATGACACCAAACAAAAATGGCGGCCCACAGGTTTCAGTCTTCTGCTGTGCTCTTTATGCTATTTTGCTTATCCAGTTTATACTTTTATGAAGGTAATTATCTGCTTGTTGTTCCTTGAAAAGAACGACTTAAACGATATAGGCAAACATTTATGAATTATTTCGTTGTTTTACACCCGATTGGAGTAGGAAACTTGTACACATTTTGCTTCCTCCTAATTTAAGCCTTTGTGATTTAGCGATTGTCACCACTTCAACTCTACTTGATTATCATTATCATCGATCATGGTCGTGTTCATGAATTACATTTCCCTTTGATCAGTTCATGGGGGTTAGGACTCTTTGATGAAGATAATGATGATTTTGTCGTTGTGGACTTTGTGTGTACCTACTTCTCTTTTTGGTACAGGCGAAGATTAATATTATTGTCACACGATTCACAGCCACAGACACCAGTCATTTACTGAGTCATAGCTGTGAACGGATAAATTATAAATTGATGCGAGTGAAAACACATGACTTTATATATACAAGCTCATAAAACAATGATAACAGAGGAAGTAGTAGTATGGTTTGATTGATTATAAGGAAGTGGGTGTGTATGTGTGACTGTATGTGTGTGTGTGTCACTCTGTCAAGTATGTGTCAGTGTGTGTGTGTGTGTGTGTCACTGGGTTCTGGGGGGGGGGGGGGGGGGGGGGGGGGAGTATGCATAGATCTAACTCTCACCATTAAACATATTTAGAGAGGCTGAGAGTTTCAAGACCATGTAGCAGGGTGGAAGCTGGGTATATATTTAATTATTTTTTATACACTATTAGTATTACAGTGTACATGTATCAAAACTGACAAAAGATGAATGAGTTTTATTGACATACGATCATGTGCTCAAGATGGGCAGCAGACATTCACTCACAGTCACAGGACCATGGTTTACATTTGTACAGGGCTTATCTTTTAAAGGACTGAAAGATTTTGGGGAATTGGAGTCGGCTTCAGTGTAAATTCCAAGGGAAAATCCACACTTGAATAAAACACCGCAGCGGAGACTCCAACATCTCAGTTTCCTAAGATCATGGGATTGGTGCTTTAGTTTTATTAGTTTTAATCATTATATATATATATAGTTACACCTCTACTCAAAAAGCATGACCTCGACCCTGACATTCTGGAGAATTACAGACCTGTTTCTAACCTACCTTTTATCTCTAAAGTCCTTGAAAAAGTTGTTCTGACACAACTCAACAGCCATCTTCATTCCAACAATCTCCTCCCCCTTTTCAGTCTGCCTATCATGCCAACCACAGCACCGAGACCACCCTAGTCCACACGTTAAACACGCTTCTGCATGCTTCTGACTCATGAAAAATCTCCCTTCTCACTCTCCTCGACTTATCTGCAGCCTTCGACACTATAGACCACTCAATTCTTCTGTACCGTCTCCAAAACACGTTTGGTATAAAAGACACAGCCCTCACCTGGTTCAGTTCATACCTTACAGACCAATTCCACACAGTTACAGTAAACAAGATTCAATCAACACCTGCCAAACTGGAATGTGCAGTCCCACAGGGATCAGTTCTTGGCCCTGTTCTTTTCACTCTCTACACTGCTCCTCTTTCACACATAATAAACCGTCACTTTCCCCCACTTTCAGCTGCTCTCAGCTGCTATTCATTCCATTCCATCCCAGCCCAGCTGGTGCTAATTATAGCAGGAACTGACCACACTTACAGGAGGCATATATGGAAGGGGTGCACTAAATTTAGCTTTCTTGGCTGAATGATGTTCGATTTGCGTACTGTGGTCAGGGAATTTATTGATTCAGGGTGATTTTGTTGAAATCTTGTTGATGGTAGTTGAATTGAAGGGGTTAGTAATAGTATATATATTTTTTAAAAATATACATACATGAGTTTGTGCTTGAAGTGTATACTGAATGTGAGTTAACAATTTATTCATCTAGTTCTTGGAACAAACTGAGCTAACAGCCCTGATATCATGATAAGGGCTTCACTGGCTTCAGCCTTGATGGAGCTGTATAATTAAGCAACACGAACTGAGAGCTCTAAACTGAAGGAATAGAAGCATAGACATGATATTGATAGAGGGTGGGTTTGTATAGTTAGAACTAATGAAGTGTTGAAGAATAAACATATATCACCTTTTTTCTGGATGTTACAGTCAAAGCAATGAGAACGAAGAAGAAGATCTACATTGACATGCTGTCACAGAACAGTTGCTTCAGACTTCTTAATGCCACCCACCAAGTGGGCTGCAGCTGTGAGTATTGTGAGAATGTTTCTTCTGAAAGTAAATCAGACTGTGTCTTAGTTTAAATGATGTATGTTGTTTTCATAGCTAATAATGATTTGTGCTGTGTATAGATGATCTTCCCTCTCCACCTTGTCAACATCTGCCAATTCTGTCCAAGTTCATTCATTATGCTTCAGTGTGTGTGTGTGTGTGTGTGTGTGTGTGTGTGTGTGTGTGTGTGTGTGTGTTTACTTGTGTGAGTGTCGCTGTCACTGAATTCTATCTGTGATGTTTTTTGGTTCAATTATGTTTTTGTATAACTTTTTTCATGGGGTTAAAAAAAAATTGCAATGATCATATAAGATCTAAAAGTAGTAAAACTAAAAGTATAAAAATCCTAAATTATTTCTCTTTAATAGTGAGTTTAGGCTTACTATAAAATCATTCTCATCATAATGATCAATATAAAATCCAATCTCTTGAGCTGATCACAATGCCATACACTTGCCTGAGAAGTTAACTTCACATTTCTTTCATGCCATATGCTGATATAGATCAGATGAGACTTTTAGAGAGTATTGTTTATTGTATTATGATATGAACTCTTGTTGTTGTTTATGTTATAGCATGAACTTTTGTTTTTGTTTATATTATGGTAATTGGTATGAACTGTTACTATTGTGTATTTTATAGTATGAACTGTTATTGTTGTTTATATTATACTATGAACTGTTCTTGTATTTACTATTTATAGTACGAACCGTTATTGTTGTTGTTGTTTATTATTATGGTATGAACTGTCCCATGCATGACCAGCGGGGCAGGAGGGCAACACGGGTGTGGTCCATTACATGCAGACGGAGGAGGACTGGAGGTTCGTGCTGCACACCGGATCTACGCCCCCCTACGTCCCTGTGCTGGAGACCGTCAACTTTACCCTGTGAGTCCATCGCTGCCTCACTGTAGTGTTGGTGTGGTGTGGTGGGGTGGGGTGGGGTGTGGTGGGGTGTGGTGTGGTGTGGTGGGGTGGGGTGTGGGGTGGTGTGGTGTGGTGGGGTGTGGTGTGTGGTGTGGTGTGGTTGGTGGGGTGGGGGGTTGTGGTAGGGTGTGGTGTGGTGTGGTGTGTGTGTGTGTAGTGTGGTGTGGTGGGGTGTGGTGTGGTGTGTTTAATGTTAGTGTTGTGATGTGGTGTGGTGTTTAGTGTAGTGTGGTGGGGTGGGGTGTGTGTGTAGTGTGGTGTGGTGTGGTGTGATGTAGTGTGGTGTGATGTGGTGTGGTGTTAGTTTAGTGTAGTATGGTGTGGTGTGTGTGGTGTAGTGTGTTAGTGTTGTGGTGTGTGTGGTGTTAGTGTTTGTGTTGTGTGTTAGCGTTGTGTGTTAATGTTTGTGTTGTGTGTTACTGTTAGTTTGTGTTGTGCTAGTGTGTGGCTGTAACAAGATTACCTCCCATGCGATCAGAGGCCTGTTGCAGTGGCCTGTTTCTAAATCAGGAGACACTTGTGAATTGTGCGAGGCTCTGTTTCCTTGGGTGGTGGTTTAACCTTACCCTACAGGTAACTGCTATTGATCCGCCGTCAGCGCCTGGGCTTTATCACAGTTCTTGATTAAACCATTGACGCTGGGAGCAACAGCAAAGTGACAGGCTGTATGACCAGTGGCTTTCCCACTCATGGAATTCCACTTTACAGCTTAGTCTTTAGTGATTGACTATGACTCTCTGACTAGGAGGCTTGACTTGCACAGTCCTTATGTGCTGCAGCCCTGGGGGGTTAGTTGGCCTTTGGAGAACATCTCCAACGCTGACTGTCCTTATGCCCACTTGGCTGAGAGAGTGGGGATGTACTGTGGGCAAGGCATCTCCACTGTAATCAAATTTCTGCCCAATTTCCGAAACAGCAGCTGCCTCCTCTGCTGTTTTGGGGGTCATCGTCGAAAACGACAGACTAACATACATTGGGTATATATATATATATTTATACCACTTTAAGTCACGGCAGATTTCTCTGCATGAAATTCAGGCTGCTCTCCTGGGGAAAACGCGTCACCACAAGAGCAGCGCCACCCTTTTTTTCTTTTTCTTTTTCCTGTCTGCAACTGTATTTGTTTCCCTATCAGAGTGGCTTTTTTTCTACGTAATCTTGCCAGGAACAAACTCTCTTGTTGCCGTGGATTCTTTTATGTGCGGTAAATTATTATATGTAACACACGGGACTTCGGTTTATTGTCTCATCTGAAAGACTCATGGTCTTATGGATGGGGGAGAAAAGTTTCAGGACCAAACGGGGTTTGAACCATCGCACACTTGCGACCCAGACTTTTTGCTTTCTAGGCAGGCGTGTTACCTCTAGACCACCAACCATTTACTAACCCTTCCCTCTGTATCACCCACTACTGGGTTACGGTAGCATACAAATGTGCACAGCGCGCGTGTACTGGGAGAGAGGAGTTAGAACTCTCCCTTAACATAGGGATAGTGTTATTTAAACCTCTCTCTGTTGCATGCACTTCGCCTCTGTGGTGAAATGTAGAATTTATCAACAATGACAACCTCCTTTTAGAGGCCACTTCCTCGCTGTTCTGATCATGCTTCATTGCCGAGAAGTTGTTCAGAGTTCTTCTTCTTCCTTTTTTGTCATGTTTCTCCCAGGGGAGGTTTGACATTGATGAGCCTTCTCCATCTCTCTCTTGTTTTGAGCTTCCTCCTTATTTATGCCCCCTTTCTGTAAGATCATCTGCAACACAGGCAGCCCAGGTTTTGCTAGGTCTTCCTTTTGGTCTCTTTCCATCCACTACGAAGTTCATTGCTCGTTTTATGATGTGGTGGTCTGCTTTCCGTTGAACGTGCCCAAACCAGCGCAGTCTATTGCTACTAGCTACAGACTTCAGATCGTCAACTTTGCACATTCTCCATAGTTCTTCATTCGTGATCCTGATTCACAAAAGATGCTCAAAGCTCAAAAGTCTGAAGAAGGAGGACGGAGTATTTGCCCCAGTTGTATGAATAAGAGTTGCGGTGGATCAAATATCTTCACTCTGTTACAAATTGGCACTGCGAGTAGGATTGTCACACGCCAGTAAGAGTGCGTTGTAAAGCAACTGGTGCTTGTGACGAAAGACCTTGAGGCTACTGGCTTGCTTTGTGTGTGTGTGTGCATGTGTACGCACGTAGGGGGGAGGGGGGGAGTTAGCATTCCTGCATGTATACAGATCTTGTGTGTCTGCGTGTATGGTCATAGTGAATGACCAAATAGCTTAAGAAACAGAAAATGTAATGTAGTATGCACAATTATGACTTCCTTTGCATGAGAAAAACAGGTCGTTAACGATCTTGTGATAAAATTGTGAAGGCTTGAAATGTTCTGTATTCAAATTTTTTATTTGTTTTTATAGATTTTAAGCGGTTAGTTTTGATGGTGGTGGTGGTAGTTTTTGTTTGTTGTTGTTTTTTGGGGGGGGTTCTGGGTGGTGGTGGTTGGTGTATGTGTGTGTTGGGGGGGGTGGGGGGGTGGTAATGGTAGAACTTTTGTTGTTGGCATAGGGGTTTGTTCAGTTTTTCATGATACTGCCAGCTGCTGAAAATTATGTGTCCCCTTTTTTGTCTTTTCTTATTTTGGGTTGGGGGTTTTTTTGGTGGTTCTTTACTGTAAAATCAAGAAGGAAGGTGTCAGGATGGTTAAGACGTTCACCTGTCAAACAAGTAAACCACGATGTTCTGGGTTCAAGTCCCAGCCTTCCCCCTTTCCTTCCCAGTTTGTCCAGAAAATCAAAACAGAATGTCACAGTCCTTCGGATGAGACTGTAAGTAAAGCAAGGCCTCATGAGCAAAACACGCAGAACATCTTGCATGCACACACAAAAAAAACTGTCCCGCTTGTCAGAAGAGAAGGTCATTTTATCTATCTATCTATCTATCTGTCCCGTAGTCTGACGACCGTGGGGGCACCCTCAAAGACTCAACAACCAGTTCCCTCCATTCCTCTCTCTGTTCTGCCTTTCTCAGGGTTTTGTTGAGTTCTAGGCCCGTCCATTCGCTGATGTTATCCTCCCAGCTCCTCCTTGGTCTGAGGAAGGTCATTTTGTGCCGATAGGAAATGATGGCAGAATTGTTTAAAACGCATGCACACAGGTGTCTTGACATGTTTAGACACCATTCCCAAGGCTGGATTGCAGCTACCTAAATTGGGGGTGCTGGGGGGGGGGAGGGGGGATACGCAAAAATGTCACTATTGGTAACATCAGATTTCTAGCTGATGAATGAAGAAAATTTTTAAAAATCAAATAAAAACCAAACCAAAAAAACTGTAAGAAACAAGCGGAGCAGTAACAAATTATTATCATTATTATTATGTTTTGTGTTATTTTAAAGCTATCTTGGAATGCTTATAACAATCTGAAATGTATTTTTCTTGTGTCTTGTGAGATAATTATAGGTATCAATGTGCCTGTCAGTATTGTAATTGCCCTTTATGGGATGATTAAAGTGTTTTTGACTTGACTTGACTTGACTTGATTCCCACAGCCCCAATGTCCGAAACCTGACGTACTCCGGACGGGTCAACGGAATCATCGTCATCAGTGTCAATCTGACCTCTGACCCTTTTGCGGAGGAAGGGGGGTTTTCCGCCGACAAGACGTGTCCCAACGACGCGTATGGTAAGTGAAATGTGTTAGTCAGTGTCGTGAAAACAATTCTCGCATCGGTGAACCTTAGTAGTGCTAGCTTAGGAAACAGACCAAAGAAAATGGCCCAGTTGATATACGAGTCAAGTCAAGTCAAAAACACTTTAATCATCCCATGAAGGGCAGTTACAATACTGACAGGCAGATTGATAACATCAAAAATCTCATACATACAAACACTCATACAAATGTGCACTAGTCTACTCACATACATGCAGCCATGCACATTCATACACCACTTGTACCTGTGTACACACATGCCTACATATACATGTACACACATTCACTTACCGTTACACACACTCACGCACGCACACATGCTCGCTCGCACGCATGCACGCACACATACATGTGCACACACACACATACACACACATACATGTACACACACACACACATATTCATCTAATATCACTGAGATTGAACAGATGTTAAATTGAAGACAACACACACACATACATACACACAAACACCACACACACACAAAACTGATTTTTTTTTTTTTAATCCCACTCAAATGACGTCATAGACCAATTAGAATATAATGCAAATTAGACAAGATAACCAGGAACGTGACAAGTCCTGTCTCAGTATACATTTATTAAAAAAAAAAATGTTACGGGCGTCTTCATTTTATTAATCCTTTCTCGACATGCTCCTTGTCACTTTATGGCTGCCAGTGTGCCCGTATTCCTCCTGTCTGGTTTGTTGTTCCGCCAGCAAAAATTCAGAACTACAGTAAAGACTGCACTTTGATTAGGTTCAGACTCTCTGAAGAGAGTATCTTGATTTAGTTAAACAACATTTTATTCTTGAAAGGAAATCATATCTCTCTCTCTCTCTCTCTCTCTCTCTCTCTCTCTCTCTCTCTCTCTCTCTCTCTCTCTCTCTCACTCTCTCTCATGTCCTATCACCCTGTTAAAGTATACAACCTGTGTGAGTGTGTGTGTGTGTGATTTTGAAAAAAATTTGAATATTGACATTTTATTTAATAGATTTTGTCTGCAGCGCACCATGTTTGTAAATATCTGTTTGTTTAAACTATTGATTATTTATCATTGATTGCATGACTGTGTAAGATTAGGTTGAATACTTGCGCTTTGATTTGTCTTTGCAAGATACAGCGCTATATAAGTTCCATTTATGATGATGATGATGATGATGATGATTATTGTTATTGTTATTATTATTATAATATATATATATATGTGGGGATGGGATAGCTCAGTGGTCAGAGCACTCGCTTTCCCCCAGCCAAGTTAAGCAGCGTCAAGCATGGTTACCACTTGGATGGGTGACCGTTTGCGCGCCTTGGTTTCAGTGCAGTCCCCCCAGCTGTAAATGGGTTACCTGCCCTCTTTAGGGTCAGGGAAGGTAAAGCAGCAAGGAAGAGGAGATGGGCGCCGCCCTCAATATGCTGGCCCCTAGAGAAGTGAGGTCTCTGACACCTCGCCTCACTCCCCTACGACCTTATAGGTTATGGGACACCCTTTACCCTTTATTTAATATATATATATATACATACACACAACAGAACAACAACAAACTGAAAGCTTCTAGTATGCTCAACAGCAACGAAAGTGTCTCAGGTCTCAGTCTCAAGGGGGACGGGATAGCCTAGTGGTTAGAACATTGCGCTGGCAATCTTGACGACCCGGGTTCGATTCCCATTCAAGGGGATATTTTCCCCTGGAGTTAACATCAGTGCTGACTCCACTCTCCCCAAAAGTCCTTCAGATGAGACTATAAACCAAGGCCCCGTGTGCAAACGCACGCAGAACATCTTGCGCGCATGTTAAATCCTGTTCCGCTTTTCGTAAGAGTAGGCCATTGCATGCCAGTGGGAACAGATGGCAAAATTTACAAAACCGCATACACACGGGGACTGGATGTAAAAAAGCACATAAGTGCTTATTCCATTATCCTTAATATAAAAGAATAAAAATTGTTTAAAGTCTTTACATATGGCAGCCAGCATACATCAAGTTGTTCACACTAGTGTCAAAGTGGAAGAGAGTGTTTTAACAACACCCATGTCTCACAGACATCCCCCCCTCCCCCCCCCACCCCCCCACTCATCGGCTAGAGAGTTTTGAGGTTCACCATTGGTGAGATTTTTGCGTATGCGACCTGTTTTTGCCCCCCACAATGAAGGTAGCCACATTATGACTTCCGGGATAAATTGATGTTGGTTGCAAGACTGTTAAAATATAATAATAATAATGTATGGAATTTATATAGCGCTGAATCTTGTAAAGCAACAAATCAAAGCTGTTGTAAGAATAGGTTGAATGCAAGCGCTTTGATTTGTCCTTGCAAGATAACAGTGCTATGTAAATTTCATTTAGGAGTAGGAGTAGGAGTAGTAGTAGTAGTAGTAAGTAGTAGTAAGTAGTAGTAGTAGTAATAGTAGTAATAGTAGTAGTAAGTAGTAGTAGTAGTAGTAATAGTAGTAAGTAGTAGTAGTAGTAGTAGTAATAGTAGTAAGTAGTAGTGGTAGTAAGTAGTAGTAGTAAGTAGTAGTGGTAGTAAGTGGTAGTAAGTAGTAGTAGTAGTAGTAGTAGTAGTATGTAGTAGTAGTAGTAGTAGTAGTAGTAGTAGTAGTAGTAGTAGTAGTAGTAGTAAGTAGTAGTAGTAGAAGTAGTCAGTAGCAGTAGTAGTAGTAATATTATTATTATTATTATTATTATTCATTATTATTATTATTGTTATTATATATGCTGGGTATGTTTGTATTTCTGTACCCCACTGAACGCTGACATGAATTACAGGATCTTAAGCGTGCATATTTGATCTTCTGTGTGTGTATGTATATATAACAAAGGGAATTCAGGCTTTGGCTGGTCTGCACTTGAAGTTGACCTGGGAGATCATAAAACTCCCCGCCCATAATTCACCAGACGCCAACAAGATTTGAACCCATGACTTTGTGGACCCATGGGATTGAAGTTGAAAGGTTTTAGACCACTCGGCCATAGCATTCGTCTGACAAAATTTTATTCTCTCAGTTGGTGTGTGTGTGTGTGCGTGCGTGCGTGTTGTGTGCGTGTGTGTGTGTGTGTTGTGTGTGAATTTATTCCCCCTCTGGCCTGTTTGAAGAAAGACTTTGAAAATTCCAAGTGGTTTTCGTGTTCATTTATTCTTTCTAACAGAGGTAGAAAAGAGACCTGTATTCTTTTTCATAATTATTGTGATGAGTAGTGTTTCCAGGTGAGATGTTGAAAAATTGTGGTTTTTGTTTTAGATGGTATAATTATACACAGAAAAAAAATTTTTTTAGTGGGGGGCCAACAAACTCTGTGGTAGTTGACAGATTAAAAACAACCACCTCCAGTGTACTTTTATTCTGGTATGGTACATTTTCAGTTACAGACAAAACGGCTTTCTATTCGTTTGAATATTACAGTTACAGTCAAAAACAACTTTATATTTGTTTTAATATCAATTTTACAGTCAAAACAGCTTTATGTTTGTTTGATTATTACAGTTACACTCAAAACAGCTTTACGTTTGTTTGAATATTAAAGTTACACGTTTCTTTGAATATTACAGTTACACTCAAAACAACTTTATGGTTGTTTGAATATTACAGTTACAGTCAAAACAGCTTTATGTTTGTTTGAATGTTATTAGATGGTATAATTATACAGGGAAAAATTCTTTTTTTAAATGGGGGGCCAACAACTCTGTGGTAGTTGACAGATTTTTTTAAAAAACAACCACCTCCAGTGTACTTTTATTCTGGTATGGTACATTTTCAGTTACAGACAAAACGGCTTTCTATTCGTTTGAATATTACAGTTACAGTCAAAAACAACTTTATGTTTGTTTTAATATCAATTTTACAGTCAAAACAGCTTTATGTTTGTTTGAATATTACAGTTACACTCAAAACAGGTTTATGTTTGTTTGAATATTATAGTTACACTCAAAACAGCTTTATTTTTGTTTGAATATTACAGTTACAGTCAAAACAGCTTTATGTTTGTTTGAATATTACAGTTACAGTCAAAACAGCTTTATGTTTGTTTGAATATTACAGTAACGCTCAAAACAGCTGTATATTTGTTTTGATATTAATTTTACAGTCAAAACGGCTTTACGTTTGTTTGAATATTTCACTTACAGTCAAAACAGGTTTATGTTTATTACAGATACAGTCAAAACAGGTTTATGTTTATTACAGTTACACTCAAAACAGCTTTATATTTGTTTGAATATTACAGTTACA
>CM054160.1:29858508-29936008 GCA_028751875.1 Rapana venosa | reverse complement strand
ATGGGCGCCGCCCTCAATATGCTGGCCCCTAGAGAAGTGAGGTCTCTGACGCCTCGCTCCCTACGACCTTATAGGTTATGGGACTCCTTTACCTTTTTTTTTACTTTATATAGTGAAAGGGTGGCGCAGCGCTAAGTGGCGACGCGTTCTCCCGCTCTCCCCGGGGAGAGCAGCCCGAATTTCACTGAGAGAAATCTGCCGTGACTTAAAGTAAAATCTGAGCGCTTTGATTTGTTGCTTTACAAGATTCAGCGCTATATAAATTCCATACATTATTATTATTATTATTATAGGGTGCACTTGCACTGGGCAGTTAAGAGGTTAAGAAGAATCATCTCCTAACTTTTGGTCTTTTCCCAGTGCTGGGAGCCGTTCAACAAACCGGTGGACGGCAAAACCAGGACCTACCCGCTGTGCGCCGTTCAACTGGTGGCGGCCATGACGGCTGCTCAAGACACGCAGACGTGCGTCCGTCGCTCCAACCTCATCACCAACCTTAACCCCTTCGTCTTCTGCGACCCGCTGGGCGACAAGAACGTGGTGGCAACCCTGAAGGCCTTGCCCAGCAACGAAACGCGCCCGGAGAAATCGGTGATCGTCGTGGCCACCAGGGTGAGTGTGCGAAGAGAGAGAGAGAGGTGGTGGTGATGATGATGTCACAGCGCGCTGATCCAGTGTAATAATATGTGTGTTCACCTACATTGTTCTAATATCACGTAGAGTGAACAGACGTTAAATTGAATTAATCCAGTGTAACTCAAAGGTCCAGGGTCCAGCGCTATGTTTTATGTATTTATTTTTTTATTCTTATATTTCGAAGATAATGCAACAAGCATTCTTGTGCTTTTTTTTTTCCATCAAATCCCTGTGTGTATGCAGTTTTGTAAATTTTGTCATCCGTTCCCACTGGCACACAATGGCCTACTCTTCCGAAAAGCAGAACGGGTTTTAAATGTGTGCGCAAGATGTTCTGTCTGCGTTCGTTTATAGTCTCATCCGAAGGACTTTTAGGGAGAGTGGAGTCGGCACTGATGCTAACACCAGAGGAAAAATCCTTTTGAATGAGATTCGAACCCGGGTCAGCAGATCACGAAGCACATCACTCTAACCACCCCCATCCCCATCCTTTTGTGAAGTGTAGCTTTCTTGTGTCATCCGAGATTATGATACGCGTTTATGTGCCTGTCAGTATTGTAATTGCCCTTCATGGGATGATTAAAGTGTTTTTGATTTAACTTGACTTGACTTTTACCAAGTCCAAAAGTGACCAGTTCCTGGGATAATAATAATAAATAATAATGATAATAATAATAATAATAATAGATAGGATGGGATGGGATGGATAGCAGCTGAGAGTAGCTGACAGTGAGGGAAACTGACAGAGCTCTGTGATGTGTGTGTGAATGGGACAGAACATACATGTATTTGCACTGCACATGTGCGCTTGCAGGTGTGTACATACACACACATATGCATGCGCACGCATGCATGCGCTTACGTGTGTGCTGTACTCACATGCACACATGCTTGCATGCACAGGAGAACACATACAAACATGCATAATGCGCTCATGACACTTGTTTCTCACCTCATGCTTTAATTAATAATGTCAGAAATATTTTACCCTGCTCCTTTTTTTCGAATTCCTCTAAGTGTGGATATGTGTGTGTGTGTGTGTGTGTGTGTCTCCAATTTCAATTTAACGTCTGTTCACTCTTAGTGATATTAGATGTCTGTGTGTGTGGATGTGTGAGTGTGTATGTGTGTGTGTGTGTGTGTGTGTGTGTGTGTGTGTGTGTGTGTGTGTGTGTGTGTAGATGTGTGTCTGCATGGATGTGTGTGTGTGGATGTGTGTGTGTGGATGTGTGTGTGTGATATGAAAAAACTTGATACACTGTGTGTGTGTGAGTGAGTAAACGTGCGTGTTTGTGCACGTGCATATGCATGCCTGCATGTGTGTTATGTCTATGAAATAAACTGAACACTAAAACTATACATAACTATATACATACGTCTGCATCTGCGAACATTCTATTCTACGTACACACATATAATTTTTTTTTTTTATATATCAAGGATAATGGAATAAGCGCTTATGTGCATTTTTACATCCAGTCACCGTGTGTATGCAGTTTTGGAAATTAATAATAATAATAATAATGTATGGAATTTATATAGTGCTGAATCTTGTAAAGCAACAAATCAAAGCGCTCTGTTCCCATATATAAATGCGCTTGTATGTGTGTGTGTTGTGTGTGTGTGTTGTGTGTGTATGTGTGTGTGTGTGTGTGTGTGTTGTGTGTGTGTGTGTGTGACACAGATGGACACCATGAGCCTGTTTCACAACGAATACCCAGGCGCGGACAGCACGGTGACCGGCATCGTCACTCTTCTGGCCACGGCAAAAGCTCTGTGGTCAGTTCAGCAAGCCATCCACAGCAACCCAAAGGCTAAGGATGTCATGTTCACCTTCTTCCAAGGAGTAAGTACAGCAAGCACGCACACACAACACACACACACACACACCACACACACACACACACACACACACACACACACACACACACACACACACACACTGCTCACACACACACACACACCCCCCCGTGGGAATGCCAAGAGTCCTGTCAGTATAAATACCATCCCCACCTTCTGGAAATTCTGTGCTAGGAATTCTCTTCTTTTTTTTCTTTCCCTCTCTTCTGTTCACGCTATATAAATTCCATTTATTATTATTATTATTCTGTTTCTTGGCAAGTCTGCTCGGAAATCAGAAAATCCCACTGGAGAGACGCTGTCTGATATATAAGGCTTGTATCAGACCTGTTCTCCTGTATGGCTCGGAGACGTGGGTTTTCACAAAAACTGTTGAACGTTTGTTGAAGAGCTGTGAAAACCGAATGCTATGCTACATGACAAAGATCAAATGGGAAGTCAGGATCACAAATGAAGAACTATGGAGAATGTGCAAAGTTAATGATCCGAAGTCTGTAGCTAGTACCAATAGACTGCGCTGGTTTGGGCACGTTCAACGGAAAGCAGACCACCACATCATAAAAAGAGCAGTGAACTTCGTAGTGGATGGAAAGAGACCAAAGGGAAGACCTAGCAAAACCTGGGCTGCCTATATTGCAGATGATCTTAGAGAAAGGGGCATAAATAAGGAGGAAGCTCAAAACAGAGAGACGGAGAAGGCTCATCAATGTCAAACCTCCCCTGGGAGAAACATGACAAAAAAGGAAGAAGAAGAAGATTATTATTCTGTTTCTGCTTTGTTCTTTTTCTTCCTGTCACTTCCTTCTTTTCTGTGTTATGCCTTTTTGGTCCTTTCTCCTGCCCTTTTTTCACAGAGAGACTTAAAAGATAACAATCCTCTCCCATGCTGAATTGATAGTGTGCACAACTCTAGGTGACTTTTCAAAAAATTGTTATTCAGGAATTTACGCACAAACGCTCAAAAAACATGCTCACAAAAAAGCAGAATTTTTAATATATGTAAATATTTGTCAGATAAAGTTGTAAAGACTTGAAACATGAAAACATACATTTACACTGAAAAAAGTGACATACTAAATCAACAGGGGGTGGATGGGATAGCCTAGTGGTTAGAACATTGCGCTCGCAATCTGATGACCCGGGTTCGATTCCCATTCAAGGGGATATTTTCCCCTGGAGTTAACATCAGTGCAGACTCCACTCTCCCCAAAAGTCCTTCAGATGAGACTATAAACCGAGGCCCTGTGTTCAAACACATGCAGAACATCTTGCGCACACGTTAAATCCTGTTCCGCTTTTTCGGAAGAGTAGGCCATTGTGTGCCGGTGGAAACAGATGACAAAATTTACAAAACCGCATACACATGGGGACTGGATGTAAAAAAGCACATGAGTGCTTGTTTCATTATCCTCGATGTAAAAGAGTAAAATAAAAATAAAATAATACACAATTGTCCTCCTTCCCATCCACTCTTACACATACACACACACGCACGCACACACACACACACACACACACACACACACACAAAGAAGATGAAAGTCATAGATATATATTATGCAATACTGGCTTTCACTCATTTACTAACATACCGGTATGATTCTGATGTTTAGGAGGCCTTTGATTACATACACCAACACACACACACACACACACACTGAAATTCTGGTGTCATTCTGATGTTTAGGAAGCCTTTGATTACATACACCAACACACACACACACACATACACTTACATTCTGGTGTCATTCTGATGTTTAGGAAGCCTTTGATTACATACACCAAAACACACACACATACACTGACATTCTGGTGTCATTCTGATGTTTAGGAAGCCTTTGATTACATACACCAACACACATACACACACACACACACACACATACACTTACATTCTGGTGTCATTCTGATGTTTAGGAAGCCTTTGCTTACATACACCAACACACACACATACACACACACACACACACACACACACACACACACACACACACACACACACACACACACACACACACACACACACACACACACACACACACACAAGATATAATAATGGCTTTCGCTCCATCACTAACATTCAGCTATTATTCTGATATTCAGGAAGCCTTCGATTACATCGGGTCCAGCCGAATGCTGTACGAAATGCAAGGCGGCCGATTCCCGGCTGACTTCAAGGCCGACGACCATGACCTTCACCTACAAAAGATCAACCTGAGTCATATTGCGCAGTTTGTGGAACTGAGCCAAGTGGGGTTGAGGCAGGATGAGAATAGCCTCTGGCTTCATGTGGATCCTTTTGTTAGAAATAGCACTGAGGTAGGTGTGTGTGTGTGTGGGGAGAGGTGGAGTGCATGTGTGGGTGTGTGTGTTTGGGTGTGGTGTGTTTGTGTGTGTTTGGTGTGTATGTATATATGTGTGCGTTTCATGTGTGTATGTATATGTGTGTGTTAGTGCTTTGATTTTTTTTTTTAACTTTAAAAAAAAAGTTCTTTTATTTTGAGGATAATGGAATAAACACTCATGTGCTTTTTTCCCCTCCAGTCCCTCTGTGTATGTAGTTTTGTAAATTTTGTCATCCTTGAGTGTGTGTGTGTGTGTGTTGTTTTTGTTGTTGTCTTCAATTTTACGTCTGTTCACTTCTAGTGATATTAGATGAAAAAATGAACAAACAAAACAAAAAACCGGGAGGTGTGGAAAATGTGTGTGTGTGTGTGTTTGCACATGTGTAAATCTCTGTGTGTGAGTGAATGAGTGTGTGTCTGTTCATGTGTCTATGTATTGTGATGTTTGTGTGTGCGCACGCACACATTTGTGAGTGAGTATGTGTGTATAGCTGACTTGTCCCTGTACCTGTATGACCACACGTTTGTCAGATGTGTATGTGTCTGCTTGCACGTATGTATATCACTCAGTTAATGATCAAACCATTGACGCTGGGGCCAACAGCAAAGTGAGAGAGGCTGTATGACCAGTGGCTTTCTTTCCCACTCATGGAATTCCACTTTACAGCTTAGTCTTTAGTGATCGACTATGACTCTGACTAGGAGGCTTGACTCGCACAGTCCTTATATCGTGCTGCAGCCCTGGGGGCTAGTTGGCCTTTGGAGAGAACATCTCCAACGCTGACTAGTCCTTATGCCCACTTGGCCGAGAGAGTGGGGATGTACTGTGGGCAAGGCATCTCCACTATAATCAAATTTCTGCCCATTTTCCGAAACAGCAGCTGCCTCCTCTGCTGTTTCGGAGGTCATCGTCGAAAACGACGGACTAACATACATACATACATATGTGTGTTTGTGTATGGTGTGTGTTAGTGCTTTGATTTATTTTTTTATATATTTTTTAAAATTCTTTTTATTTTGAGGATAATGGAATAAACACTCATGTGCTTTTTTCCCCTCCAGTCCCTGTGTGTATGCGGTTTTGTAAATTTGTCTTCCTTGAGTGAGTGTGTTGTTTTTGTTGTTGTTGTCTTCAATTTTACGTCTGTTCACTTCTAGTGATATTAGATGAAAAAATGAACAAACAAACAAAAAAACGGGAGGGGTGGAAAATGTGGGTGTGAGTGAGTGTGGTTTTTTTTTGTTTTTTATTTATTTATTTTATTCTATTATATCGAGGATAATGGAATAAGCACTTATGTGCTTTTTTACATCCAGTCCCTGTGTGTATGCAGTTTTGTAAATTTTGTCATCCGTTCCCACCGGCACACAATAGCCTACTCTAACAAAAAGCGGAACAGGATTTAACGTGTGCACAAGATGTTCTGTGTGCATTCGCACACGGGGCCTCGGTTTATAGTCTCATTCGAAGGACTGTGTGAGTGAGCATGTGTCTGTTCATGTGTCTGTGTGCATGTATGATGTGTGTGTGCGTGCATGCGCGCATTTGTGAGTGAGTATGTGTGTATAGCTGACTTGTCCCTGTGCCTGTGTCTCCACACGTGTGTCAGATGTGTATGTGTCTGCTTGCACGTATGTATATCACTCAGTTAATGATTAATTAAACCATTGACGCTGGGGGCAACAGCAAAGTGAGAGGCTGTATGACCAGTGGCTTTCTTTCCCACTCATGGAATTCCACTTTACAGCTTAGTCTTTAGTGATCGACTATGACTCTGACTAGGAGGCTTGACTCGCACAGTCCTTATATCGTGCTGCAGCCCTGGGGGGTGGTTGGCCTTTGGAGAGAACATCTCCAACGCTGACTAGTCCTTATGCCCACTTGGCCGAGAGAGTGGGGATGTACTGTGGGCAAGGCATCTCCACTATAATCAAATTTCTGCCCATTTTCCGAAACAGCAGCTGCCTCCTCTGCTGTTTTGGAGGTCATCGTCGGACATGACGGACAAACATACATACATACATATCACTCAGTGTCTGTCTGTTACATGTTTATTGATATGGTTGTATACATGCACAGGTGCAGAACTTGATGGAGAAGCTGAAGGACTACGGCAACGACACCAACACCACTTTCCAGGACACCCAGAGTTCTCTCCCTCTCCCACCAGCCTCCTTGCAGCGGTTTCTGATGGCATCGGGGAACGAGTCATTTCCGTCATTCGTCGTCACCGACCACAAGACCAGCTTTACCAACAGGTAGCGTGCGCTGTTGGGGACAGGGTAGCTCAGTGGTCAGAGCACTCGCTCTCTCCCAGCCAAGGTTAAGCAGCGTCGAGCGTGGTTACCAGTTGGATGGGTGACCGTTTGCGCGCCTTGGCTTCAGTACAGTTCCCCCCAGATCACCTAGCTGTAAATGGGTACCTGCCTTCTTTAGGGTCAGGGAAGGTAAAGCAGCGAGGGAGAGGAGATGGGCACCGCTACCCTCAATAATTATGCTGGCCCCTAGAGAAGTGAGGTATCTGATGCCTCGCTCCCCTAGGTTATGGGACACCTTTACCTTCACCCTATTTAGTGTGCTGTTGCTGGCGTCTGCTTCCATACATGATTTCTTTTGCCTCATTGGTTGATCAGTCACCCCTTTTGAATGGATAGGTGATTTTGGGGGGGTAGACAGGGAAGGGGGAGTGGAGAGAGGGGGTTGTGTGTGTGAATGTATATGCCTATACAGACACACATACACGCACATCTACACACACACATCTACACACACACACAATACACACTTCCCCATCTGATATCACTATTCAACGGAAGGACGTCAAACTGAAGAACTAACACACACACACAAACTACCCACCCCCCACCCAACCCACCCACCGCACTGACTCTCTCCTCAACCCCCTGCTGTACCCAGGTACTACAACAGCCGGTTGGACCTGCCGTCTGAGATAGCAGCCGACTACCCCAGTGACCTCAACGAGACAGAGCGCTACAACGCCACAACGATGCAGTCGCTTCGAATCGCTGCCCTGGCCACCTCCCTGGCCCGCTACCTGTACTGGGCCTCCACAGGCAAGGAGCCTGCCAGGGACCTTGAGGCTGACATCGAGGAGGTGAGGGGGCTTGGCCGCTTGACGGTGTAGAATGTCTGAACACATATACATACATATATATATACATAATGGAGGCACCGTGGTCGAGTGGTTTAGGTGGTCGACTCGTGATCCAGAGGTCGCGGGTTCGATCCCGCTCGGCTCGGTGTTGTGCCCTTGGGAAAGACACTTTACTCCTATTTTCCTCACTCCACCCAGGTGTACAAGTGGGTACCAGCTCTGCTGGGGAAGTATCGGGCGACAGACTAGCGTCCTGTCACAGGGGTGGTGAAAAACCATCAGTTTGCTTAACGCTACAGAAACCGGGATAAGCTCCGGCTCTATGGTCCTTCTGGATCGAAAGAACATACTTTATACATACATACATACATACATTTAGTGATCGACTCTGACTAGGAGGCTTGACTCGCTACAGTCCTTATGTTCTGCAGCCCTGGGGGCTGGTTGGCCTTTGGAGAACATCTCCAACGCTGACTGTCCTTATGCCCACTTGGCCGAGAGAGTGGGGATGTACTGTGGGAAAGGCATCTCCACTATAATCAAATTTCTGCCCAATTTCCGAAACAGCAGCTGCCTCCTCTGCTGTTTTGGAGGTCATCGTCGAACATAACAGACAAACATACATACGCATACATACATACATACGTACGTAAATACATACATACACACATACATACATACACACATACGTACGTACGTACGTACATACATACATACATACATACATACATACATATGTTTGTCCGTCGTTTTCGACGATGACCTCCAAAACAGCAGAGGAGGCAGCTGCTGTTTTGGAAACTGGGCAGAAATTTGATTATAGTGGAGATGCCTTGCCCACAGTACATCCCCACTCTCTCGGCCAAGTGGGCATAAGGACAGTCAGCATACATACATACACACACACACACACACACACACACACACACACACACACACACACACACACACACACACACACACACACATACATACATACATACATATACATACACACACACACACACACACACACACACACACACACACACACACACACACACACACATACATACATAAACATACATACATACATACATACATACATATGTACATACATACATACATACACACATATATACATACATACGTACATACATACATACATACATACATACATACATACATACATACATACATACATACATACATACATACACACATACATACATACACACACACATACATGCATACATACATACATACATACATACATACATACATACATACATACACACACACACACACATATATACATGCGTACATACATACATACATACATACACACATATATACATACATACATACATACATACACACATATATACATACATACATACATACATACATACATACATACAGACAGACAGACAGACAGACAGACAGACATACATATATACATACATACGTACGTACGTACGTACGTATGTACATATATACATACATACATACACACATACATTTAGTGATCGACTATGACTCTCTGACTAGGAGGCTTGACTCGCACAGTCCTTATGTGCTGCAGCCCTGGGGGCTGGTTGGCCTTTGGAGAACATCTCCAACGCTGACTGTCCTTATGCCCACTTGGCCGAGAGAGTAGGGATGTAGTGTGGGCAAGGCATCTCCACTATAATCAAATTTCTGCCCAATTTCCAAAACAGCAGCTGCCTCCTCTGCTGCTTTGGAGGTCATCGTCGGACACGACGGACTAACATACATACACTCATACATACATACATACATACATACATACGTACATACATACATACACACACATGCATACATACATACATACATATGTGTGCGAACGCATGCAGAAAAACATCTTGCGCATACGTTAAATCCTGTTCCGCTTTTCGAAAGAGTAGGTCATTGTGTGCCGGTGGGAACATATTACAAGATTTACAGAACCGTGTACACACGGGGACTGGATGTAAAAAAAAAAAAAAAGGTAATAAAGCACATGAGTGCTTATTTCATTATCATATATATATAAATCCGAGCGCTTTGATTTGTTGCTTTACAAGATTCAGCGCTATATAAATTCCATACATTATTATTATTAATACATACATACGTACAGACACATACACTCACTCACTCACACACCAGCAGCTATCTACCTTTGATTGATGTTAAGCTGCCGTGTGAAGATTCGGCTATGTGATATTAGTTGTGTTAAACTAATTATGTTATATATATAAGTTATGTTATTCCAATTATATTGCGCTAGTTTTTGCCCTCTAGTGTTTTTTTTTTTTAATAGTTCTTTATAATATTTCTTCTTGAACACATTTACTTACACACACACTCTCTCTCTCTCTCATCTCTCTCTCCTCTCTCCTCTCTCTCTCTCTCCTCTCTCTCTCTCTCTCTCTCTCTCTCTCTCTCTCAAAGTATTTGGATTCTAGTAACCAACCATAATGTGAGTTTGCTAAAACATGGTTCAGTTTCTTCCATTCCCAATCTCAGCTTTTATCTTTTCAATGCTTTGATAGTACTGCAGGAATATGTGAAAAATTTGGAGAATGGATAATTGAATAACTGTTTAATGTACGCAACTGCTTAAAGTAGATAATTTGGTCTCAGTTTTGGATAGTCCCATGTTACATAAGTTATGTTTTGGCAGTTGCCATATATGTCATGTTTTGTTTTGGCTTCGTTTTGATATGCTTGGTTTGACCCCATTCTAGGGGCTGGTGGCCTGAAGAATAAACTTTGTTCATTGTTCATTGTTCTCTCTCTCTCTTTCTCTCTTTTCTCCCCCCTCCCCCTGACTTTTTTCCTTGGTAGGCACTCCAACTTACACATGCTCATTCATACACATTCTTTGTTCCCTTTCCTCTGTGTGTATGTGTATGCACGCATGCAAATCTCTGTGTGTGTGAATAAGCTTGTGTCTGTACATGTGTGTCCTTGTCTGTGTGCATCTGTGTGTGTGATGTGTGTGTGTGCACGAGCGCACGCATTTGTGAGTGAGTATGTGTCAAGTCAAGTCAAGTCAAATTTTTATTTCCAGATGGTACATTGAATAAGCAATGCATTTGCTTTTTTTCATCAAGCCATCTGTCTAAGAACTGTGCGTGTGTGTATAGCTGACTTGTCCCTGTGCCTGTGTCTTTTCCCTATTGTCTAATATCACTTTAAGTGGAAAGACGATAAAGCAAAGACACACACACACACACACACACACACACACACTCCTGGGTTGTCAGGCACCATGCCAGCATCAAATCCTGTGTTCCCTCATGAATGAACAAACTCTCAGAGCTAAGGAACAGATTCTTCTTCTTCTACTTCGTTTATTTGTCATGTTTCTCCCAGGGGAGGTTTGACATTGATGAGCCTTGTCCATCTCTCTCTCTGTTTTGAGCTTCCTCCTTATTTATGCCCCTTTCTCTAAGATCATCTGCAATACAGGCAGCCCAGGTTTTGCTAGGTCTTCCCTTTGGTCTCTTTCCATCCACTATGAAGTTCATTGCTCTTTTAATGATGTGGTGGTCTGCTTTCCATTGAACGTGCCCAAACCAGCACAGTCTATTGGTACTAGCTACAGACTTCAGATCATCAACTTTGCACATTCTCCATAGTTCTTCATTCGTGATCCTGTCTTCCCATTTGATCTTTGTCATGTAGCGTAGCATTCGGTTTTCACAGCTCTTCAACAAACGTTCAACGGTTTTTGTGAAAACCCACGTCTCCGAACCATACAGGAGAACAGGTCTGATGCAGGCCTTATATATCATACAGCGTCTCTCCAGTGGGATTTTCTTATTTCCGAGCAGACTTGCCAATTATTTCCATTTCTTACAAGCACTCGCAATCCTGGTTGTGGTGTGTATATGATTGTGTTCGTGCGTGTTTGTGGTGAATATATTTGAGCATATCTGTGTGTGTGTGTGTGTGTGTGCGCGTGTGCACACATGCACATGCACGCAAGCATGCATCATGCGCAGCTAACCATGTACCTGCATGTGTGTGTGTGTGTATGCACATGTCGCGGTGTGCATTTATTTTATTTATTTATTTTATTTTATTTCATTCTTTTATATCGAGGATAATGGAATAAGCGCTTACATGCTTTTTTATATCCAGTCCCCGTGTGTATGTGGTTTTGTAAATTCTGTCATCTGTGCATGCGTGTGTGTGTGTGTGTGTGTGCGTGCGTGTGTGTGTGTGTTTCAGGTGAACCACATGCTGTACTGTTTCCTACACAGTCCTCACTGCGAACTCTTCAACATGACCATCAGCCCAGACGACGCTGACAACCTCAGTAAGTTTCCCTCAGCTCTTATGTTTCCTCTTCGTGGCCTCGTCACTGTGTGTCACTTTCTCGTCTTCTCAGGGTAGGACCCGGGTTCAAATCCAGTTCAAGGGTGTATTTTTCCTTAGAGGCTTGACTCGCACAGTCCTTACGTGCTGCAGCCCTTGGGGCTGGTTGGCCTTTTGGAGAGCATCTCCAACACTGACTGTCCTTATGCCCACTTGGCCGAAAGAGTGGGGATGTGCTGTGGGCAAGGCATCTCCACTATAATCAAATTTCTGCCCAGTTTCCGAAACAGCAGCTGCCTCCACTGCTGTTTTGGAGGTCATCATCGGACACGAGGGACAAACATATATATATAACATTGGTACTGACTTCACTCACTCCTCCCCCCACCCCCAAAAAAAGATCCTTTGGATGAGACTATAAACCGAGGTCCCATGTGCGAACGCTCGCAGAACATCTTGCGCACATATTAAAACTTGCTCTGCTCTTCGGAAGCGTAGGCCATTGCATGCTATTAGAAATGGATGACAAAATTTACAAAACTGCATGCACACGGGGACTGGATGTAAAAAAAGAAAAAGCACAAGAGTGCTTATTCCATTATCATCGAACTAAAAAAATTAAAATAAAAAGAAGAAAGGACAGGTAGCTCAAAGCACACAAATCCAGCATAACTCAGTCAAGGGTCCAGGGCCCAGTGCTAAAAATTAGCCCACCTTTTCCTTTGACCAAGTCCAAGTGCGGTCAGTTTCTGCTAGAATTAGCACCAGCTGGGATGGAATGGGATGGATAGCAGCTGAGAGTAGCTGAAAGTTTGGGGGGGGGGGGGGGGGGGGACTGACAGCTGTTGAACTAACCAAGTGGTAAGAACAGAACAACTCCTGATCTTCTTTCTTTTGTAGTTTTTGTTTGTGTGGTTGGTTTGGTTGGTTGGTTTTTTTGTGTTCCCTAGCTAGAGCTCGGAATCAGAGTGTGGCTGTGTATGTGGCAAGGTACTTGGAAAAAAGTGCCAAACACGCAAATATTCTCATCCAGTGTGTATTTCGGATGAGACTATAAACCGAGGCCCCGTGTGCGAACGCATGCAGAACATCTTGCGCACACGTTAAATCCTGTTCCGCTTTTCGAAAGAGTAGGCCATTGTGTGCTGGTGGGAACAGATGACAAAATTGACAAAACCGCATACACACGGGGACTGGATGTAAAAAAAAAAAAGGCACATGAGTGCTTATTCCATTATCCTCGATATTTTTTTTTTTTTTAAGTCATCTGAGCTCTTTGATTTGTTGCTTTACAAGATTCAACGCTATATAAATTCCATACATTATTATTATTATTATTATTATTATTTTCAAACTCACCATGATTCTCAGGTGGGATGAGTGAGTCAGAGTGTATATTCTGGGTGACCCCCAGAGTGTAAATCTGGGGAACGCCCAGCAACAACAAGAAGTCATGGACTTCTCTTCCGAAAGTCGGAACGTTTTTTTTTACATGTGTGCAAGATGTCCTGCGTGCATTTATACTCGAGAGGCGTGTGCATGCGTGCGTATGTGTGTGTGTCTTGTAGAATTCATTTGCCAGTTCAGAGACAGAAATTTTTTTTTTGACATTGAAGCCATTTGTTATGCCTGTATGTATGTATGCATGTTAGTCCGTCGTTTTCGACGATGACCTCCAAAACAGCAGAGGAGGCAGCTGCTGTTTCAGAAATTGGGCAGAAATTTGATTATAGTGGAGATGCCTTGCCCACAGTACATCCCCACTCTCTCGGCCAAGTGGGCATAAGGACAGTCAGCGTTGGAGATGTTCTCCAAAGGCCAACCAGCCCCCAGGGCTGCAGCACATAAGGACTGTGAAAGTCAAGCCTCTTAGTCAGAGAGTCATAGTCGAACACTAAACTAAAGACTAAGCTGTAAAGTGGAATTCCATGAGTGGGAAAGCTACTGGTCATACAGCCTCTCACTGTGCTGTTGCCCCCAGCATCAATGGTTTAATCAAGAACTGTGATAAAGCCCAGGCGCTGAGGATTTGTTATGCTTAAGGAAACTTTTCAACATGTTTTTTTCTCTTTATCTCTCTTCTGCAGAGAAAAACAAGCAGCCGTTTCCCTTTTACGTCTCCGTGAGCTTACAGACCAATCACGTGACCTCGCTGGTGAAGCACGTGCTGACCTACTACACAGGTCAAAAGGTCGTCAATGCCACCAAGGACACCTGCAAGGTCACTGACAATGACGAGGTATGTCACTGTCGAGGGGATTGGGGTTAGTTGTGTGGTTTTTAAAAAAAAATTTGTATGCATTGTTGGATTTATTGTTGTTGTTGATGTGTTCTTGATATTTTGCTTTGTTGTGATGTATTTGGTATTGTAAAAAGAGCAATGAACTTCATAGTGGATGGAAAGAGACCAAAGGGAAGACCTAGCAAAACCTGGGCTGCAGATGATTTTAGAGAAAGGGGCATAAAATAAATAAGGAGGAAGCTCAAAACAAAGAGATGGAGAAGGCTCATCAATGTCAAACCTCCCCTGGGAGAAACATGACAAAAAAGGAAGAAGAAGAAGATTGTATTCAAAATGTTTTTGGTATTGATTGTATTCTAAATGTATTTGGTATTGTATTTGAAATATATTTGGTATTGTATTCTAAATGTTCCTCCCTTTTGAGTTTTGCAAAATTCTGAGCTTTATCACAGTTCTTGATCAAACCATTGATGCTATGGGGGGCAACAGCAAAGTGAGAGGCTGTATGACCAGTGGCTTTCTTTTCCACTCATGGAATTCCACTTGACAGCTTAGTCTTTAGTGATCGACTAGGACTCTCTGACTAGGAGGCTTGACTCACACAGGCCTTATGTGCTGCAACCCTGGGGGCTAGTTGACCTTTGGAGAACATCTCCAACGCTGACTGTCCTTAAGCCCACTTGGCCGAGAGAGTGGGGATGTACTGTGGGCAAGGCATCTCCACTATAAATCAAATTTCTGCCCAGTTTCCAAAACAGCAGCTGCCTCCTTCGCTGTTTTAGAGGTTCTCGTCGAACACGACAGAGAAAACATTCTAAAAGTCTTATGCTATGTTGAATTTTATTACAATTTTTTAAACTTTTGTTTTTTTCAATCCTTGGCTAGAGTTCTGTGGTTCACCAATGGCAAGATTTAAAAAAAATATATACAAGTCTGTTTTTAACCCTCCATTTTCAGGTAGCTGTTATCTGACTTCAGGGCTGTATCATAGTCTGTTGTATTGGGTCATATTATGTCCAACTGTATCGTTTGTGTTGTGTTGTGTTGTATTGGATGGTATTCGGTTTTGTGTTGCAATATGTTGTCTTATGTTGCATTCCTTGTAATGGTCACGGAGAATTTTCACATTTTTCTGTGTGGTATTTTGGCTGCTCTTGAGAGAGAGTGTGTGTGTGTTGTGTGTGTGTGTGTGTGTGTGTGTGTGTGTGTGTTGTGTGTGTTTGTGCATGTGTGTGTGTGTGTATGTATGTGTGTTGTGTATGTTGTGTGTGCATGTGTGTGTGTGTTTATGTGTGTGTGTGCTTGCCTGGGCTCTCTTGCTCTCTCTCCCTCTTTCTCTCTCTCTCTCTCTCTCTCTCTCTCTCTCTCTCTCTCTCTCTCTCTCTCTCTCCTCTCTCTCTCTCTCTCTCTCTCTCTCTCTTCTCTATATATATATATATATATATATATATATATCTGTCTTTCTCTCTCTCTCTTTCTCTCTAGCTGTTTTTCTTTTAATTTATTTTGTGTGTGTGTGTGTGTTCTCTCTCTCTCTCTCTCTCTCTCTCTCTCTCTCTCTCTCTCTCTCTCTCTCTCTCTCTCTCTCTCTCTCTCTCTCTCTAGCTGTTTTAAAAAAAATGTAATCTGTGTGTGTCACTCTCTCTCTTTTTACTCTTTCATGCTTGATAACCGTGTGTGTGCGTTGTGTGAGTCTTTGTACTTTTTCATGCTTGATAACCATATGTGTGTGTGTGTGTCTTTGTACTTTTTCATGCTTGATAACCATGTGTGTGTGTGTCTCTCTCTCTTTGTATTTTTTCATGCTTGATAACCATGTGTGTGTGTGTGTCACTCTCTCTCTTTTTACTCTTTCATGCTTGATAACCATGTGTGTGCGTGTGTGTCTCTTTGTACTCTTTCATGGTTGATAACCATGTGTGTGTGTCTTTGTACTTTTTCATGCTTGATAACCATGTGTGCGTGTGTGTGTCTTTGTACTCTTTCATGCTTGATAACCATGTGTGCGTGTGTGTGTCTTTGTACTCTTTCATGCTTGATAACCGTGTGTGTGTGTGTGTGTGTCTCTTTGTACTCTTTCATGCTTGATAACCGAGTGTGTGTGTGTGTGTGTCCTTGTACTCTTTCATGCTTGATAACCATGTGTAAGTGTGTCTTTGTACTCTTTCATGCTTGATAACCATGTGTAAGTGTGTCTTTGTACTCTTTCATGCTTGATAACCATGTGTAAGTGTGTCTTTGTACTCTTTCATGCTTGATAACCATGTGTAAGTGTGTCTTTGTACTTTTTCATGCTTGATAACCATGTGTGTATGTGTGTGTGTCTGTGTGTGTGTGTGTGTGTTACAGAGGTACAGTTACATATGGATGCAGGGGGGTATACAAGGTCCTAAGGAGGAGAGGGCTCCCATGTGTTACAAAAGCACTGTCCTTCTCTCCGTCGCCAAGTCACCGGCCTTCGAGATTGATGGTTCGCTCGTTTGTCTGTTCATCTGTCTGTCTGTTTTATTTATTTTATTTTTTTTTTTTTATTTCGAGGATAATGGAATAAGCACTCATGTGCTTTTTTTTTTTTCCATCCAGTCTCCGTGTGTATGCAGTTTTGTCAATGTTGTCCTCCGTTCCCACTGGCACACAATGGCCTACTCTTCCAAAAAGCGGAACGGGTTTTAACGTGTGTGCAAGATATTCTGCGTGTGTTCGCACACGGGACCTCGGTTTATAGTCTCATTCGAAGGACTTTTGGGGAGAGTGGAGTCAAGCACTGATGTTAAGTCTAGAGAAAAAAATCCTCTTGAATGGGATTCGAACCTGGGTCAGCAGATCACAAGTACATCACTGTAACCACCAGGCTATCCCGTCCCCTAATTTGTCTGTATGCTCTCTCATTTCATTCTTTTTCTCTCTTTCTGATTCCCGTCTTTTTTTCACTTTTTGTTTGTCTGTTTCTCTGTTCTTCCCTTCTCTGTCCCTCACTCTCGCCTTCGTCTTTCTTTGTCTGGTCTTTCTCTCCTTTTTCTCTCTTTACTGTTTGTCCTGTCTCTCCTTCTCCAGCTCTCTTATTTCCTCATTCTCTCCCAGTGTCAGAGTCTGTCTGCCTTGCCCTGTCTCTCTCTCTCTCTCTCTCTCTCTCTCTCTCTCTCTCTCTCTCTCTCTCTCTCTCTCTCTCTCTCTCTCTCCTCTCTCTCTCTCTCCCTCTCTCTCTCTCTCTCTCTCTCTCTCTCTCTCTCTCTCTCTCTCTCCTTCTCTCTCTCCCTCTCTCTCTCTCTCTCTCTTTCTCTCTCTTCTCTCTCCTCTTCTCTCTCTCTCTCTCTCTCTCTCTCTCTCTCTCTCTCTCTCTCTCTCTCTCTCTCTCTCTCTCGGGATAGCCTGGTGGTTAGCGTGATGCGCTCGTGATCCTTTGGATGAGACTATAAACTGAGGTCCCGTGTGCGAATGCATGCAGAACATCTCGCGCACACGTTAAAACCCATTCCGCTTTTTGTAAAGTAGGCCATTGTGTGCTGGTGGGAACGGATGACAGAATTTATAAAACCGCATACACACGGGGACTGGATGTAAAAAAGCACATAAGTGCTTATTCCATTATCCTCGATATAAAAGAATAACACAAATTTTAAAATAATAATAATCTCTCCCTGCCCTCTCTCTCTCTCTCTCTCTCTCTCTCTCTCTCTCTCTCTCTCTCTCTCTCTCTCTCTCTCTCTCTCTCTCTCCCTCTCTCTCTCTCTCTCTCTCCCTCTCTCCCTCTCTCCCTCTCTCTCTCTCTCCCCCTCTCCTCTCCTCTCTCTATCTCCCTCTCTTCTCTCTCCCTCTCTCTCTCTCTCTCTCTCTCTCTCTCCCCCTCCCCTCTCTCTCTCTCTCTGTGCCTTGTTCCTTTTCCTCCTGTCACCTCCTTGTCTATTTTTCTGCCTTCTTGGTCCATTCTCCCGTGTTTTCCAGAAAGATTTAAAAAATAGCAGATCTCTTCCAACCTAAAGTCAGATGTGCTGGGCCTGACTTGTCAGGGTGTCAATGGCAGTGCAACAAATTTTCGCTCATATGACAGATGAACTTCGTAGTGGATGGAAAGAGACCAAAGGGAAGACCTAGCAAAACCTGGGCTGCCTGCCTGTATTGCAGATGATCTTAGAGAAAGGGGCATAAATGAGGAGGAAGCTCAAAACAGAGAGAGATGGAGAAGGCTCATCAATGTCAAACCTCCCCTGGGAGAAACGTGACAAAAAAGGAAGAAGAAGAAGAAGATGACGGATGTTAATTGTTGCTGTTTGACGTAGAAGAAGATACAAACAAGTTCCTGATGGCCAAAGATTGACAATGTTTCTTGTATAAAATAAAATAATATTAAAAATTATTTTTAATCCAGAATGACATGGTAACTCGTATCATATAGAGAATGCCCGATTGTCTCAGAAATTTTTTTTTTAAATGTAAAGCAAACAAAATAGTGATTTATCATGTTATCAATATCATGCTGTAGATGGGGGTAGCGATAGCAATGGTGATAATGATCGTTTGATACTATCTGTCTATCTCTCTGTCTTATGTGTTTGTCTGTCTGTCTGTCTGTCCAGGCTATTGATTGGTACTATCTGTCTATCTTTCTGTCTTATGTGTTTGTCTGTCTGTCTGTCCAGGCTATGACTGGGAATCAGGCCAGTATTCCACATGGACGGAATCTCGCTGGGACACTTTTAAACTGAGGGTTTTCCTCATTCCTAGCAAGCAGTTTCAGGTCAGTGTGTGTGTGTGTGTGTATGGGTGTGGGTGCTTATATTTATGATATATATATATATGTGTGTGTGTATGGGTGTGGGTGCTTATATATATATATATATATATATACACATACATATATATATGTGTGTGTGTGTGTGGCAGGGGGTGTTTGTGTGTGTTGGAGGTGTTTATCATTATGTGTGTGTGTAAAGGGGGAGGGGAGTGGGAGTATATGTGTATGTGTGGGAAACAGGGGTAATGGGAGTGTGTGTGTGAATGAGTGGGGGTGGGGGGGAATGTGTGTACATGTATGTAATTGGGTGTGTTTGTGAGATAGGAGAAAGTGTGTGTCTGTTTGTGTGTGTGTATGTGTATGTATGTGGATAGATGGTTGTTGATGTGTGTGAGTGGTGGGGGTGTTTGTGTGTGTTGGAGGTGTTTATGAGTGTGTGTGCATGCGTTTGTGTGTGTGAGTGCGTGTGTGTGTGTGGTGAGAATGAGTGAGGGGAGGGGGTAGTGGGAGTGTGTGTGTGTAGACATGTATGTGTGTAAGAGAGGGAGAAACTCTGTGTGTGTGTGTGAGAGAGAGAAAGTGTGTGTGTGATTGAGTTGAAATGTGTGTATACATGGTGTATTTGAGTGTGTGTGTGTGTGAGAGAGAAAGTATATGTGTTTGTGCACGTGCATGTGAGAGAGAAGGAGAATCTTTGTGTGTATAGATGTCTATCAGTCTGCGTCTTTATATGTCTGTTTGCTTGTCTTTGTGTAAATATATGTCTGTCTTATCTGCCTTTGTGTGTATGTATATAATATATATATGCCTTATATCAATCTATCCTGTCTGCCTCTGTGGGAATATATTATGTCTGTCAGTCTCTCTTAACCTCGCAATATCAGGTTGTCCACATGTAATTACAGATTTGTCAGGGTCTCGTTGTGCCAATAAGCTTCCGTATGTGTTGTATACATGCGTGCGTGCATTTCTGTGTACATGCGTTTGTGTATCGAGATGATTTTTGCATATCTTAGATATATATCAATAAATGTATCTGAAAATAATGATAAATGTGTTTTATCATTGATCATGCCCTCTGGGATTGATTGAGTTGTTATAAAATGTATAATAAATATATATAGATATATATATATAGAGAGATGTATAGATAGATAGATAGATAGATAGATATCTCTCTCTCTCTCTCTCTCTCTCTCTCTCTCTCTCTATATATATATATATATATATATATATATATATATATTGTTATGGGGTATGGAAGAGTGTGTAGAGGGGAGAGTGAAAGTATTTGTGATGCTAAGTGCTTTGAGCAGAACTTGTGGAGATATGTGCTATGTATGTATTCAGTATTATTATTGTTGCTGTTATTATTATTGCCATCATTATTATTATTGTTATCATCAATATTATTATCGTCATTACTATCATAACCATCATCATTATCATAAATTGTTTTTGCTGGCTTTTGCTGTCAATATCTTTACTTAATCTAAAAGATTCAGCGCTATATAAATTCCATATATTATTATTATTATTATTAACTGTCATCATCATCATCATCATCATCATCATCATCATCATTATTCAGAGAATATGCAAATCCCCACACACTGTTGACATGTCGTGTTACAAAACACTGTGACGGAGAGACTGACGGCCGCTAAACCCTTCCAGGTTCTCACGCTATCGGTTGGGGTTGGGTTTCTCTTCGTCTCACTGGTTGTCGTCTACTTCGTCAACTCGAGCGCTGACGTTCTTTTTCACAACTCTGTCAGCGAACTGACTTCCTGAGGTGACCGGGGGAGGGGAGGGGAGGGGGAAGGAATGCTGAATGTCGTAGCGTGTCGTGAACGTGGCTTTCTTTTTCCCAAAACCATGACTTTAGCTGCTGGTTGTTATTTTTTTGTGGTTTTATTTGTTGTTGTTTATTCCCAAAGCCAAGCTAGTGTGAGAGTTTTTAGTCCAGATGTTGTCAGGTTCCAGATATTCTGTTTCACTTAGCACAGCGGCAAATTGAGCATAACTCGGCTTAAGGGTCCAGGGCCCAGTGTTAAAAGTAGCATGCCCTCTTGCATTTACTCAGCCCAAGTGCGGCCAGTTCCTGTTATAGTTAGGCACCAGCTGGGATGGGATGGGATGGGCTGGAATGGGTAGCAGCTGAGAGGAGCTGAAAGTGGGGGACACTCGACTGCTGTGATAGTGTGAAAAATGCTGTCACGTTATCACTCCTGACATTTCCAGATTTTGCATTCGAAACATGCTGTTGTGAATTCCTTGTCAAAAATTCTTTTCAGATTCCCAATAATAAAAAAAAACCCACACTTTTGAGATTTCCACTCAGATGTTGGATTTGGCGTTCTAAAGTCCGGGGCTGATTTCCAGCCAAAAATGTGTTTGAGAGATTTCCCTGTCAGAACCTGATGCCTAGTCCAAAATGTTTTGAGATTTCTGTTCCAAGATGTCAGATTCTTTGTCAAAACTGTTTTTGAGATTTTCACACTCAAGATGCTAGATTCCCAGTCCAAAATGTTCCGATTTTCACACTCAAGGTGTTAGATTCCCAGTCCAAAATATTTTCACACTCAAAATGTTAGATTCCCTGTCCGAAATGTTCATATTTTCACACTCAAAATGTTAGATTCCCAGTCAAAAACGTTCAGATTTTCACACTCAAGATGTTAGATTCCCTGTCAAAAAGTTCAGATTTTCACACTCAAAATGATTCCCAGTCCAAAATGTTCAGATTTTCACACTCAAGATGCTAGATTCCCAGTCCAAAATGTTCAGATTTTCACACTCAAGGTGTTAGATTCCCAGTCCAAAATATTTTCACACTCAAAATGTTAGATTCCCTGTCCGAAATGTTCATATTTTCACACTCAAAATGTTAGATTCCCAGTCAAAAACGTTCAGATTTTCACACTCAAGATGTTAGATTCCCTGTCAAAAAGTTCAGATTTTCACACTCAAAATGATTCCCAGTCCAAAATGTTCAGATTTTCACACTCAAGATGCTAGATTCCCAGTCCAAAATGTTCAGATTTTCACACTCAAGATGCTAGATTCCCAGTCAAAAATGTTCAGATTTTCACACTCAAGATGTTAGATTCCCTGTCCAAAATGTTCAGATTTTCACACTCAAAATGTTAGATTCCCTGTCCAAAATGCTCAGATTTTCACTCGAGATGTTAGATTCCCTGTCCAAAATGTTCAGATTCTCACTCAAGATGTTAGATTCCCTGTCCAAAATTTTCAGATTTTCTCACTCAAGATGTTAGATTCCCTGTCCAAAATGTTCAGATTTTCACACTCAAGATTTTAAGATTCCCAGTAAAACACGTAAGCATATTTTCAGTGGTGAGATCCCCATTAATGTTGCTAGACTACCAGTAAAAAAAACTGTTGTGAAATTCCCTCACACAAGTCACCTGCTGTCGGTGGTAGCAGCTCCTCTTAATGCCACAGTCAGTTCCCCATCAAGCCAAATGAGATTTCCACTTTTAAAAAAAATGTTATATTCATAATCATGCTTTGTCAGATTCCCTATCTAAAGTTTTAGATTCCCAGCCAAAAATATGTGAATCCCTACCAAAAATGTCCCGATTTCCCAATAAAATTTACCTTGTCAAATTTCTAGTTTAAAAAGTGTCATATATCCTTTATCGAAAAGATTTTTGTAAGATTGCCAATTCATGACATTGACAGATCCCTAATCAGAAATAATGCTAAAAAAGCTTCGGTCCTGATATGCTTGTCAGATGCTTTTGTCAAAATTTGAGATTTTTGTCAGAATTTGAGATTTTTGTCAGAATTTAAGGTTTTTATCAAAATTTGAGATTTTTGTCAGAATTTAAGATTTTCGTCAACATTTGAGATTTTGGTCAAACTGTGCTGAAAAAAAATTCCCAGTTGGAAACATGGTTGGAAATTTCCCTATGAAAAAAAAAAAAGGTGAAACAGAGAACAGAATTCCCCCCATTCATAGAGGGTTTGGCATGAGGCGAATGGGCCCATACGTAGGTCATGCACATATGTTTGTGTCTCCCGTTGTCACCCTGACTCACACACCCCTCTCATAGTTGTGTGGCCAGTTTTCTTCCCCTGCCTTGGGTGTTGTGGTCTGTGTTGTGCATGGAGTGTGCTGCAGCCTCTGGTCTTGTCCTATCTGCCTGTTTTGGACTACTACGTCTCAGTCAATACTGTAACAACATCAACAACTGTCGTATCAAGACATAGAAAGACTGAGATACAGCTTGGATGAAGAAGTCTGAAATGAGTTTTTATTATTATTTTTTATTTCATTTATTCTTTTTTATATATCGAGGATAATGGAATAAGCACTCGTGTGCTTTTTTTTTACATCCAGTCCCGTGTGCTATGCGGTTTTGTAAATTTGTGTCCATCTTGAGTAATGTGTACAGGAACGTACTTGCCGCAGCGCGCAAATCCGGCAATACTCAGTCAAGGGCCCAGTGCTAAAATTAGTGCACCCCTTCCTTTTACCTAGTCCAAGTGTGGTCAGTTCCTGCTGTATTAGTAATCACTGGCTGGGATGGAATGGATAGCAGCTTAGAGTTGTTGAAAGTGGGGGAAACCTATAGCTGTGTTGCATTTTTGTTTCATGTAAAATAAATATTTAAAAAACAAACCAAAAAGTTACTTTTATCCTGTACCAAGGGCTGGTTTCAGGTCATTGGTTGTAGTGAAGGAAGTGGGGGGAGGTTAACGGATATTGTAAGCAGCAGCGGTATACAGGAATTAACACCTCATGCACAGGAGGAAAGTTACCTACATCGAGGTCACAGTTTGATGTTTTAACATCCTTGGTTCACTTCTCGCTTTTGCCTTAACCACTTCACATCTTCAATACGCTGTTTATTTCAGGACAGCTTCTCTGCTAAAGGTTAACATTTTTGTGTCTTTCCTCGGACTGCTGCAAAAAAATTTTTTTTTAACCCAGTTCGTCAGCTAGCGTCCCTGAGGTTCACCAATGGTGAGATTTTGCATATGCAACTTTTTGGGGACGGGATAGCTCAGTGGTCGGAGCACTCACTTTCCCCCAGCCAAGTTAAGCAGTGTCGAGCGTGGTTACCAGTTGGATGGGTGACCGTTTGCGCGCCTTGGCTTCAGTACAGTTCCCCCAGTTCACCCAGCTGTAAATGGGTACCTGCCCTCTTTAGGATCAGGGGAGGTAAAGCAGCAAGGGAGAGGAGATGGGCGCCGCCCTCAATATGCTGGCCCTAGAGAAGCTGAGGTCTCTGACGCCTCGCTTCCCTACGACCTTATAGGTTATGGGACTCCTTAACCTTTACCTTTTAACTTTTTGTGCCCACCATGAAGGTAACCGTGTTTTGATTTCGGACATGACAAACCAAGACACCTGTGTGCATGCGGGTTTTTTTGGTGTTTTTTTATATTTTGTCGTCCATTCCTACTGACACACAATCGCCTGTTCTTCCCAAAGGCTAAATGGGTTTTAACGTGTTCACAAGATGTTCTGCATGTGTTTTGCACACAGGATATCAGTTTATAGTCTCATGTGAAGGACTTTCGGAGGAGTGGAGTCAGTACAGGTGGTGGTAACTCCAGGGGAGATAAAAACCCTTTGAATGGGTGCATGGCCATGGCCATTTTAAAATAATTTATTTTATTTTATTTTAAAATAATTTATTTTATAAATTCAGCAATCATAATCAACTTGATAAAACCAGACATATTGGTATATCATTTGAGAGTTTGTCATGTGTAGTTATGATGTTAACAAAGAATGTGTTTTTTTTTCCATATCATATTTCTGTATCTTTGTGAGTTTTGTTGTATATTATTAATTCATTGAATGCCAAAACAAACAAAAACTTTTGATTTGGTTTGTCACATACTTGTCATGGCCTGGTGTAATCCTTTTTTTTTTAAAAGGGTAGGATTGATTTTTCACACAGTAAAGTTTTCTCATTCTCATGAATCACTTTTGTATTAGTAAAAAATAAAAATAATAATAAAATTGCCGTATTCACTGGAAAATGGATGAACTTTTTCTGTGCCAGTTACCATCTTGAGAAAAATCGGAATTACCTGGAAATCATCATCATTGTTAAAGGGAGAGAACTTGTCAAGAAAAATGGTTGAGTTAATAGCCTGAGTAGTTTCCCTTCAATCAGACGAGTGTACACCATGTCACTTTGTGACATCAGAACCATCATGGCTATTAATGGACTGTAGTGCTGAAGAAAAGTTTGTATGTGTGTACGTGTGTGTGTGTTCTAACTTTTTTTTAAGACAGCAGACGTAAAAGGAACAACAGGTTGATTATTTATGAGCAAATGTCACAGAACTCGAACTCAAAAGATTTATTCACAAAAAGGCCATTGGCCCATACATGAAGGGGGGTTGCCGAACTGTTTAGTATTTTAGTGAAAAAAATCAGGAAGCACAACAACAACAAAACCAAACCAAAATGTTATTGTATAACCACAACCACCACAATAAAAATTCAGTTAAAAAAAAAAAGACTTAAGAAACCAAGATATCTCTTATTCTAAAGGCTTTACACAAATATAAAGCAAGGCTGCGCACAATCTCAGGGTGACTAGATGCCATGAGTAGACAGAATCTAAATAAATTAGGCTGTCTACTATACTTTACCGGAATGTAATTCTGTCTTACATCTTCTAATACTGGACAGCACAGCACAAAATGAACTTCATCTTCCACTGTTTGCTTACATAATGGGCATAGCAACCTGAGGTCATCATCATCATGTTCTATATATATCTAAATTTATTAACATTTATGTCTGATACACCAAGTCTAAACTTAGACGTAATTCTTTTCAAATGTATGTCCATATCATATCCAAATGTCACAGAGACTGTACGTGTCATGCTTTACCTGTAGAAGTTGGCTTCATCAGAGTGTTTGGGTTTTTTGGTTTTTTTTGTTTTTTTTTGGTTTTTGTTGTTGGTGAGGTTGCTTTGTTTGTTGGGGTTTTTTAAAAACAAATTATTGTTGTCACGGTTGCATGAATATGTACGCGAGTGTGATGTGTGTAGATATTGTAGTTGTCTGTCTTTATTCTACGGTGACTTCTGTCCTTTCGTTTTGTGTATTAGATGGGTAACTATTATTTTCTCCATAAAAGTACCTCTGTGTTCGTTTTTTAAAAATTTTTTATAGATATTGTCTTCTGACCGCATGGGTTCTTCTTCTGAAATAATAGTCCTTTTTTTTTTCTTTCCTCAGTGATTTTTTTTTTTTTTTTAGTGTTATTTTTCGTCTTCACAGAATTCTTTCATTGAATTTTTCCTGCAGTACCTTTTTTATTGTTGTTTGTTTTCCTTTTTTTTTTTCTTTGTCTATTCATTGATCTCCCTGCCTCAACAGTTCTACGGAGGAATTGTTGAAGCATGGCCATTGGATCTCATTACGTGGGCCTACCAACATTGGGGGGTGGGGGGTTCTGTAACTGATGTCACAACAGATCTTAGTACGCACAAGTTTATTGTTGGAGGGTCAGGTGTACATCTTCATTGGTGAAATGGACCAGTGTATCTAATATTGTGGATCGGTGGTCTAGAGGTAACGCGCCTGTCTAGAAAGCGAAAAGTCCGGGTCGGAAGTGTGCGGTGGTTCGAATCCTGTTTGGACCTGAAACTTTTCCCCCCATCCGTTAGACCATGAGTGGTGGTCTGGGTGCTCGTCTTTCGGTGAGACGATAAACCGAGGTCCCGTTTGTTATACATAATTATTTAGTACATGTAAAAGAACCCACGGCAACAAGAGTTGTCCCTGGCAAAATTCTGTAGAAAAAAGCCCACTCTGATAGGGAAACAAATTTGATGGTTGACGTTTTTCAGGGGTTTTGTGTGTGTTGTGTTTTCAGACGCAAGTTCTGTCGGTGGGATTGTGCTGCTAGTGGTGTCGTTGGTCGTCGTCTACTTCATCAATGCCAGGGCCGAGGTTCTCTTCGCTCACCGGGGAGTCATGAGAGATTACCTCTTCGATGTGAACTCCTGAAACACTTACCCTTTTCCTCTCCTCTCCTTTCCTTTTCTTTTTCTTTGTTTATGAAGGGAGGGGAGGGTTGTCTTTTTTGTTTGGTTTTTGTTCGTTTCTGGTTTTTGAAATTGACAGCACTGATGTTTTTTTTTTTTTGTTTTTGGGAGGGGGGTATGAATGGTTGTATATGTGATAGGTTTTTTTTGTGTGTGAAACGTAAGTTTAAGAATTGACTGAAATGTTTTTTGTTTTTTTTTAAACATGCATGCATATTGTTTTATCAGCTTTGTGTGTGTGTGAGAGAGAGGGGGGTGGTAATTCAGTCTAGTGTGTGAATGTGTGTGTATGCATGTGCGCGCATGTAGATGTGAAGTATGTTAATTGTTGTTTTTATATCATGCCATTTGATATATTCGTTCTTGCATTGACATTAGCATAAAATGAGACACATTTTTTTTTAACATTCTGTAGATAGTGTTCTCCATCTCAGATTTGTTCATTCTAAAGCCTGTGAGCCATTTCTTCTTCTTTTTTTTTTGGAATAATCTTACATTTCCCACCCATCATACAGATAATAAAAATCATCACCTCACTCAGGTTAAACAGTCTCAACCAGGACTGGTGTGTTAACTTTGATATGAAATCCTTGAAATCATTCACAGCAACATACTGTACAAATATAAATCGTGCAATATCATAAGGCATGACTTGCACCGTGTACAAACGTTCTTACTACTACTTGGGTTTGAAATTTCCTTGTCATTTTGAAAAAAAATTGCTTTGTGTGGTGTGAAAAAGATACATGTGAACATGTTTGGGATTTTTTATTTGGAGAGGTGGATTCAGACTCTCTCTCTCTCAATTTTTCTTCAGCTTGCGAGCTTTTACCGGTTTTTTGTGGTTCTTTTTAACAAGATTTGTTGTTATGGAAATTGTAAATTGAGACACAACTCTAGTCACTCATACTTCCATAGCAGTTTCAGAGTAATTTTGAAGCATGTTCTTTTGGATTCGTCTGAATGATGGTGGAATGTATTTTCTTGTTTTTGTTTTCTAAAACTGCATGGGAAAGACAGGTAAGTTCATGTTGTCATCTTGATTTGATTACAATATGTTTGCGTTGAGAGTTCATATTTTCACTGAAGAAAAGACGTGTAAATCTTGTGGTGAATGGTCTAAAACAACACCAACAACAAAACCCCACAGTAAAAGAAGAATTGAGATCCTATTGACCCCATGCCTCCATCTATGTATAAACGTTCCTTCCACTTGTCTCACTCCCCTCTGTATGTGCGGCGAGCATGTTGTTGACATTCATGATCTTGAATTGAGAAGACAGAGAGAGATAGACAGAGAGAGGGGGAGAGAGAGAGGGGAGGAGAGAGAGACACACACAGAGGAAGAGAGAGAGGGAGAGAGAGAGACAGACAGAGGGAGAGAGAGAGAGAGGGAGGGAGAGAGACAGACAGACAGAGAGGGAGAGAGAGAGAGAGGGGGAGAGAGAGAGAAGGACTTGAAGGTTTGGATCTACCATTTCGTTCTTTCCATTTTCCATGCCATCCTCACCTTAATCATTGATTTCTTTTTCCCGTTCCTCAGCTAGAATTCCTGAGGTTCACCAATGGTGAGAACTTGTCTCCGCGACCGGTTTTTTGGTGTTTTTTTTAACTCACCGTTAAGGTAGCCACATTCCTACTTCAGGGGATATTCATTGATTATCCTTTGACTTCGCTCCCGTAACTCTTTGAGGAGTTGTTGCGACGCGGTACTGATGTTTTTCAGGTAGTGTGCATGCGCAAGCTGAATTTTGGTAGAGCCCATCCCTCTCCGGGTAGCAGGATGCATGCTGAGTATGTTCATATCATCTCTGGCTATAGCTGGCCTGCTCTGCTACAAAAGCTGGACAGTTTTACTTTTAGTCTGTTCGCAAGAATGTTCTCTGTGTGTGTGCACGTGGGATCTTGGTTTATAACCCTATCCGAAGGACTTCCAAGGGAGTGGAGTCCGTACCAATGCTGACTCCAGGGGAAAATTCCTTTCGCATGGAAATCTCAGTGGAGACACAAACCTGCTTCCTCGATTACTGTCGGACCACAAGTTGGATGTTCTATCCACTAGGCTTATCTGCCTGTGTCAGTTGAAAACAATTGAAGCAGAATACACACACACACACACTGTCAGTATTGTAATTGCCCTTCATGGGATGATTAAAGTGTTTTTGACTTTGACTTGACTTGACTTGACTTGACAAACACATACAAGCTAAAATCTAAGAGCTGTGGTATCTGTGCTTCAAGTGCACAAAAATGGTTGGCAACTTTTCTTTTTTTGGGGGGTGGATTGTGAACAAAATTACTAGTGCACACAGATGTGCAGCTGTGTGAGAGAGAGAGAGAGAGAGAGGGGAGAGAGAGAGAGAGAGAGAGAGAGAGAGAGAGAGAGAGAGACACACACACACACTTTGATAATGATCATTAGATACAAATATTGTATTTATTTTACCCTATCATTGACATTGAACAGCCACATTTGCCTTGTAAAAAAGTATCATGAATTTGGATTTTATTCTTATTTCTAGTTGTTTTTTCCTTCACAGTCATCTATAGTTATATCAGCATCCTAAGTTTACATTTGTGTAGTAAAAGTGTTCACTGTAGAACCACATCTGTACATATGCTTGCATGAAACAATAATAAGAGTACCAGTCCTTTCAGATCATAGCGGTTTCTTGTTGTAAGAGAAACTACCTGTTTTCTTCAGCGGCCCAGAAATAAGTGACTTGAGATTCTGTAAGACTTGAGCAGTTTTTTCCACATGGATAGGTTCAAATATGAAGATTATTGTCTTTTGATCATGGGCAAATTTTAGGGGGGTTTAAAGGTCATCATTGTTGTGAAGTGTTTTTTTTTGAGTGGGGGGGGTTGTTGTCTTTTAGCTAGAGGTCTGGGGTTCACAGTGGTGAGATTTTGTGTATCTGACCATTTTTACCCACATAGCTGCATTCCATTCCCACTTTGGGAATATTCTTGTGTTTAATATCAAAATAATTTATAAATGCTGCTCGGTTGGGTGTTTTTTCACTCTGAGGCTAGCAAAGTGGTGTTAGTTGGGGCTTTTTTTTTTTTTTTGGTGGGGGGGGGTGGTCTCTCTCTCTTCATCATTTCTCATCTCTTTCTCTCATAAATGCTAAGGTTTTGACCATTGTGTTTTTGCAAAGAGCATGTCGGTTTTAGCAATGCACAAAATGTTTGGTTGAAATTCTGAACACATATGAGCAGTATTGTTTAGTGTTGATCATTTGGGGGTGGGGGGGGGTGTTGTTTTTTTTCATCAATTGTGTGCTTTTTAAAACTTTTATTTCATATTTCCTTCAATCAAGAGATGATGGCAGTTTGTCATTCTACTGTAGACTTGATCTCTTCTTTGGTAGGGTCTCAAAATGAAAGAATACGTGGGCATCGATTCCTGGACAAAGCTGTGTATATAATCTGATCATTATCCATGTGTAAACCATGTAGTGAGTGTATGGTGTAAATGTTGCCACTACTTCCTATCGCTACCTACTAGTATGAATACGATTTATATGGTCTGCATGAAGCATAATATTGATTTTGATGTCGTCTCTTCTTCTTCTTCCTTTTTTGTCACGTTTCTCCCAGGGGAGGTTTGACATTGATGATCCTTGATGTAGTATCTGTACTAAATAAGGTATTTGAGCTTGCATCAATATAATCAAGGGTACCCTCTGTTTCTGCACTGAAAGTGCAACTGAACTTAAATGTAAAGAGAGATGTTTTGATTTGCTGCATTGAAAGTATGATAAATTCTTAGCAGACACTTTTTTTTTGCGGCAAGGTTCATTTTATTTACTGAAAGTGAGATTGAGCTTGTATTGTACGTTTGCAAGTAGTGTGTATTTTTGTAACAGAAAGTGTGATGGAATTTTTTACTGATGATAGTTGCAAGCACCAGGATTTTTTTGGGGATTTTTTTTTTAAAACTGAAAGTGTGATTGAGCTTTGTACAATTGCAATGTTTAGGGTAGCGTTTACTTCCGCGTGGAAAATGTGATTGATCTTGTATTATGTTTTTGAGTGAGAAGTGATTTGATCTTGTATTACTGTTTTTGAGTGAGAAGTGTTTAGGGTTTTTTTGTTGTTGGGTTTGTTTGTTGTTGTTTTTTACTGATGTATGCTTTGTGCTGTACTGACTCAGGGTTAACACTGAACAATGAGAACAAGTTCCAGGTCAGATTTTGCAACTTGCAAAGTATAAGCTCTGAATAAAAGAAGGTCAGGGGGGGGGGGGGGGGGGGGGGGGGGAACAAGAAAAAGTGGGGAGAAGGGGCTCTGCCTTGGTGCAGTGGTTAGAACACTGGCTGAAGGTTTGGAAGTCAGGGGTTCAGTCCTGTGTTATATCAGTGGGAACTGTTCAGGCTCCAACAGTTTCCTGCAGTGATTTAGGCTCAGTGATGAGGACTAGGGCTTGTCAGATCACAGGGTGAAGTATTCTTCACATTTTGGATGTGGATTTTGATGTGTTGCTCAGATTCTTTGACTGATTTTGCGGATGTTTGAATTCCGTGGGTTTGGTTGGTGCTTGAGTATACTTTGAAAGAGAACATCAAGACAGCTCCGTCACGTATTCTCTTAATTCAAACAGTCTCATTTCTTGATTTTTGTCATACCATCATTATCCGTAACCGTCATGCAGTCTCTCAAAAATAACTGCATTCATGTACTCGTTAATGATTATGTATCTTATTTTTGAAAATTTGTCTCTTGATTCAGTACCCCTTTTCTCACAGCAACTTCCAAGTTTTGATGTTGGTTTTAGACTTTTACTGCTGCGAGTTTAGTGACATAGTTTATGAAAAACTGTCAAAATGTTTTTTAGATTCATGGAAAACTTGTCAACAATTTTCAGATTAATAAAAAAAAAAAAAATTTTTATTTTAACCCTGTCAACCTAGGGATGCAGTGACAGCCACCACTCGATTTTCTCTCACACTGCATGATTCAGCCTATTGCTGTTGGCAGTAGAGGGCTTAGAAAGTGAAGATCTTGTATAATAAGTTAGAGCAGAAAAAGTACCATTCCTTTGTAGTGGTATTGCCCCTTTTATGCTCTAGGGTCTAAACAGCTTCCTATTGGCTCTGTGGGCATCACGAACAAATCAGAATGTTACTTTGAAGTCCTAGTATGGCTGCCTAGATGGCAAAGCACTTCGAAAAATGTCATACATGCGAACTTCCCATCCAGTGTGTGCGACATTCTCACAGCGATTCCCAGGTAGGGCGAGTGAGTCAGAGTGCATGTTCTGGGCACCCCAAGGGTGTTAAGCTGGGCAATGCCCAACAGCGACAAACCTGAGCATGAAAGATAAGGATGCAAGTCCGCAGCTTTTGGATATAATGTTGATGTCCACGTTTCAAAACATAGTGTGTTCACCGAGATGATATTGACCGTTTGCGACCCACCAATTTACATAGGAAAAAATGGACAGCAGGAATAAAGGTGATGCACTTTTCTTTTCATTTCAGATTTTTCTACCCAATCTTTTTCTTCACTATGAAAGCATGTGTTTACTTTTTAAAAGGCGGTTTTCATTTTTTCAATTTAGAATTTAACTCTTACGTTGCCATAGGCAACTTTAGTCAACAGTACTGAACAACCACCATTGGCAACTTTCATCAACAGCACAGGTCATGTTAAAAAGGACAGTTTTTCATACACCTACAAGATTTAACACCTACAATGGACTTGTGCACGAGATACCAGACATATCATCCTTCTCCCCTCTGCCCAGTTTTGAGTGGAAAAAATGACTCGGACTGAATGCCGAGAAATCAGTAACAGCGCTGAAAAATACTTGGCGCTGAATAGTTCTTCAATCAGAAACTTGACGGTGAAAGAGTTAACATCCTGAAGGTGTGTTCTCGTGACCACTCAATTTACTAGAGTCTATTAGAAAGAGCTATATATGTAGCATTGTCTCTTTGTTGTGTAGGAGCAAAGGTTGAAAATGGTGAATGTATAAATTTAGCTATTTCATTGAAATGAAGTCAGATATTTTTATGAGAATGCAAGAGACTCACTTCTGCTAGATGCTCTGTCCTGATGTGGGCCCTTGTGGTTGGCTGGGTTATAAACGTGAATAAATGATCTGATGGGATTCACTGGCGACATCCATGAAGAACATTCCATACGAGTGTGTGAATGAGACTGGGTTTTTTGTGTGCTTATCTGAATAAAAATTTGTCATTTGATACAAACCTCGACTGCTGATGTATCTTTTGAATACTAGAGCTGAATCTTTCTTTTCACACACACACACTCCCAATTCACACTCCACTCTCCCCAAAAGTCCCTGTGCAAACGCACGCAGAACATCTTGCACGCACGTTAAATCATTCTGCTTTTCATAAGAGTAGGCCATTGTGTGCCTGTGGAGAACAGATGACAGAATTTACAAAACCGCATACACACAGGGACTGGATGTAAAAAAGCACATAAGTGCTTATTCCATTATCCTTGATGTAAAAGATACACACGCACGCGTGCACGCAGCCATACAGTTTTTAAATAAAAATTCATAAACTTGCAGACTGTTAAAATGCCAAACCAAAATGAATATATATGCAAAATAGAAATTCTTTATTTTAAACAAAAATAACGGCGTCTACTTTGGGCATATAAAAATAAAAAGGCTGTCAAAGTGCGGTCCAAAAAGACAACCCCAAAATCACAAACTGCAAAAAATGTCAAACTTGACCATGCCCTAAATGAAACCAAAGATGCATTGTGAGGAAACAGAAAATGACCCACGTACGTCGACAGTGTGGAGAGAACAAAACCGCAATACCTGTGCGTAATAATGTCCAACACAGAGCATCTATATGTCATATTCTTATGTCTTGAATATTCTTCTCTCAATCATATTATTTCTGTCATATTCTTAATTCCAGATGTCATATCTTTATTTCTGGGGTCGCATTCAGGCCATCTGTCAAAAGGAAATGCAATGCCATGGTTCTAACTCTAAGCCACATTTTGTTTGAATTGTATGTATGTGTGGATACTTGCTGAAGTAAAGGAGAGAACTTTTACTTACACCTGCACTGCAGCCTATGCTTGCTACATGCATAGGACCTTAGTAATAATACTGGCTCAAAAGGGCTAGCACCAAGACTATCACTCAAGGTCAAGTGGAATGGTCAAGCAAAGACTTAAATTCAAGTATTCTTTTACTGTATGTGATCTCCGAGTCTGATAAACAACACATACTACATGTAGCATATTTTCAAACCCCTAAATCTGGAAGGACACCAGTATTGGACCTGAAGATCCTAACAGTAACACACACAAAAAAAAGTCCTAAGTTTGGGTTATCCAGAAAAGGGATGTGGCTCATGATGAATACGGTATAACAAACTGACACTGATGTTTCTGACTGCTACTTTTCCACAAAAACAAAGAGAACTTTTCCTTTGAAACTTAAAGCACACTTGGTATTAACTGAAAGTCTCTTAACCACTCGTGTTTCTGACTGACAGGACTTAATACTTGAGATGAGCTGTCATGATCCCAAGGCCTGTCATCTATCCAGACATGGGCAACTGCTCACCTCATACTCTGACAACTCCGAAAGATAAATCTGATTGTGAAGAGCATTCAAACCCTGAACACGCATTTCAAATCTACAGAACTGTACAAACCCTTGTATCTGCAAAGGGGAAAAAAACAACAGACGAGCAGTAGCAGGAGCTGATGAAATACATTTAAAAGTACAATATGATGATGAACACAAACACTGTGCGAATAGCCATATGTAGCATATGGAGACCCTTTCTTGAACACAAAGGTGAATAAGCATAGACTTTTCTTTGAACACAACAGTGGATCACACGAAGTACGAAATAATAACAAAGATCATGGTTCTCTCTCTCTCCCTCTCTCACACACACACACAATGCAAGGCGTATCAGGTGTATCTTTAAACATAAAGACGGACATGAAACTTCTCTCTCTCTATCTCTCTCCCTCTCTCTAACACACACACACAATGCAAGGCATTCAGGTGTATCTTTAAACATAAAGACAGACATGAAACTTCCAACACCAGAAAAAAGGACTTAGGAAAACTGTAGGAACCAATGTTTGTGCCAGTCAGACATGAACACTGTGGATATAATCCTATCATGTACACACAAAATGGGGACACACTGTGGAGAATAAGTTCAATGACCCACCCTTGAACACTGTGAAAGACACCCACCCCTGTGCACTGAAGGTCAACATCAAGACTGGAACTCTGAAAAACCTCTTTCTGAATGCACACAGGTGAACATAATAATGGGGGGAGGAAAATCTTAATACCAAGTATAACACAAAGACAGATGCTAACAGTAACAGTGCACAAAACTATACACACAAATGAAGATATGTACACTACACAGACCTACCCAAGTATACAATCATGAACACTTGAACACATTATACATGATGAAGTTGGCCATAAATATATTACACAGCGAGGCCTAACCTGTATCCTTGTATGATCCACACAAAACAAAACATTGAGCATGTACTTGAACCCCGTAGGGGTGCTTACTTTTGTACAGAATACATGGACACTACAAAATGATTTACCCCGACACAAGGTTATGGTTTTGCTCTTCACACACACACAAAAACCAACAAAAAATCTGTGACAGTACCTAAGGGCATTTGTAAGCCAGTATGCTACTGCTAGTAAAGTATAGGGTGTATGCTGGGTATTTTTATGTTTATACCACCTGTTACAATGTGTCAACACTTTATGAAAGATTGGATTTTTCATTTGTTCACTAAATGAAAAAAAAACAAAATTGTTCTCAAGCTGTTATGTGTGCACTCACATATGGGACCTTAATTTTTGCAGTCTCGTATGTAGCATAGGGCTGTGCGCAAAAAACTGACCATGAGAACTGCGCTGGGGAGACATGAACTGTGTACAAAATCAATTCTTGTATACAATGTGAACACTATATGTGTACTAATTTCTCAACAAAATGTTAAGACACTTATCTTTGTACACCAAGTTAGAAATGGACACTGTACAGGCTTTTCTTTGGGTACAAATATGATAACTATATATAATACAGATACTCAACTGTCACATAATTGGACATATGCAACAAAAATTATCCAAAACACCTACACAAAATAAAACCTTAAATATTTGCACACAACTATAAAAACTTATCTTTGTTGAAGTGCACAGAGTAGAACAAAAAAAGTTCTGTAGAGGACTGCTTTGCTTACACAAACATGGAAAAACAAAACAGGAAAATATCTTCCTGTCCCAGCAGCAAGATTACCTGATTGACCAAGGATTTAACCATTTTTTTCCCCTTTAAAAAAAATGGAAGCCTTGCTTTTCAGCACCACTTGATCATTAGCTATCTTAGGCTAGTTCAAACAAACACACAAAAAAGTCTGAAATGCAGTTTTGACCAAAAACTGTTTCTCCTGTGTTGTTCAAAATCTCAAGAAATAAATTTTTTTAAAAAGGCCTACACTATGTTACATCGTACAATTCTGAATGTACTTCAGCAAAATGTGTTTAACTCTGTAGACAGAGTCGGATTTAAATTTACAACCAATGAGAATGCCTACATTATTTAACAACAGTTTTGAAGTGACAAAAAGTCCTTATCAGATGAACCATGGTAAATAATAAGTTATTTATTCAAATTTAAATTCTTTTATTTCAAGGATAACGAAATAAGCACTCATTGCCTCATGTGCTTTTTTTTATATTTTTTTTTTACATCCAGTCTCAGTGTGCATGCAATCTTGTCAATTTTGTCATCAGTTCCAGGGCAAACAATTGCCTACTCTTCTGAAAGTGATCCGATATTTCCATAGCAAAATAAAAACCACATACACACAAATAAAAGATTCCCTTTTTTGTGTGTGTAAATTTCAATTCTTTAAAATCGGGAAATGAAAACACTTGGTTATTGTATCTGGGAAAATCCAAATATTCTTTCGCCGAATTATCAGTTGATATGATGAAAGTTCAATGTTTAATTAATTAATCACTTTAAGAAGCTATAATAGGATAGTCTGGGTCCTTCAGGTTTGTGATAGAACCCGAAAGTCACAGTAGTCTTGCCCTTGTCACATATATAATGATATATAGATACAAACTGGCCACTTCAGTCTCACTTGGGAGGTGGGCTGAAAACTCTAACATGAACTTTTTATTTATTTATATTTTTATTCTTGTATTTGGGGGATAATGGAATAAGCACTCATATGTTTTACTCCAGTCCCTGTGTGTATGCAGTTTTTGTAAATTTTGTCATCCATTCCCACCGGCACACGATGGCCTACTCTTCTAAAAAGCTGAACGCGTTTTAACGTGTGCGCAAAATGTTCTGTGTACATTCCAATAAGGGACCTCAGTTTATAGTCTCATCCTAAGGACTTTTAGGGAGAGTGGAGTCAGCACTGATGTTAACTTGATGTTAGCAGCTTGCAGAAATAGATTACAATAGATCATCATTTCTCCTGTTTATTTTAGATTCGACCACACTCCCACTTCCGTGTTTTTGTTTGGGAGTTGTTGGTTGTTTTTGTTTTGGTGGGGGGGTATGGGGTTGGTTTTTTTTGGGGGGGAGGTTGTTTCTATTTTTTCACTTAGATCAGGTTAGTTTTCAAGATGTATCTTTGGCCAAGGACCAAAGGTGTCCAGCTCATCAACTTTGCACTTTTGGAAATGATGGTCATGCTTCTGATCAGAAGAAAGAATGTGGCCTTTTGTTCTTGGGTTATCGTCATTTCTTTTCTTTTTTTTTTTTTGGGGGGGGGGGGGGGGGGGGGGGGTCTTTTTTTGTAATAATGCAATGTCTAACAATGAAAAAGTGTTGCGGAATTAGAGTTACAACAATAAAGAAAGATAACATCTTAAAACAACTGACAACCCTTCAACAACAAACTTTCTATAAACCCCGCTTTATAACTTGGCCAAAAAATCAAACCAGTAACACGAAGTATCAGCCTCTTAAAAACAGTTCTCAACGCTTCAACGTCAAACATTCCAAAACAAGTACCTCCCCACCCCCCTCCCCCAGATCAATCAACCCCCACTGCGTCACAAAAAACCCCAAAACATTAAAAAAAACCAACAATAACAACAAAACCCCCAAACCTTGCAACAGAGAGGAAAACAGATCCCAGGTTTGCTGTAGGCACCTCTGAGATGACGGCAACAGACAAGGGGATTTGGAAGAATGGGAAGAGGGTCGGGGAGGGAGGTGGGGGGGGGGGGGTGGAGGGAGGCCAGGGTTTGGCATAGTGAGGGGTGGGCAAGGCAAGGACAGGCAGATGCACAGGCAGGCAGGCAGGTAGACAGCTTTATCCCTTACTGACCAGGAGCTGGTTGCCGGTCACGGCTGCTTTCTGCGATGGTTGTTGGGTAAGGGGACGACGGAACAAGAGAATGTGAGGCTCTGCAACACACACAGCGTTTCGTAAGAGCAGGCCATTGCTTGCCGCCGGTGGGAACAGATGACAGAATTTACAAAACCGCATCCACACGGGGGACTGGATGTAAAAAAAATCACATAAGTGCTTATTCCATTATCCTCGATATAAAAGAATAATAAAAATAATAATAATAGAACAACTTTCTTCCCTGAAGTCGGAATGTGCCTACCTTAGTGGTGGGTTAAAATGGTCACGTTATATGCAAAATTCTCACGATTGGTACCTTGGAGTTGAAGCCGAGAAACGAAAAAAAAAAACAACTTTTTTTTATATAATATTCTTGTAGTAATATTTTTACCACAATGTAGAATATTGCCCTGCATGAAATATGGCCTGTACCAAGGACTGTGCCATGTCAGTGCAATGTTTCTCATTACAGTAATTTGAGTAAAGCATTAATTAAAAATTTTTTACTAACCCTTTTCCTTTGTGTGTGATATCTTCAGTTTAACGTCTATTCACATTTAGTGATTTTAGACGGGAAAAATCCAACAAGAAAAAGCAAACGATAACTGAAAAATGTCAGATTATAGTACTGAATAAAAACCAACTTTAACATACTACAAAAACTGAGATATCGGACTTTTTATCAACCCTAACACAATGTCCAACAGTAACGATGGTTCAGACAGAATCTGATCCATTGACAAACTAGGTACAGCAGGTAAAAATGCTTTTAAATGTCCACAATAAAAAATAACATGACTATTTTGTGTGTGTGTGTGTGTGTGTGTGTGTGTGTGTTGTGTGTGTGTGTGTGTGTGCTTTGTTTGCATTGTAATTTGTACAGCAGTTGAACTCATGGCAGATATTTTGGAGTAAAGACAGGATGTATCATGAAAGATCAGTTTCACACAAAATTCAACCTTCTCCCTATAGGTAGCCTACTATAGCGTAACCAACAATCTACCAACACTTCCTGCCGTATCACCCACTATTGGGTTACGATACCATACAAATATGCTTAGTGCACGTGTACTGAGAAAGAGGGCTTCTCTCCCTTAACGTAGGGATAGTGTTATTTCTCCTCTAGCCAAAGATGTACAATTACCATTCAAAGAACTGAAAATCTACAGTGTTTTAAAAAAAAAAAAAAAGCCCCAAACCAGAGAAAGTTAATCAGCATTAGAATTTAGAATTTCAGGAATTGCAATTCCTCCCCCCCCCCCCCCCCCCCCCCCCCCCCCCCACCCCCCCTTCCCCAAATCCTCCAACTCTAGGAAGAGATGAGCAGCAGTCTTCAGAAAAGAACTTAAGCCCTATTCTTGCACATGGTATCTAGACCCCCTAATTTCTCACACTGGGATTACTACCAGTACTTGACAGCCGACCGTTGAAGCACACGCACACATCACCTTAAGTTGTACATGACAATCAGCCCTTCCTGAAATCTTAAGTAATCCTGAACAGTAAAAGAAAAAGCAAGAAGCTGCTTATCTTTCTAATATACTTTTTTTTAAAGCTAAAAGAACAAGCAAATGACAGTGAGGGAGGTTCTGTATTTGACAGCTTCGAGTGAGGATACTGGCTGAATAAAAATCCTTGGGCACTTTGTTAAAAAAAACACACACAAAAATCACATATACTACTGCAGGTAGGGAAGTTTCTTGTCTAGCACTGACCTGGAGCATGGACCATGTAGTGGATCCATCCTGGAGACTGCTGGACCCCCAGGTTTCTCCACTCTGTCTCTGTCATCAGCCGCTGTTTGGGCACCAGCTTGGCTATGTCAGGGGGCAGGATCACATGTCTGAAGTCGCAGCAAAACAATAGACAACGTTAAAAGCAACCAAAATTAAGACGTTGATTTTTTTTTTATCAGAATTCAAGTTGTCTCAACACTGTGAATGATCTCTCCTTTCTTCAAGATGAAATTTAACTCAACACAACAGATGCAAAATGTTGCACCTGTTTAGTTTACAATACTGCATTGCGCCCGAAAGTAAATTCAGAGCATTTTACTTTATTGCCCTTCCAACCCACTGAGGCCATATTTCTTAAATCCATTTCATTATCACAATACTAAGGCTTTCACCGTATGAACAATTTAACTTAAACTTAATTTAACTTTTATAAAAACTTTCAGTTTCCGTCTACAAATTATTAAGTAGACTGTGCAGCTAGAATTTGGTAAAATCAATATAGAATTAAGTAAATAATTTTTATTTTATAAACTTAAGTCAAGAAGAATATTATTAATATAACTTAGTAGGACATTACCTGTACTCATAAATGTCATCATAATACTTTTCAGAATAGGCAATCTGGTCAGCTGGCATGGTGCTGCAAATTCCTTCAGATGCAATCTGCAAAACATACATTGATACATTTTATATTTTTGAAATCCAATCTATACTGTACTACTACTAGTCTGTAGTTTATAGTTGTAATACTAATATATATACTTTTTGTGACCATACCATGGCCACTAGACTGGCACAATGTGCAACTCAATGTGCAACTCATACTTACTAACTTAGTTTTTCATCTGTTTTGAGCGTTTGACTTGCCGAGTTGCTCATACATGAGTCAGCTGTAGAGTAGTGCTGCTAGTTTATGTGACATCCTGGCTACAATTAGGAGTATAACTTACCGTGAGGGTGTGACGATCAACAAAAACAACAATGTAACGCGAAACAAAAACAGAAAGTCAACTGTCACCATATGACTATAATTTAGTGACTTACAGAATCCCATCTAGCTCAGTCTCTCATAATACCCGCTATGGTAAGAACTGCGCCTCAAAAATTAATCTAACTAAAAACTCTCCCAAGGTGAAAAACTGGGTACATGTTAGCAAACCAACGTACATAATTTGAAATAAGTTTGCCAAATGAGTCACTGGTTACACGTGCAAAACGATGACTGTTGTATTTTGCGCCCACTTTCCCGATTTGTTTGCAGACGCAACTGAAAGTTTTTATAAAAGTTTAATTTTCAGTTCCAGTTATACATAATTGGAAAGAATCTAATACCCGTCATAAATTATGATCTTTCAACTGGTTAAGTTTTAAAGCAATTTTAGTTTGCATCAACATTTGATGAGCTATTTATATGACTTTTTCTTTTATTTTATCTTTTTAATTTCCCTTCCCATTTTTTAACCAGCACTGAAAAAAAAATGGCTTTCGTTGCGAGGTAAGCATGCCTTAGTTAAGTTTTGAAAAACAGTCGTAAAGAAGTACGAAAACCTGACATAAAATTATAGGCTATGATATGAAGGGGAAAGTGGTGGTTTTTTTCAAAACAGGTGTTGGGAAAATGTTAATATTGCTCATTTTAAAGGTACTGTCATTGATATGGTGAGTTATGTAAAGAAAACGAAAGTAGACATACTTGCGATCATAATTCCATTGTCTTTTCAGGAATGTGCTCCGGTCGTCGAAAATACTTATAGCAGAACGCTTACTCTTATCACGATATTATCGTTTTCAGCTCTGGCACATTTTTGTCAACATAGATATACTTTTCCTGCATACTTTTTTTTTCATGTATGGTTATTGTTGACCTTCACGCTTCGTGTTGACCTACGGTAATTAGAATATGTAAAAATGAAGGATCAGTCAGCATTGGTGGCAGAACGATCACAAACCTCCGCTTCGCAGATGACATTGATGGAATAGCAGGATCAGAAAAAGAGCTTGCCAGCCTAACAGAACACTTGGATAAGGCCTCTAAAACATACGGCATGGAAATCAGTGCAGAGAAGACCAAACTGATGACTAATAACACCAACGGCATTAGCACTGATTTCAGGGTTAATGACCAGAAGCTGGAAACAGTTCAAAGCTTCAAGTACCTGGGAGCCATTGTATCCGACCAGGGATCCAAGCCAGAAGTAGTATGCAGGACTGCACAGACAATAACAGCTTTGTCAAAACTAAACACCATCTGGAGAGATAAGAATATCTCACTTATCTCCAAGATCAGACTAATGGGCCCCGCTTGTCATATCCATATTTCTGTATGCTTTGAATCATGGCACCCTGACTGCAGATTTGGAGAGGAGAGTACAGGCAGTGGAGATGAGATGCTTTCGGAGACTCCTTGGCATCTCTACAAAGACCACATAAGCAACGAAAGCGTGCATAACAGAATCCAGCAAACCATTGGACCCTATGAGAACCTTCTAACGATCGTGAAAAAGCGTAAACTTAAGTGGTTTTGGGCATGTCAACAGATCCCAAGGAATTACAAAGACAGTTTTGCAAGGCACTGTCCAAGGAGGAAGAAGAAGAGGCAGACCAAGGAAGAGCTGGGAGGATAACATCAGTGAATGGACAGGCCTAGAACTCAACAAAACCCTGAGAAAGGCAGAACAGAGAGAAGAATGGAGGGAACTGGTTGCTGAGTCTTTGAGGGTGCCCCCACGGTCGTCAGACTACGGGACAGATAGATAGATAGATAGAAAAATTTTACATAACTAACTTTTGTCGGACTTCAGGATCAATACGGCAGTTAATACACTTGATAATGAACATCAGTGAACACCCACTCTCCCAACGTTGTTCAATATTTCTGTTTGCATTCACATCAATTATTGGCTTGTTACAAATTAGGCAAAAAGATCTAGTCCTCTCAAATCAATTGATTAGTGTGTGTGTGTGTGTGTGTGTGTGTGTGTGTGTGTGTGTGCATGTGTGTGCACATGCATATTATATATATATATATGTATATGTGTGTGTGTGTGTGTGGTAGTAATAATACTTTTATTTTAAATAAATTATCATATGATGTGTGTGTGTAACTTTAAGTCAGAGTTTAATTTCCAGAGTTTTCACTGCAGAAGTAACACATTAAATAATGTTCCTTATTTCTCATCAAGCCATCCCCTCTAATTTAGTTATGGTGTGCGTGCATGACATTGACAGTGCAGTGTCTGTGCATGCATTTTACTGTGTCAACATCATCATCATCATCATCATCATCATGATTGATGATTGTCAACATCATCATCATCGTCTTGATTGTCATCATCATCTTCATCATCATCATCATCGTCAGTGAGTCATTGTAACAGATTAGGCAACAACATCTGTTATATAAGCAAGTCATAGTTTTTATCAAGGAACAATTGGCATCCATTATCATGGATTTGATGAGTATCCATGTAATGAAAATGTGTCGTAGATGGTACATTCAATAACCCTGAGGCTTGGGCTTTAGCCAGTCCCTACATTACTAACTGCTGCTGCTGCTGCTGCTGCTGCTGCTGCTGCTGCTCCTCCTCCTCCTCCTCCTCCTCCTCCTCCTCCTCCTACTACTACTACTACTACTACTACTACTACTACTACTACTACTACTACTACTACTACTACTGCTACTACTACTAGTACAGTACTACTACTATTTATACTTCTATTACTACTACTATATATTATTACCACTACTATTAATATTATGACTACTACTACTTCTGCCACTGTTGCTGCTGCCGCTACTACTACTACTACTACTACTACTACTACTACTACTACTGCTGCTGCTAGTGCTACTGTTGCTACTACTAGTAGTACTATACTACTACTAATAGTACTACTCCTGCTGCTACTACTACTACTACTAGTAGTAGTAGTACTACTACTACTGCTGCTGCTGCTGCTACTGCAACTACTATGTACTAGGGTAGTATTTATGTTAATAAATGTTTTTAAAATATTTTGTTTTTTTGTTTTTGTTGACAGAACTTTCGGAAGACTAAGCCTACTACAGCGGCAGTTGCCTTTGATGCAGTTGAGGTAGTGTGTGTGTGTGTGTGTGTGTGTGTGTGTGTCTCTGTCTGTGAGTGTTTCTGTGTGTGAGTGTGTGTGAGTGCACGCACGAGCGTGCATGTGTATGCCCGTGTGTGTGTGCATGTGTCATTGTGTGTGTATGTCTTTATTTTTAATTTTTAATTTTTTTAAATTCTTTCATATTGAGGATAATGGAATAAGCACTTATGTGCTTTTTTACATCCAGTCCCCGTGTGTATGCGGTTTTGTAAATTCTGTCATCTGTTCCCACTGGCACACAATGGCCTACTCTTACGAAAAGCGGAACAGCATTTAACATGTGCACAAGATGTTCTGCGTCCGTTCACGCACGGGTCCTAGGTTTATAGTCTCATCCAAAAGACTTTTGGGGAGAGAGTGGAGTCTGCACTGATGTTAACTCCATTTAGAAAATATCCCCTTGAACGGGAATCGAACCCGGGTCGTCAGATTGCCGGCGCAATGTTCTAACCACAAGGCTACCCCTTGTCCCCCCCCCCCCCCCCCCTAACAACAAAGGGGTAACAACAACAACAGCATTAACATGAACAGATTTATAATGAAATAATAACTTAATGCCACCTTGTTTGTTTCTCAGGGCAGCCCAGGCAAGTTCCAACACAAATGTGGCTTATGAGGAAATGCACAAGTACTGGGAGAAGAACAGAAACCTGCAGCGTCCCATCTCGCCCCACGTGACCATTTATAAGTGAGTTCTGCAGTTCACAACACGTATTTATTTATTTATTTATTTATTTATTTATTTATATCACTTTAAGTCACGTCAGATTTCTCTGCGTGAAATTCGGGGCTGCTCTCCCCGGGGAGAGCGCGTCACCACAAGAGCAGCGCCACCCTTTTTTTTTTCTTTCTTTTTTTCTGTCTTCAACAGTATTTGTTGCCCTATCAGAGTGGGCTTTTTTCTACAGAATTTTGCCAGGGACAACTCTCTTGTTGCCGTGGGTTGTTTTACGTACGCTAAATAATTTTGTGTAACACACGGGACCTCGGTTTATCGTCTCATCAGAAAGACTAGCGCCCAGACCACCACTCAAGGTCTAGTGGATGGGGGAAAATTTTCGGGTCCAAACGGGATTTGAACCACCGCCCATTTCCGACCCAGACTTTTCGCTTTCTAGACAGGCGCGTTACCTCTAGACCACTGATCCACCGATGTAATCTGTCTTACTCGTTTCCTTGTGCGTGTGTTGAAGGGTTTGTGAAGTGACGAGGGTGTGATGGTAATGGATATGTTTGCTTTTTAGCATGTTTCTTTTGAAAAAAACATATTTTGTGACGTTCAATTGCCAGCCTTGTCCTTTCTTTGCCGTTTGACGGGAAAATTAAACTTAATGTCAAGCCTTTCTGAGGAGACATTAAACCAGTCGGGTCCATGTGCTTTATTTATTTTTATTTACTTTATTGATTCATTCTTTTTTTTCGAAGATAATGGAATAAGCATGCGTGTGGGTTGTTTTTTTAACATCCATTCCCCATGAGTATGCAGTTTTGTAAAATTTTGACATCCGTTCCCAGTGCTTACGGGCTTGAGCGTATTAAAAGAACTCTTGACAGTTGAAAATCGGAAAGAGCAGGGAGGCACCTCCTGATTGTCCTGGCAAAATTCTTCTTCTTCTTCTTAGTCCTTATAGCTCCTAGCGGAGCATAAGGCCTCAACAGCGTCCCTCCACCTTCTCCTGTCTCTGGCAAGGGTCTTGGCCTCTTCCCATGTCAGGCTGGAGTCTCTCAGCTCACTGTGCAGGCTTCTCCTCCAGGTCTGTTTGGGGCGCCCTCTCTTCCTTTTCCCCTGCGGGTTCCACTCGAGCACTTGTCTGGTGATGTTGCAAGGCTCCTTCCGTAGGGTGTGGCCGACCCAATGCCACTTTCGCTGCCTTACTAATTACTAATGGATGTCCAATCCATAGGCTGTTGGTTCACCCTCATCCACAGGTCGGTACTTGGTACTCTGTCGAACCATCTGAGATGAAGGATCTGCCAGAGACATCCGTTGATGAAGGTCAAAAATTGGCAAAATTGGTAGGTTCAATTTCCATTTGTTACCCCAAGTCAGAGTGCAGCTACTAAATAGTGGGGGCAAGAAAGTGGTTCCCATAAAACAAAAATCTCACCATTGGTGAACCTCAGAGCTCTAGCTGAGGAACAGAAAACAAACAACAAAAATAGGAAAAAAATTATTTCAGCTTTGGAAAACCTTCCCGTTCATGTTGTCTGATTCTGGGGGACGGGGTAGCCTAGTGGTTAGAACATTGCGCTAGCAATCTGACAACCCGGGTTCGATTCCCGTTCAAGGGGATATTTTCTAAATGGAGTTAACATCAGTGCAGACTCCACTCTCCCTAAAAGTCCTTCGGACGAGACTATAAACCGAGGTCCCGTGTGTGAACACACACAGAACATCTTGCGCACATGTTAAATGCTGTTCCGCTTTTCATAAGAGTAGGCCATTGTGTGCCAGTGGGAACAGATGACACAATTTACAAAACCGCATACACACAGGGACTGGATATAAAAAAGCACATAAGTGCTTATTCCATTATCCTCGATATAAAAGAATCAAATAAATTTTTTAAAATAAATACAATAAATTCCCCCATGGGGATGCTGGGAAAGGTTTTGTCAGTATAAATAGCATCCCCACCTTCTGGAAATTCTGTGCTAGGAATTCCCTCTTCTCTATCCCTCCTTATGTTTCTGCCTCGTTCCTTTCTTCCTGTCGCCTCCTTCTAGTCTATATTCTGCCTTCTTGGTCCATTCTCCTGCCTTTTTTTCCCCACAGAGAGACTTGAAATATAATTCTCTCCCATACTGAAGTCGGATGTGCTGGGCCTGACTTGTCAGGCGCTTAATGGCAGCGCAACGCATTTTCGCTCATATGACAGACAACGATTAGTTGCTGTCTGAGCGTTCAGTGAAGAGGAAGGAGGAGGAGGAGGATGTTGAGTGATTGGGTGTTGTGTGTTTCTGTGGCAGGCCACATTTGGCCATGGTGTCTTCAATCACCTTCAGAATCACAGGAGTGGCCATGCAGGCAGGTAAGAAAGTGTGTGTGTGTGTGTGTGTGTTTGGGGGGGGGGTGTTGTGTGTGTGTGTGTGTGTGTGGTGTGTGTGTGTGTGTGTTGTGTGTGTGTTGTGTGTGTGTGTGGTGTGTGTGTGTGTGTGTGTGGTGTGTGTTTGTGTGGGTGTGTGTGTGTGTGTTAGTGTGTTTGTGTGGTGTGTGTGTGTGTGGTGTGTGTGTGGGGTGTGTTCTTCTTTAATTTAACGTCTTTTCACATTACGTGATATTAGACAAGTTGTGTGTGGTGTGTGTGTTTATGTGTGTTTGTATGTTTGTGTGAGTGTGTGTGCACGTGTGTGTGTGTGATGTGGGTTGTGTATATGTGTTTGTGTGTATGTGAGAGAGAGAGAGAGAACATACATGGGTGTAGATGTGTGTACATATTTGTGTATAGAGTGTATGTGAGTGTGCGGGCGCGCATGTGTTTGTATGTGTGTGTGTGTGTGTTGGACGTGTATGTGAGAGAGAAGGGGGGTGTGTGTGTTGTGTGTGTTTGGAAGGGGGGGTGTAAGTGTGTGTGGGGGGATGGAGGGTGGATGGATGGGGGTGTGTGTATGTGTGTGTGGGGGGGGGGAGGTGGGGGGGGGGTTGTAGGTGTGTGTCAAAGTCGAATGATTTATTTGTTAGGCCACGGTCCCATACAAATGGAGTTCACATCGAATGAGACTATAAACCGAGGCCCCGTGTTCGAACGCATGCAGAACATCTTGCGCACATGTTAAATCCTGTTCCGCTTTTCGGAAGAGTAGGCCATTGTGTGCTGGTGGAAACAGATGACAAAATTGACAAAACCGCATACACACGGGGACTGGATGTTAAAAAAAAGCACATGAGTGCTTATTCCATTATCCCCGATATAAAAGAATAAGTAAATAAATAAATCCGCATAACATGCACATGCAGTGACACAGTTCCTCATTCAAGTGCATCTTTCCTGATTAGATATGCTTTGTAGACGTCATTACAGAGTTTCTGAAATAATGCGTTTGTTTCCACAAGAAAGCAGTAACGCAAATTTGAACATTTGAGGGTTTTCTGTAGTATTTGGGGGGGAATAAGTTGTGAACGTAGATCAGTATACTTTGGACACAGTTGTAGGTGTGTGTGTGTGAGTGCATTCTGTTCTATTCTATATCTATTCTATTCATTTATTTCGAGGATAATGGAATAAGCACTCATGTGCTTTTTTACATCCAGTCCCGCATGTATGCGGTTTTGTAAATTCTGTCGTGTGTGTTGGTGTGTGTGTGTGTTATCTGTGTACAGTGAGTGTGTGGATATGTGTGTATGTATTTAGGGAGGGGGAGGGAGTGTGTGTGTAGTTTTGTGTGGGGGGGGAGTGTGTGTGTAGTTTGTGTGTGTGTGTGTGGGGGGGGAGTGTGTGCATAGTGTGTGTGTGTGAGAATACAGATGCATGCATGCTGTGCTGCATGAGCCCGTGTTTGCATGCGTAAGTGTCTAATTTATGTATAAATGGGTATCAGTGCTATAAATTTAATAATAAATGTCCTCCGCTCCTAAGTATAAAGACGGTTGTGTCAGAGATTCTGAGACCAATCTGTGCCGTTTTATGATGAGAAATGTTTACCGTATGTGCTTGTAACCCACACAGATTTTGTGTGTGTTGTTGAGAGAGTATAGTATTGCTGAAGTTGGATGCACTGGGCCTGACTTGTCAGGCACTGAAATGGTAGTGCAACACATTTTTGCTCGTATGACATTTGACAACAGTTGCTGTCTGAATGTTCAATGAAGAAGAAGAAGAAGATAAAGAGGAAGAAGAAGAAGTAGATAAAGAAGAAGAAGATAAAGAAGAAGATAAAGAAAAAGAAAGATAAAGAAGAAGTTAAGAAGAAGAAGTAGATAAAGAGAAGAAGAAGATGGAGAAAAGTAGATAAGAAGAAGAAGATAAAGAAGAAGTAGATAAAGAAGAAGAAGATAAAGAAGAAGTAGATAAAGAAGAAGAAGATGGTGGTGATGATGATGATGATGATGACAACGACGACGATGATGATGATGATGACGACAATGATGATGATGAAGAAGAAGAACAACAACAACAACAAGACAAAGAAAATGAAGAAAAATACCAACAACAACACAACAACAACGACAATGACAACAACAATAACAGAAGAAGTTGAAGACAAAGACAAAGAAGACAAAAACAGAGAAGACCAAGACCAAGAAGAAGTAGAAGTACAGTATTGGTATGGAAGAAGAAGAAGAAAGATGAAAAGGAAAGAAAAAAAAGTATTGGTATGGGAATGGGATGGGATGTCTGTGTGTGATTTGCAGGTATATTTAGATAAGATATATAGATAAGATTTGCAGGTATTTCTTGAAATTTCAATTGTCTTTCATATGTGTAGATTATGTCTTTTAAAGAAATGTGTATACTTAAAAATAGTATTGAGACATTAATACTGTTTGCTTATCATTATGCGATGAACGCTTGCTTTTCAGTTACTGTTAGTATTCATGTTATTTTTGGGGTATATTGCTGTTAGGTTTATTCTCCTGTTCAATTTGTTTGTAATCCTCCATCCCCCAAAAGGGGTGAAAGGAATTAACTCTTGAATCTTGTGCTGTGCTGACAGTGGTGACAGGAGTGCCCCTGTGTCTGCTGGCCCTGCCTGGAGACTTCAGCCACTACCTGCAGCTGGTGAAGAGCATGGCCCTGGGCCCTGCCTTCATCACCTCCTGCAAGCTGGTCCTGGCCTTTCCCCTCGTCTACCACTTCTTCAACGGCATTCGCCACCTGGTCGGTGAAAGAGCTCGATTTTAAGGGGAAGAGTTTTTGGGTGTGGGGTGTGTGTGGTGGGGTGGGGGTGGGGGGGGGGGGTGTAGTGCTGGGTGTGTGTGTGTGTGTATTTGTGGTGTGGATGTGTGTGCTGTGTGTGACTCTGTGTCTGTATGTGACTGTGTGTCTGTATGTGACTCTGTGTGTCGTGTGTATGTGACTCTGTGTGTGTATGTGACTGTGTGTGTATGTGACTCTGTGTGTGTATGTGACTCTGTGTATGTGACTCTATGTGTGTGACTCTGTGTGTATGTGACTGTGTGTGTGACTCTGTGTGTATGTGACTGTGTGTGTGACTCTGTGTCTGTGTGTGACTGTGTGTGTGACTCTGTGTCTGTGTGTGACTCTGTGTCTGTATGTGACTGTGTGTCTGTAGTGACTCTGTGTGTGTATGTGTGTGACTCTGTGTCTGTATGTGACTGTGTGTCTGTAGTGACTCTGTGTGTGTATGTGTGTGACTGTGTGTCTGTATGTGACTGTGTGTCTGTAGTGACTCTGTGTGTGTATGTGTGTGACTCTGTGTCTGTATGTGACTGTGTGTCTGTAGTGACTCTGTGTGTGTATGTGTGTGACTGTGTGTCTGTATGTGACTGTGTGTCTGTAGTGACTCTGTGTCTGTATGTGACTCTGTGTCTGTATGTGACTCTGTGTGTATGTGTGACTCTGTGTCTGTATGTGACTCTGTGTGTGTGTGACTCTGTGTGTGTGTGACTCTGTGTCTGTATGTGACTCTGTGTGTGTGTGACTCTGTGTGTGTGTGACTCTGTGTGTGTGTGTGACTCTGTGTCTGTATGTGACTCTGTGTGTGTATGTGACTGTGTGTCTGTATGTGACTCTGTGTGTGTATGTGACTGTGTGTCTGTATGTGACTCTGTGTGTATGTGACTCTGTGTGTGTGTGACTCTGTGTCTGTATGTGACTCTGTGTCTGTATGTGACTCTGTGTCTGTATGTGACTCTCAAAGTCAAAGTCAAAATTTTATTTCCCGATGGTACATTGAATAAGCAATGCATTTGCCTTTTTTCATCAAGCCATCTATCTAAGAACAAATTTCGTAATAATTATACTAAGACACTACATTATTGCATCATTTACCATTAAATTAAACCAGTAACAAAAAAAAAAAGGAAAAAATCGATAAGGAAATACATTGAAAATACAAATTACCACATATACATATACACGCACACACATACTCATGCACACCTGAGCGCGTGCGCGCTCACGTCCACGCACACATTTAAATAAAAATGTTTTAAGAATTAAAAAAAGAAAATCATAAAACGTCAGGACAAACAAATTACTTTACCTACTGTTTCATTTCATTCTTTCACGTTTATACTTTAGATAATAAAAGGGGTGCAGGAATAAAACGTTAGAAAATACTAGGCTTTTGTCATTACTGACAATATTACCTTCAATGACCTCCCTCCTCTCCTCCTCCACCCAGCAAACGTGTGCTTTTTATGCGCTCATACTCTTCAAATAGCGCTTTTTTTAAAATGACATATTCACACAATAACTATCAAAGCAAGATAAGTCAAATAAGATTACAATAATGATTATTATAATAGAGATACAATTATAACAACAATCACCCATCACCATGAGACAACAATATAACAAATGATCCCCATCACCATGAGACAACAACATAACGATGATAACAGAAAAGCATTGGAAAGGATGGGGGTGGGGGAGGAGTATCAAGGGGGAAGGGGAAATACACCTTCAATCAAATAGAGAATTAATATTTTTTTTTAAAAACAATTATTCAAACAAGTAGAACCCCTATACAATACAGAATTCAAAAGCCCATAATCAACTGGACTATCAAACTAAAACAATATCAAACTAAAACAATATCGCTTATAATAGTACTAATAATCTCATCTCTAACTGCAATAAAACAACATCCACGATAAAATCTATTGAATTAGACAAGACAAAGGGCATGAGGAGAGGAGAGGAGAGGAGAGGAGAGGAGAGGAGAGAGAGAGAGAGAGAGAGTGAGAGAGAGGACACACTATCAAGCTATCAGGTCTGTGTCTGTATGTGACTCTGTGTGTGTATGTGACTCTGTGTCTGTATGTGACTCTGTGTGTGTGTGTGTGTGCTCACCACTTCTTCAGCAGCATTCGCCACCTGGTCAGTACTGTCTGTGGAAGAAGGCTTGGGTTTTTGAAGGGGAAGAGTTTGGAGGTGTGTGTGTTGGTGTGTATGTCTGTTGGCATGAGAGGAACGATGGGTAGTATGTGTGAGTATGTGTGTGTTTTTCTGTGTGTTTGTTTTGGGGGGGTTTTTGTAGGGGGGTGGGGAGGGGGAGGGGTAATTTTTTGAGTTGGGGGGGAGGATGTTTAAGTTTCTTTTGTTTTTTTCTTTTGGGGGGGGCGGGGGAAGGAGAGGGTGGAGGGGAGGGGGGGTCAAGAGAGAAAGAAAATGTGTGTGTGCGCGCATTTAAGGGGAGGAGGGCGGTGTGTGTCTGTATCAGTGTATGTATGTAATGTATGCATGGTTTTATTCTTGCCCTTCATGGGATGATTAAAGTGTTTTTAGCTTGACTTGACTCGACTTGACTTGCATATGCAAATGCATACATGTATGTGTTTGAGCAAAATCCCTAGATATCATCGTCAATACCACCACCGTCGTCGTCACCAAATAAACTTTTCTTGTACTCAGGCCTGGGACGCTGGCGTTGGCTTTGGGATCAAAACACTGTACAACACGGGTGTTGTGGTGTGGATACTGACCGCCATCTTCACCGTCTACTTTGCCGTGTTCTACTGATGCAAGCGCCACCTAGATATCGGATCGTAGCCGACTTTTGACTCGCATCGAGTGATTGAAAGCACCATAATGACAATAGCTATGTTGGCCCTTTTTTCTGTCAGAAAATTCAATCTAGTCTGGTTTTGCTGTTGTGTTTTGTGGGTGTTGTGTTTGTTTTACGTCAATGTTAGTTGTTGGGTGTTTTTTTTTGTGTGTGTCAGAGACAGCCAGTCAGATTTTTCTAGTCTGTGGTGTGTGTGTTTTACTAATGTTAGGTGATTTTTTTGGTGTTAGAGACAGCCAGTCAGATTTTGCTAGTCTGTATATGTGTGTGTTTGTTACTAATGTTAGGTATGTTTGTGACTGTTCTAAGTGCTTCTCATAAACAAGAAAGAAATTAGTGTTGTTTTTTTATATATATCTCCACAAGCTAAAATTTGAAGGAAAGTGACTTTATACTTGTACGTTATCTAACTCTATGTCTTAGACTCATCTTCACCTATCCATTAGTCTTGTAGACCGTGGGGGCACCACTGAAGATTTTGCAACCCGCTTCCTCCACCAATGTCTTAAACAACATGTGTTTAAAGTCTAAGTTGCACACTTGCAGAAACTATTTTTCAGTGATTTTTTTTTTCTTTTTCTTGACCCTTACAAATATTGACAGGAGTTGGTGTAAAGTCAGGGGGAGAAAATTCTCTGGGTGGAGTGAGTTTGAGTTCAGAGCTAAGAAGAATGAGTACAGTGTTTGTCTGTTTTACCTCTTCCTTCCTTCCTTCTGTTCTCAAACTTTTTGAAGGTCATTCTCCCAAAATGTGTGTGTAGGTACATATGTTTGTACTTATCATTTGTTATTTACTTTAAACCAGTATATCAAGAACAGATTCTTCCAAAGTGTGTGAGGGCACATATGTTTGTATTTATCATTTTGTTATTTACTTTTTGGCCAGTATATCAAGAAAAGTAAGGGCAGGCATGTATCAGGCATTTTGTGTATAAGAACGCAAAATATATCTCGATAGCTTTCGCTCTTATCCCAGAGTGCATGTTGGTACATGTTAGCAGCGAACTTACAAGATTTTAGGCTTCACAATTTTGCTCAAGTTTATGAAATCATTGATCATTTTTTTTGTTTTTCTTCTAAGATTGTAAAGATGATTTTCACAAAAACTGGTTTGGATCTCGTTTCACGTAAGTTTGTGGATTTGGAGATTTGTTGTTGTTGTTGTTATATTATTATTATTATTTTATTATTATTTATTATTATCACAATGTGCATGTTGGTAGAGTTAGCTGGGAACTGAGTTTTTAGGAAAACTTTACAATTTTGCTCAAATTTGTGGAATTAGCGATCATTTTTTGTTTTATTTCTAAGATTGTGAAGATAACTTTTCGCAAAAACTGGTTTTGTTTTTCTGTTTCACTCAAGTATGGATTTGGAAACTTTTTGGGCTATTTGGGTTTGGTTTGTAAGGTAATATGAAAGTCAGATAATTGTCCAGGTGTTTCTATAGGCTAGTTTTATTGTCCTGTTTTGCTCAAGTTTGCGGAATTGAAGATTTTTTTTTTTTGATGGGGGGGGATGAGGGTGTTTGGGTTGTAAGATAGAATGAAATATGCAAGTCGGATAGTTGTCTGGCTGTTTCTTCCAGCTAGTTTTGATGTCTGTTTGTTTTGCTCAAGTTTGTGGAATTGGTGATGGGATTTTTTTTAATTCCAAGGATAGTATAAAATTCAGACTGTTGTTTATCTGTTCCTATACTCATTGGTTTTTCATTTTCTGTTGTAAGTTTGTGTAAGATTTTGACAGGGTTTGTTTTCTTTGTTTTGGTTTGGTTTGTTTTTTGTTGGGAGTTTTTGTGGTTGTCTTTGCTTCTTTTTTTTTTTTTTTTTTTTTTTGGGGGGGGTGTCATTTGGGGGTATTTTCCCGGAGGTCGTTTTGTTTGGTTGGGTTTTTGTTAATCATTTTTGCTTTGTTTTGTTTAGTTGTTGTTTTTTGTTGGGCTTTTTTTTATTTCTAGGATGACAGAAAAAAGTATGTTTGCTGGTCTGAGTGTTTCTCACTCTATGCATCTTGCTTTTTTTGCATCTTATTATTGTGGAATCGCACAAATTTGTTAGATTTGTTGGAGGATTTTTCATGGCTGTGATAGTGCAAACATCAACTTATTTTCTCCATGACATAAAAGCTCTCTCTAATTCTGTCTCTCTCTCTCTGTTTCTCTCTCTCCCTTTCTCTCTCTCTATATATATATATCTCTCTCTCCCTCTCTCCTACCCTTCCTTCTCCTTTCCACAAATCTCTCATTTTGATTTTTTTTTTTTAAAGGTATTTCACCTACTCACATATTTATTGAAAAGAAACGGGCAAAATAGCATCTCAGGTATGAACTTGCAGACAATCAGAAAGCATTATATAAACAAAATTAAAACTCACATGTTATATTCTGAAATAGTTATGTTTTGGGTCATGTGTTAAAACATGATGCGTATACTTGTATATGGTTTTTACACACACACACACACACACACTTCTCTCTCTCTCTTCTCCTTCTCTCTCTCTCTCTCTCTCTCTCTCTCTCTCTCTCTCTCTATATATATATATATATATATATATATTATATAACACACACACACACATATATATATATATATATATATATTTGTTTCTTCGATTTAATGTCTATCCACATAAAGTGGTATTAGACAAGAGAGAGAGAGAAGGGGGGGGGGAGAGACAGAGATAGAGAGAGAGAGGTATGAACTGTAGGAAAGTCATGTAACAATGGAACTGTAGAACTATCTATATAACAGTGTAGTCAACCTCACATAAAACAATGAAGAAAACTCTTTAATCAAACCATTGAAAATCAACTATTTCAACTGTTCTGAGATAAGAAACAGAGGGGCAAAATGTCCCTGCCTAGAAAAGGCAGTCTGTTGAATGACATCACGTAATTATACTACAGGAGATTACTAATGGGACACTGCTTTAATATAACTTTTAAAAAATTATAAAACTGCTTTAATATATATATATTTCTATTGCTGAGTGTTTGACACCTATCCAGTTGAGTTCATGAAGCCTTTGAGTTCAAAATATCTGCAGTGGTGTCTTGTGGATGATGTATGGATAGTTTTACCATTTCTCAGATCAGCTGACAAGGGCAGACCTGCCAGTGCCTTAATTCCTTCCCTTCACGTATGTACACATACACATGCACAAGATCATATATGAATGTTACTGTCATAATTCATGTCGGCATTCAGTGTTTATTTATTGATTTATTTAGTTTTTTATTTCAAGCATAACGGAATAAGCACTCTTGTGCTATTTTTTTACATCCAGTCCCTGTGTGTATGCAGTTTTGTCAATGTCGTTATCCATTCCCACCAGCGCACAGTGGCCTACTCTTCAAAAAAAAGTGGAACAGGTTTTAACATGTTGGCAAGAATTTTGCCTGCATTCACACACCTGACCTCAGTTTATGGAGGGAGTGGAGTTAGCACTGATGTTAACTCAAAAGAAAATAACCCCTTAAAACACAAGCATACCCAGCATGCACCCTGGACAGGAATGGGCTCCGCCAGGTTCAACTTGTGGAGGAGACATAGCAGGAAATAGAAGTGAAGTGTAGTCACCATGTGACTTCTTGGGAAAGAGAAGAAGATAAAATTTTGCAGACATATACGTGTAACCTCAGGAAAATGGATGTATTAAGGTAAAGGTGTCCCATAACCTATGCAGCTGTAGGGAGCAAGGCATCAGAGACCTCAGCTTCTCTAGGGGTCAGCATATTGATGGTGGCACCCATCTCCTCTCCCTCGCTGATTTACACAATTGTTAATACAGACTTTCCTTTTTGTTACTTTTGTTTTTAATTTTTATGCACAAAGGAACGGGTCCAAAAAGTCAGGGATTAAGTATATCATGTATTTAAAATTATATCTTTATCTGGTATAAGGTATGTGTTGTCGTTATTGACAAAATGTTAACGTTTTGAATAATATATGTTAACTTTTTAAAATATATATATTATACTCTTGTTGAAAATTGATGTTTATGAACATTTTGACACTGTACTTATATATATTTTTTCAGAAATTATATAATTGTTGTTAAAAATGTTTTGCCAGTTTTGAATAAGGTGAAAGTTTTCTGTTGGTTTTTTGGGTGATACATTTATACGACCTGAATGTTCTGAATGACAGTTTTAGAATACAACTTTGAAAAGTACAATTAATGGAGATTTTTATATTATTTCTTTGTTCTTTTATTGCAAGGATAACGGAAGAAGCAGTCTTGTGCTTTATTTTACATCAAGTCCCTGCGTGCATGTAGTTTTGTAAATGTCTCATCTGGTCCCACTGACACACAAAGGCTGATGTATTTAAACACAGAATGTTGCATTTATCAAGCTGTTGGGATACCTTTGAATGTGAAATACTGCATTTATTTTAACATAGTTTTTTTATACTTGTTATGTATGATGTCTGTATTTTCAGTATAATATCAACTTTTTGAGCTGGAACGGGTCTGAAAAGTCAAAATCCGAGAAATAGTTAATGGTAAATTGCATTTTAAAGTCACATCTTTGCTTCATTGTTGTGTGTCTTCAATTTTATGTCTGTTCACTTAAAGTGATATTAGACGAAACTTCATTGTTGTTTGTTGTTGTTCTGGAGGCCAAGATTTATGATGGCATATCAAATCGTGTTTTTCATGCCAAAAATAAGTGTTATTCCTTTACTGTTAACCAAGACAGAGATCTCATTCCTCTCATATTAATTTATTCTGTGTGTTTAGAATTACAATTTTTTGTGATTTTAGTTTTAACCTGAAATGAAAACTTGCGAGGACTTTTTGGATTTACATTTAGTCAAGTGTGTGAAATTAAAGATAACCTTGGAAAAAAATTCTTCTTTTTTTTAATATTGGTTGTGTGAATCATATCACTATCCAAACTGGCTTTCTTGCTGCTCTAAGGATTGTCGATATTTATGTGTAAATGATGTTATGTGTGTGTGTTTATGCATTGGGGCTTAGTTTGCTGCCTCATTGTTTTGTTTTTTTTTAATTTTATTCTTTTATATCAAGGATAATGGAATAAGCACTTATGTGCTTTTTTACATCCAGTCCCTGTGTGTAAGCAGTTTTGTAAGTTCTGTCATCTGTTCCCACCGGCACACAATGGCCTACTCTTATGAAAAGCGGAACAGGATTTAACTTGTGCGCAAGATGTTCTGCGTGCGTTCGCACATGGGGCCTCGGTTTATAGTCTCATCCGAAGGACTTTTGGGGAGAGCGGAGTCTGCACTGATGTTAACTCCAGGGGAAAATATCCCCTTGAACGAGAATCGAACCCGGGTTGTCAGATTGCAAGCGTAAGGACTCTCAGAAGAATACAGTCTGAATGAACATAAAATTGGAGGGAAAAAATCCTCCCCCCCCCTCCACTCCCTTATCAAAACAACTCAAACAACTCAACCAACAGCCATTTAAACTGCCATCCCTGGTGTCATTTGCAGTCTCAATGCTTTTGCTGTAATGTGTTCCTTCCATTGTTTAAAGAAATATTCAAGCCATCCAGTGTATACACTAATGATAATAATAATCATGTATGGAATTTATATAGCGCTGAATCTTGTTAAAGAAAAATCAAGGCTCAGTTTGAATTTTTATTATATATCGAGGATGATGGAATAAGCACTTATGTGCTTTTTTACATCCAATCGTGTGTAAGCAGTTTGTAAGTTCTGTCATCTGTCACCGGACAAACAATGCCTACTCTTACGAAAAGCGGAACAGTGAGATTAACTTGTGCGCAAGATGTCTGGCATGATTCGCACAAGGCGCGCTGGTTTGATAGTTCATCGAAGGACTTTTGGGAGAGTGGATCTGCACTGATATCCTTGAACGGGAATCAAACCGGGTCGTCAGTTGCGAGCGTAAGGACTCTCAGAAGATATACAGTCTGAATTGAAACATAAAATTGGAGGGAAAAAATCCTCCTCCCCCCACTCCCTGTTCAAAAAAGTCAACAAAGCATTAAACTGTCATCTTAAGTTGTCATTTGCTCTCAATGCTTTTGCTGTAATCATCCCTTCCTTGTTTAAAGAAATATAGCCATCGTGTTACACAATGATAATAATAATCATGTATGGAATTATTAGCGCTGATCTTGTTAAAGCATCAATCAAAGCGCTCAATGACTTTTTAAAAAAAAGTTATATCGAGGATTATTGAATAGCACTCATGTCTTTTTTACATCAGTCCCCGTGTGTATGCGCTTTGTAATTTTGTATCTGTTCACCGTCACACAATGGTACTCTTTCGAAAAGCAGAACAGGGTTACATTTGTGCGATGTTTGCATGCGTTGCAACGGGGCCTCGTTTTGTTCTTTGAAGGCTCATCTATTTTCCCATACTATTTTCTATATATCTATACACTCTTCTATTCCCGAAGGTGGAATGTGGCTATCTACATGGTTGGAGGGAGGGGGGTGGGGGGGGAGTGTGGTTGTATACACTAAAATCTCACCATTGGTGAACCTTGGAGCACTAGCCAAGGAACAAAAAAACCACCAAAATTAAAAGCCTCTGTTGTGTACTTTGTCCATGCAGTTTGACAACTACACAGGCATTATTGAGGTCACAATTGTTGTTGTTGTCGTCATTATCATCAAACGCTCAGACAGCACTATCGTTGTCTGTCATATGAGCGAAAATGCGTGTCGCTGCCATTAAGCGCCTGACAAGTTAGGCCCAGCGCATCCGACTTTGGCGTGAGTCGCAAAGTATATTTTCTGTATGTATGTGCTGCTGTAATGACCATTACGTGTGAATCTCCTTAGCAGTTGTGTAAGAGTTTTGTTTGGGAATTGGCCTCACAGCATTTTTTTCAAATGTGGTGCGTTTTCATGATACACTGTTCCTTTCAGTAAACTTTGTTGTACGCTTTAATATCACAGGAAAACATTGTTAAAAGGATAGGGTAAGAATCTTATATAATGTCGTCAAAATTTAGCAGAGGACATTCGTGATAAAAACAAAGTCGCCATCAAGTTTCATATTCCGCCACTGGTTTTATTAAGTATAATATGATCATTCAAGAATTAATTAATACTGACTTGAGAGAATAATACTATACATGATAGAATTTGTGTGAGACAAGTATCTACATAAAGTCATTGATAATGTCAAAAATTGGAGAAAAAAAAGTGTAGAATATACAATTCAGATAAAAACAACAACACACACCAAAATGTCTTACACGTACAATTGCAGGATCATATTTGAATGTTAAAACAAGATTTGATTATTTTTTTCTGTTCACAATTGGGGGTTGAGGTTTACAACATTCTCTGATGTCAATTAATGAAATAAAATAAAATGTTTGATATTCTTTCACCTTTGGAAAGTTTAATTACATATTGTATTGTAGTGGTAATAATTATTGGCATGTCAGATTTTTCAGCTTGTAATCTGTACTTTCTTAAAATTGTCTTTCATTTATATCTGTGATTGTGAGATCAATGTGTAAATGGCAGTATCAATTTGCTGTTGGCGCATTTTACACTGATATTGGTGTACCACTTGCAAAAAGGTCTGTTCTAAAAGACCTCCACAGTTGTTGAAATATTTTAGCATTTCGTCACTGACTTAAAAACTTTGAATAAAAATCAGAGTAGGTAAAATAACTCAGATGATAAAACATCTACAGTTGTTAAAACATTTCAGTGTAACATACCTGCCTGAAAAGTTTTGAATAAGAATCTGGGTAAGTAAAATAATGTAGATAATAATTACTGTTGAAAGCACTATGTAATATATTCAATTACTTTGATGACGCAAGAGGAAATACTGAAGGCATCTAAAAATAACATGATACAAAATTTTGTATATAAATTTTCATATTCAACATGATCATCCTAATCTCACATTTTGTTTTAAAAACACACAAAAAAACTTTCCGTTTCAGAAACCCATCAAAAACAACTGTTTAGATTTATGCTCATAGATGCATGTTCTGGAGTGGTGTGTGACATTTTTATATCAACTTGTTTGTTTTTGTTCCTGCCTTGGCCTCAAGAATGTTAAAAGATTGTTGTATGCAAGAGATACTGTTTTAAGAGAAAGAGAGAGAGAGTGTGTGTGTGTGTGATCAATCGGAGTAGCATGCATTTGCTCAAGCTTCTACAAAACTTGACAGCCCATCAATACATATAAATTTAAATAATTCACCTCTTAAAGATCAGGTGAGACCAAAAATTTACCCATTATTGAGCACGTTACCACATAGCTAGCTATAAAAAAAAAAACCACTTAGTTCAACAAGTGAAGTGGATAAAAAGACTTTTTTATAAAATCAGAAAATCACAAAAGTGGATTTAAAAAAAAAATAAAAACCAAAAATATCACAGTTTTCAAACAAATAAACATGAAATTGACAACAGACAAAACAACTCACAAAATGGTGAGATTAAAAAATAAATCAAATCACAAACAAATATTTCGAAACTTTTGAGGTTTTTTCTTATAGAAGTACAACTTATCAGACAAGATCAGATTTTTATTATGAGACAGTGATGCACACACCTAACAACAAAGCAACGTGAGAGACAACAACTCCAATAATGAAATCCTAACAGTACATCACAACACATCGACAACACACCAATAACATTCCATAACAAAATCCTAACAGTTTACCACGACAACATACAAATAACATTCCATAACAAAAATTATTGTTCCACGACACATCAACACCACACCAATAACATTCCATACCAAACAACACACCAACGGCATTCCAAACAAAACCTAACAGTTCATCACAAACAACGCACCCAATAACAACACAACAAAACCCTAACAGTTCATCACAACAAACAAACATCAACAACGCACAACAACAAATCCTAACAAGTTCACGACACATCAACAACAACATTTCAAACCCAAAAAAAACCCAACGAGTTTACACCACACAAACAACAACATTTAACAACAAAAAAACAACGAGTTTACACACGACACATCAACAACACAACAATAACATTAATTTCTTTCTTTTTTTTTAAACCCCCACGAGTTTACCAACCGAGACACAAAACACAACAACATTAATTTCATTTTATTTTTAAAAACCCCCCAACAAGTTTCCTTCCCCCACACAACAACATAACACAGCACACAGCTGACAACAACAACAACCAAGCAGCCTAAGCAACCTGGAGAGAGGTAGGTGTGCGCGCGCGAGACACATTCACTTGGTCACATCCACCGGCTTCTGTCGGATGGAGGGATGGAGGTAGTCTGCGCGCTGCGTGGTCTTCCAGCTGTTGTAGATGGCTTTCATGCTGTCGTGGTCCAGCTCAGGCTGGTGGCTCGGGTGGGCATGCGAGTGGCGACCTGTCGAATCACATCTCGCCGACGTCAAATTTTTTTTTTTTTTTTTTTTTTTATCTTTGTTGAAAAAAAATCTTCTTTTTTTTTTCCGTTTTATAATAATAATAATAATAATAATGTATGGAATTTATATAGCGCTGAATCTTGCAAAGTAAACAAATCAAAGCGCGGTTTTTTAGGTGTGTGGAGGTGGGGGGGGGGGGGTAGTGGTGTAATTTTTTTCATTCACCTTCGTAAAAATCTTTCTTTTCGGTTTTTAGGGGTGGGGGAGAGGGGGGGGGGGGGTTGGGGGGGAGGGGGGTTTAGTGGGGGGGGGGGGGGGTGGGGGGAGAGTTTGGGGGTTGGTTTTATTATTTTTTGGTTTTTTGTTTCCTCAGTTAGAGCTCTGAGATTCACCCATGGTGAGATTTTTGTGTATGTATGTATTATTATTATTATTATTATTATTATGTATGGAATTTTTATAGCGCTGAATCTTGTAAAGCAACAAATCAAAGCGCTCAGATGATTTTTTTTTTTGGATTTTTTTTTATGCGTGTGTATGTGGTTTTTTACAATTTCGTCATCTGTTCCCACAGGCACACAATGGCCTACTCTTTCGAACAGCGGAACAGGATTTAACGTGTGCGCAAGATGTTCTGCATGCGTTCGCACACGGGGCCTCAGTTTATAGTCTCATCTGAAGAACTTTGACATTCAGTTCGATTTTTGGGGTCAAACTGGGAAGAAAGGGCGAGGAGGCTGGGAATCGAACCCAGAACCTCACGGTTTACTTGTCGGCAGGCAAACGTCTTAACCATCCTGCCACCTTCCTTCACATGTGACTATGTGTATGTGACTATTCCTCACCTGTCCCCACTTCCCTCCCTTCCCCCACCCCCTGTTACCCCCACTTCTCCCCTTCTCCCCTCCCACCCCCTCTCTCCCCCACTCCCCCCCCCCCCCCCTCTCCTCCCACCATTTAGGTATCTGCATTCTGACTTCAGGGATAGTGTCTAAAACACAACATCTGTGAGCATGCATTTAAAAAAAAAAAAATGTTTGTTTATCCATTCCTACCAGCGCGAAATTGCCTACTCTTCTGAAAGGCTGAACGAGTTGTTAATGTATGTGTTTGCGCTTTGATTTGTTGCTTTACAAGATTCAGCGCTATATAAATTCCATACATTATTATTATTATTATTATTATTATTATTATGTGTGTGCAAGATATTCTGCGTGTATTCATTCCACACACGGGGGCCTCGGTTTAAATTCTCACTCAAAGGACTTTGACATTCAGTTCGATTTTCTCGTCAAACTGGGAAGAAAGGGCGAGGCTGGGAATCGAACCCAGAACCTCGCGGTTTACTTGTTAGGCAGGTGGGGGGAGGGGGGGGGTCTAACCATCCTGCCACTTTCCATCTTGAAATCTTTTTTTTTTTTTCATTTCTGCCTAATAAATGTAAGTGTGTGTACTCTTCCGTTAGTGGAGCATTGCACATTGCACTGGCAATCTCACCAAACTTGGAAGAAAGGGCGAGGCTGGAATCGAACCCACAACCTCACGGTTTACTTGTTGGGCAGGTTGGGGGGGGGGGGGGGGGGGGGGGGTGGTGGTCTAACCATCCTGCCACTTCCCATCTTGAAATTTTTTTTTTTTTCCATTTCGGCCTAATAAATGCAAGTGTGTGTACTCTTCTGTCAGTGGAGCATTGCCCATTGCGCTGACAATCAGCCAGCCATGCCCGTTTAAGTGGATTTGGTTTTTTTCCTGGAGTTTAACTTCAAGGCCAACTCCACTCCCCCTAAAAGTCCTTTGGATGTGACTATAAACCAAAACCCCATGTTGGAATGCAGGCAAAAACATCTTATGCACATGTTGAAACCTGTTCTGCTTTTTAAAATTTTTTTATTTTATTCTTTTATATCGAGGATAATGGAATAAGCACTTATGTGCTTTTTTACATCCAGTCCCTGTGTGTATGCGTTTTTGTACATTCTGTCATCTGTTCCCACTGGCACACAATGGCCTACTCTTATGAAAAGCTTTTCAGGAGAGTAGGTCATTGTGTGGCAGTGGGAATGGATGACAAAACAACGTGCACTCAGGGAATGGGTGTAAACCAGAACTTGAGTGCCTATTCCGGTATCCTCAAAATAAAGAAATGAACAGATTAAAAATAAATAATTGAGTTAAACAGAAACCTTTTTCGATTGAAAAATCTGCTAAGAGTTATCATGAATATATCTGCTAAACAGTTTTTTTGTGCAAAGCAATGGTTGAGTTAAAATCTTCTGAGCGGAAAATCTGCTAAGAGTTATCATGAATATATCTGCTAAACTGTTTTTTTGTGCAAAGCAATAATTGAGTTAAAATCTTCTGAGTGGAAAGTCTGCTAAGAGTTATCATGAATATATCTGCTAAACAGTTTTTTTGTGCAAAGCAATGATTGAGTTAAAATCTTCTGAGTGGAAAATCTGCTAAGAGGTTATCATGAATATATCTGCAAAACAGTTTTTTTGAGCAAAGCAATAATTGAGTTAAAATCTTCTGAGGGGAAAATTTGCTAAGAGTTATCATGAATACATCTGCAAAACAGTGGGGGGTTTTGTGCAAAGCAATAACTGAGTTAAAATCTTCTGAGCAGAAAAGCTGTTAAGAGGTTGTCATGAATATATCTGCTAAACAGGTTTTTTTGTGCAAAGCAATGAGTTAAAATCTTTTGAGTGGAAAATCTGCTAAGAGTTATCACGAATATATCTGCTAAACAGGTTTTTTTTGTGCAAAGCAATAATTAAGTTAAAAGCTTCTGTGCGGAAAATCTGTTAAGAGGTTATCATGAGTACATCTACTACACAGTTTTTTGTGTGCAAAGCAATAATTGAGTTGAAATCTTCTGAGCCAAAAATCTGCTAAGAGTTATCATGAAAATAATCTGCTAAACAGATTTTTGTGCAAAGCAATAATTGAGTTAAAATCTTTTGAGGGGAAAATCTTCTAAGAGTTACCATGAATGCATCTGCTAAACAGTTTTTTGTGCAAAGCAATAATTGAGTTAAAATCTTCTGAGTGGAAAATCTGCTAAGAGGTTATCATGAGTACATCTGCTAAACAGGTTTTTTGTGCAAAGCAATCATCTGCTAAACAGTTTTTTTGTGCAAAGCAATCATTGAGTTGAAATCTTCTGAGTGGAAAATCTGCTAAGAGGTTGTCATGAGTAATGTGCAAAACAGTTTTTGTGCAAATCATTGATTTCCACTGCAACATACCATTGAGATTTTTCAGTTCTTCAGGAACCCTGCATTTGGGTTCTGTGTTGTAGCTGCTATTGTGGACTGAGTTGAAATAGTGAGCCGTCTGAAAGTGAACAACAACAACAAAATCATCAATTCAGTAAGTGTTAAATAAACAATTCTTGAATTTTCATTGTCTATCTAGAAACTGACAATGATTGATGAATTGTTCATGTTGAAATCAACAATTCATTAATTGTTGTTCTTCATATTTTTTTAAATCAACAATTCATTAGCCATCACTGATCACATAGAAACCAATCATCTTTGTTCAAACAGAAATCAACACTTTAGCAATTATCATTGTTCATATAAAAATCGACAAGTCATTGATTATCATTGTTCACACAGAGATCATAAATTCATTACTTTTCATTGCCCATATGGAAACCACACAACCCCCATCCCTCCTCACACACATGTACACATACATGCATGCACACACACATGCACATACACGCATGCACACATGCACACACGCATGCATGCATACACGCACATGCACACATGTGTACATGCACACACAACCCCCTCCCTCCTCACACACACATAATGTCATAAACACAAACAAACACACACACCTCCATCCTCCAAACCACACACACACACACACACACACACAAATGCATGTGCACACATGTGCCCATGGACACACAACCCACCCCACCCCCCCCCCCCTCCTCCCCAAACACACACAACACATACATGCTGTGCCCCCACACACACACATACATGCATGCACCTGAGCACACACACACACACACACACACACACTCAACAACACACACCCTCCTCCTCCAACACACATCCTCCCACACCCCCCCCCCTTCCCCTCTCTTATCCACACACACACACACACACGTACCTGCGAAGGCAGACACTCTGCAGCTTTTCTCTTCTGCAGATCGAATCGCTCCTCATTCCAGTTCCCGATCAAAGTGTTATTGCCGTAAGAGCTCTCTTTATTCGTGCACCGCCATCCAAACTGGTTCAACTTGATGTCGTCTGTTGAATGCGTCCACACTTCTGCAGCCCCACTCGCTCGAACAATACTACGGAATGGCGGGTTGTCTACCAGTTCCTGTTGACTCATAATGGCTTAATAAGTTGGTATCTGTTCTTAACGGAAACTTTCTTCCAGTTAGAAGCCTGTCAACTCAACAGGGAAGATGGTCGAGGACGAGGACGCCACGAGCAGACGACAGTGGGGGGCAAAAAAAAAGGTGGTGTGATGGCGGAAATGGCGGTCTTGTTGTTAAGGGTGATAGGAGTCATGTGACTTGTCATGTGACCTATGTGCCCGCTTGTCATGTGACCTATGTGCCCGCGATGCTTATAAACTATGTGCAGTCAAAATGTTTATTAAACTTTAAAGATATTGAGAACGCTGTCATCCCTAAATGGGAAATCTCCGCTGTTACGTAAATTTAATCACAACAACAACAACAAAACACTGTTGGTTGGTTGATAGTACACTCCGATAACTGTTGGGATTCTAGTACAACCAAATCAAACCAAAACAATGTCTTCTACAAATTCGAAAAGTACAACTCATTAATTGTCACCAAGAAGGTAGCTCTAGACTTTGAATAAAACAAATCGTACATTCAGAGCCTACTCTTATAAAAAAAAAAAAAAATTTAAACCACACACACAGACTTGTGTCATAGAGAGGTAGAGAGAGAATGAATGAATGAATGAATAATCTTTATTTTTCAAGGGTTACAGATAAGCATTCGCATACTTTTTTCATCCGGCCCTTGCCCTGGTTAGGGACTATCAAAAAAGCAAAACAAATAAAACAAGTACACAAATACATCCTTTAAAAAACAACAACTACAACAACAACAACAACACACACACACACACACACACACACACACACACACACACACACACACACACATCCTACACACACACACACACACACACACACACACATGAGCAAAAATGCATCACGCTGCCGTTAAGCACCTGACAAGTCAGGCCCAGCGCTTCCGACTTCGGCATAAGAGGGCATTGTTATATTTTAAGTCGGGGGGGGGGGGGGGGGGGGGGGGAAGAGAATGAACCAAGAAGGCAGAAAATAGACGAAAAGGAGGTGGCATGAAGAAAAAGGAACAAGGCAGAAACATAGAGAGTAATACAAAAGACAAAATTCCTAGCACAGAATTTCCAAAAATGTGGGGGTGCTATTTATACTGACAGGCCCCCGGGAATCCCCATGGAGGAGATTATTCTATTAAAAGTAGACTATTCATAAACAGACAACGGCACAATGCGATTTATCATTTAATCCTCAATATCAAGATTGATTTTTTTTTTTAAATGAACAGAAAAGTATAATTATTGTTGATTCTCCACTGAAACCATTATTCTAGCCATCTCGCTATCCCTTTCTGTCCAATCCTAAAGGCCTATAATAACAATGATAATACTGATGATAATAAGAATTGAATGGCCATAATATTGGGTAGAATGCGTAGTGCCTGGTCTTCTCCTGTGCTCGTAACTCTGCAAGAGGTCTGCCCGCTGGCCTCAGCCGACACGTTCCCACTTCAGGGTAGCTCATCAGAAAGATTTGGGGGGGGGGGGGGGGACATCAAAGTTGCATGAACAAAAAAAGGCACGAAAAAAATTAATAGGCTGGGTATGCAGAAAATAAACCTGAGAGGGAGAGGATAGAGAGGTGAGGGCAAAAGACAAAAACAAAAAGAAGTGATAGAAAAGGGGAAGTTTCCAGCACAGAATTTCCAGAAGGTGGGGGATATTATTTATACTAAAAGGGTCCCCGGCATTCCCACGGGTGGAATAATGAATGACTAAAACTGGTAAAACAGAAGAAGCCTTACAGAATGAGAAAGCCCGTCCTCAAGGAGAGAGAGAGAGAGAGAGAGAGAGAGAACCCTCATCTTTTTGTTCAGATCAGTCAGTGCCACACCTTTTTGTTTGTATGTTTTTGTTTGATTTATACTATCTTAATTAAACATAAATATATTAGGAAGAAGAAGAAGAAGAAGAAGAAGAACAAGAACAACAAGAACAAGAAGAAGAAGAAGAAGGAGGAGGAGAGGAGAAAGAAAGATCAACAGTTTTAAACTTCGTTCGAAGAAACAGGCTTATCACTCGTCGTATTCAAGAGAGGTAATAGAGACACAAATGTAGCCTGAGAACAGTGGAGGGAGTTATGTACCCTGCCTTGTTAAGCGACACAATAATAATTACTAAGGCCCCAAAATCAGACCAGCCCCAGACTCGTTCTGCGTTTACCATGTAATATACTCCCTACCCTCTACTCCATCCACCACCCACCCCTTCCCATCCACCACCCACCCCACCTCCATCCCCAGTTTCTCTTTTATATCCTCTGCTTTTCTCCTTCCTCCTCCCGGATTTTCTACCCGTGTCTGCTGCCATTCTCTTCTTTTGAATATATATATATATATATATATATATATATATATATATATATATTATATATATATATATATATATATATTTATTTATTTATTTATGACGTGTCCTGAGTTGATTTTATACCCCGTTTTAATTATGTATAATTAAAGTCGCAGAGCTAGAGTTTTATTCTGATATTTAAAATTTTACGAGGTTATAGTCCCTATAATGGCCTCTGTGGACGGCGGGGGCTATCAACATGTTTGTTTGTTTTGTGTGTGTGTGTGTGTGTGTGTGTGTGTGTGTGTGTGTGTGTGTGTGTGTGAGTGTGTGTGTGTGTGAGTGGTGTGTGTGTGAGAGAGATGTGTGTGTGTGATGTGTGGTGTGTGTGTGTGTGGTGTGTTGTGGTGTGTGTGTGTTATTGGTTGTGTGTGTGTGTGTGTGTGTGTGTTAGTGGTGTGTGTGTGTGTGTTATGGTGGTGTGTGTGTGTGTGTGTGTTGTGTGTGTGTGTTGTTAGTGTGTGTGTGTGTGTGTGTGTGTTAGTGGTGTGTGTGTGTGTGTGTGTGTGTGTGTAGTGGTGTGTGTGTGTGTGTGTGTGTGTTGTGGTGGTGTGTGTGTGTGTGTTTGGTGTGTGTGTGTGTGTGTGTGTGGTGTGTGTGTGTTGTTTGTGTGTGTGTGTGATGGTGTGTGTGTTGTGTGTGTGTGTTGTTGTGTGTGTGTGTGTGTGTGTGGTGTGTGTGTGTGTGTGTGTGTGTGTGTGTGTGTGTGTGTGTGTGTGTGTGTGTGTTGTGGTGTGTGTGTGTGTTGTGTGTGTGTGTGTGTGTGTTTTGTGTGGGTATGTGGGTCAAATTGTTATTTATGATGGTACACTGACAAGTCAATTGTGGTTCAGATGGTACAGTACAGTGTGTGTGTGTGTGGTGTGTGTGTGTGTGTGCGCGTGCGTGCGTGGTGTGTGTTGGGGATGGGGATGGGTTCATAATGATACACATCTCATCCAAAAGACTAGCACCCAGACCACCACTCAAATTCTAGTGAATGAAAGAAAATCTCAGCAGGCTAAAACGGAGATAGAACCATACACTTCTGGTTTTCCAGACGGGCGTGTTACCTCTAGACCACCAATCCATCTAGGTCATCTAGCCCTCAGAGATGCATCATCGCATTATTTTTGTGGACAGGAATGTGTCCAGTATCTCTTATCGGGATCTGACCTACCAGGACCTTGGTACACCAAGCTTACTTTGTGGTCAGTTTTGCTGGGAAAGAGGTTGTTTTTTTTTAAAACCTGAGAGAGAACAACGAACAAAATTTATTGCTGTGAAAGTTTTACAAGCCTGTCAGGATCGTCATTGGTGCTCGTCGTGTTTTGCTTCGTTTTTTTAAAGAAAAAAATTACATCACGGGCAAACCCAACTATGACGTTAAAAGTCAACATAGAAACTACGTCAGCACATAATTATATTGTCTTTAAGATCACTAGGCTCGAGGCAACACAGCGGGAGAGGGAAAGGCATGAGCCTGGGTAATAATAGAAGAGTGGGTAAGATGTGTAGATGACTCAAGGCTGTTTCTGTGTTCTATATGTTAATAAGTACATGTGTATCAGTTTTCTATTTCTCACGTTGGCCAGCTTAAAGCGTTCTTCATCTAGTATGTATTTCTTTTCCTGCTTTATGTACTAATAAACAGACGCGTTCGACTGTTGGACTTGAAACTGAGTGACATGAATTAATGAATTTTTACAGGCAAGGAATATGTGCTTGTACACACACACACGCGCACACACACACACACACACACACATATATATATATATATTATATATATATATATATGTGCTTGTACACACACACACACACACACACACACAGATAACATACCAATAAAATTAAATCTAAACTATACATGACTATCAATGTACTCCAATCTACTCTTTAAACAACAACAACAACAACAACACACACACACACACACACACACACACAAGGGGATATTTGCCCCTGGAGTTAACAGTGCAGACTCCACTCTCCCCAAAAGTCCTTCGGATGAGACTATAAACTGAGGCCCCGTGTGCGAACGCAGGCAGAACATCTTGCGCACACGTTAAATCCTGTTCCGCTTTTCGTAAGAGTAGGCCATTGTGTGCCGGTGGGAACAGATGACAGAACTGACAAAACCGCATACACACGGTGACTGGATGTAAAAAACCCCACATAAGTGCTTATTCCATTGTCCTCGATATAAAAGAATATAATTAAAACACACACACACACACACACACACACACAGAGTTGATTTAAAGAAAAAGATCAAAATAGTAATGCTCCATAACATTCATGGAATTTGACAATGCTTTCTTCAGATTCATGTACGACGTTTCCCAAAAACAAAATAGTAGTTTCCTACAGGGAACAGTACAGTGAGGAAGACGAAGAGGCAGACAGAGAAAACGATGGGAAAACAACATCAGAGACTGGACTGGCCTTGAGTGGAACGATTTTGCTATGGAAAGCTGAAAACCGCCAGAAGTGGAGAAAGCTGGTTGCAAAATCTTCAGTGGTCTACAAGACTACAGGATAGGTGAAGGTAAAGCTTTAGAAACTCCATGCAAAAATCGAACAAAAAAACACATAAGTTTCATCAGAACCATGTATGGGTTGGGAACAAAAATTCAGTTAAGAGTTTCAGAAATTCACTCAACACACCAGCAAGTGAAATAGTCGCCCCTGAACATGATAGTATGCAACAACTCTTTCCACAGGACGACGACGACAATGGAGGTTATTTTTAGCTTCTCCAAGACTATGCTATGTACGCACGATTGGCCAAAGGCTCCCATCACGGAGTGTCATACGTCATGACGGGTGTCTTTGCCATCGACGTAGATTGTCGCTCAGCCCGATCCAAAGGTGCTTTGTATAGGCTCAGCTAATCTATCTTGGCTTCAAGCTGATGAAATAGACGTGAAAATGCTCCGGTGTGCGAACTGAGTGATTTTATTTTTTCTTCTTTCTTCTTCACTTTCTTTCTTCACGTTTTAAGGTTCTCTCAGTAAAGAAAAAGAAACACACACACCAAACAATGCTTTATTGAAAGAGTCGTGGTCGGTCGGATGGGTGTGGGAGGTGTTATGTGGTGATTGGGTGTGGTTGAGATGATGTAGGATGTGCTAGTGGTCAAAGGTGCTTTGTAGGAGGGGTGAAGGGAGGTAAGGTGAGTTAGTGGGGTGGAGGGGAGGGGAGAAATACGACGTGGGTGGTCGTGGTGGGGTTGGGGGGGGGGGGGGGAGAAGACGGTCAAATTTTTTGTTTTGGTACTGACCACATACAATGTCTACACACAACACACACACTGGTCACCAACACAACACACACACACACACACCACACACACACCTGGTACACACACACACAGACACACACACAACACACACACACACACACACTGGCCACACGACACACTGGCACACACACACACTGGCCACACACACACACAAATGGGACACAACACACAACATGGCCACACACACACACACACTGGCCACACACACACACTGGCCACACACACACACACACACACACTGGCCACACACACACACACACACTGGCCACACACACACACACACACACATGGCCACACACACACACACACACACACACACACACTGGCCACAACACACACACACACACACACACAGACAGACCTTGTTACTTCGAAATGACAACTTTTGTTCAGGAAAGCAAAGTAAGAACTCGGTTCTCACAGTACAGCATCAAACAATAAAAGACCATCACTTCATCACACTGACGGACTATTCAAGGCTAACTTTCTTTTTTAAGGGGAAAAGGTAAAGGTGTCACCATAACCTATGTAGTTGTTGGGGAGCGAGGTGTCAGAGACCTCAGCTTCTCTAGGGGCCAGCATATTGAGGGCGGCGTCATCTCCTCTCCCTCGCTGCTTTACCTTCCCTGACCCTAGGTACCCATTTACAGCTAGATGAACTGGGGAACTGTACTGAAGTCAAGGCACACGAACGGTCACCCATCCAAGAGGTAGCCCACGCTCAATGCTGCTTAACCTTAGCTGGGGGAAAGCCAGTGCTCTGACTACTGCGAACACCAATCATCAACAGCAAAGCAACAACAGACTTAAAGCTTAAAGCTGATGCTCTGACCACTGAGCTATCCCGTCCCCAAAAGTTCAGATGCAGATACGTTGTGCTCTCGAACACCCAGATTTAGACAAACCACTGTTGGCCGTCGCTCTTTCTCTGTTTCCGGTCCCTTTACATGGAACGACCTCCCTCTTCCACTTCGCCAAAAGCCTTTCATTTGATACTTTCAAATCTAGCCTCAAAACGCACTTATTTTCTACCTGAGATCTTCCCCTGTTATCTGTTCCTACTTTTCAATAGCTTCCTTCACCACCCCCACCCCCACCTAAATGTGTTGTGTGTATAAATGTGATATTTGTTTATCCTGATATCTGTGGACCGTTGCATGCGTGTGAATGAGTTGAATGCAAACGCTTGGATCTGTGTACTTTAACAGGTTCAGCGCTATATAATCCCATACAACATTCTTCTTCTTGTTCTTCTTCTTCTTCTTCTTCTTGTTCTTCTTCTTCTTCTTAAAAGTATGTAAAACTACATACCTTATAGGCAGAAGGAGAATTAAAAACTTTTTTTTTAAAAAGAAACAAAAAGGACAGGTAGCACTGCTCTTGTGGTGTTGCACTTTTCCTGGGGGAGAGAGAGAGAGAGAGAGAGAGAGAGAGAGAGAGAGAGAGAGAGAGAGAGAGAGAGAGAGAGAGAGAAAGAGAGACAGAGAGACAGAGAGAGAGAGAGCAACCCGAATTTCAAACAAAGATATCTTGCTTTGAAATGGTATACAATGCAATACAACACTGTTTATATTAACACCCCACCCCCACCTCCACCCTACCCCTGCCTCCCCCACACCACACACACACACCACACACACACACACACACACACCACACACGTGCACACACACGTAAAAATCGAAGCAACAACAACAGCAACAACATCACACACACACACACACACACACACACACCCCACACACACACACACACACACACACACACAAGGGGAGGGGGGGGGGGGGGGGGAGCAAAAACAAACGAAAACGAAGATCTACAAAACAAAACAAAAATGAGGCAAAATCACCATCAACATTTTGTTTGTTTGTTTGTCTGTTTGCTTCTTTCTTCTTTCTTTCTTTATTTCCTTCTCTCTCTCTCTCTCTCTCTCTCTCTCTCTCTCTCTCTCTCTCTCTCTCTCTCTCTCTCTCTCTTCTCTCTCTCTCTCTCTCTCTCTCTCTCTCTCTTCATTGCTATAGTATGGTGAAGTTTATCCTATGCTTCCATTTTTCATTACACTCACACCCCTGCCCCCCTCCCCCCCCCCCCCCCCCCCCCCCTCACCTGGTGTATTGTGGCCTAAGGCCGATGTACCATTAAACCAGTTCAGAGTTCAGAGTTCTCTCTCTCTCTCTCTCTCTCTCTCTCTCTCTCTCTCTCTCTCTCTCTCTCTCTCTCTCTCTCTCCTCTCTCCTCTCTCTCTTTATTTCTTGCTCTCTCTCTCTCTCTCTCTCTCTCTCTCCTCTCTCTCTCCTCTCTCTCTCTCTCTCTCTCTCTCTCTCTCTCTCTCTCTTCTCTTCTTTCTTTCTTTCTTTCTTCATTTCTCTCTTTCCTTTTTTTCTTTCTTTCTTTCTTCCTGTCCCTCTTTCGTTCTGTCCCTCTTTCCGTCCCTCTGTCTGTCTTTCTTTCTTTCCGTCCAGTCTTACGCGATCATAGGATGAAATTCATTAGATCAAAATACTATAATTAATGACCCTTGAACCTTCAGGGAAACATCTTTTTTCCTGTCAACCAAACATAAACATAATTCTAGCAAATCTTTCCCCCGTTTATGTATATAATGTATTGGGAAAAAGTGAACACTTGTTTTGTCATATAAAAATGCATACTTTATGGTAGTTTTCTTATGTCTGTTGGTAATTTAGCTGTGTAATGTTTAATGGTTCCTTATTTTTAATAAAAAATAATAATAAATAATAAGATGATGATGATAATAAGATGATGATAATAATAAAGATATAAGGCATTATATAGCGCGAATCTTGCGAAACAAACAACACGAAGCCCTTGCACTCAAATAATTTACATGCGTGCAACTTTCCTCAAATAACATGAGATATTTCTACACACACACACACACACACTTAGGTGGTGATGAAGGAGGTGAAGGATGCTGTTGAAAAGTAGGAACAGATATGAGGGTAAAGTGTCAGGTAGGAAATAAGTGCGTTTTGAGGCTGGATTTGAAGGTATCAAGTGAAGGCTTTTGGCGAAGTGAAAGAGGGAGGTCATTCCAGGTGCATGGACCAGAAAAACAGAGAAAGATGGACGGCCAACAGTAGTTTTTTTCTTCTTAATTATGTGTAGCCATGCCCCCTTTAGAAAGGAAGTATAGCCTAAAATCTGAATATACTATTCATATTTCTTTACTTTGTTTCTTCTTTCTTTCTTCGCTTGTTTGCTCGCCTCTTGTGTGTGTGTGTGTGTGTGTGTGTGTGTGTGTGTGTGTGTGTGTGTTTGTCATGCAATCGCCATTTTGTGAATGCAGTACCAACCAATCAAGCAACCACCCCAAGCAAGCAATCAAGCAAGCAACCAACCAAAGAGCCAGCTAAGTAACTAACTAATAAATAAATCTCTCACTCACTCACTCACTAACTAATTAAATAAATGAATAAATGAATAGACACACTTGTCAACACCTTTTATTCGTGTGTTTTTTACATGTGGTGTAATGTATACGAAATATTCACCCACGCAGTAACACGTCCTCACGAGAGAAAAAGGTTGTTTGGTTTTGTTGTTGTTGTTGTTAAGATAAACAACCTAACAAACAAACAAACCAAAACCAAAAATAACAAACAAACAAAAAACCCAAACAAACAAACAACCAAACAAACAAATACGGCCTAAATTTATATGTCACAACACCCATGCCTAATTGCAACACAATCTTCCTTATTTTCTTATAACTCAAGTCATCCTTTACCTACTTTCTTCCCACCCCACCCTTTCCTTCCCTCCCTCCCCCCCCCCCCCCCCCCCCCCCCCCCCCCCCCCCCCCCCCCCCACCCCCCCTACCCTAAACCCCCACCTCCCAACTTTACCCCCACCCACCGCCTCCACAATCTCCACTACCAACACCCGCACCTCCTACAACATCTTCCGTATCTTTGTTCAAGGCTGTATCCATCATCACCATCATCATCACGGAGTCTGCCTGTATGTACCTACCAATTACCATCAATGACGTCACTGGGTTTGGCAGCCTAGGGATACATCGAGGCTCTCTGCTTTGACCTACTTTTGAGGTCAGGAGGGAAGAAAAGGCTACACTTCAGTTTTAGCTTGCAGGGGTCGTGTAGTATCTTTTTGCATAGTAGAGTACTAGTCGGAATTTTGTGGCTGATTTTTACAGATTTAATTTTTTTTTTTTAGAATATGAAACATGCACGGTGTGTTTTGTTTTTTGGGGGTATTGAGGACATAGATCAATACCAGGTAGTCACAAGAAAGTTGGAAATGATCATCAGATGACGATTGCTTGTTGTTCCTACAATGTTGATTTCCCCCCCCCCCCCCCCTCCCCCGCCCCCCATATGCATATTGTGGCTAAGGAAGCTAGCAGACGACAAAGGACTGAAGGGGTACAGCGTTTGCTTAAAAAAACCAAAAAAAAAACCCTACTACATTTGTGCAAAATCACACGAGTTTGATTATTTCTGTGGATGCCTTAGTACGTGCGGTATGAACGCCAGAGTGATATTATAGGATTTGTCTTCACCTGTACACTCCTTCTTGTTCCCTCCGCTCTGCTGCAGGTACCTTGTGCCTACGAATACCTAGATTCAACCAATCCACCGTTGGCCGCGCTCTTTCTCTATTTCGGGTCCATCGACCTGGATTGAGCTCCCTCTCTCTCTTCGCCAGAACCTAGTTATGACACTTTTAAATCCAGCCTCAAGACATATTTATTTCAAACCTAAGATTTCCCCCCTCCTGTTTCATATCAGAACTATCCCACCTTCACTAACCCATGTCCTATCACCCTGCTAAAGTATACGACCTGTGTGAGTGTGTGTGTGCTTTTGAAAAACATTTGACTATTGAAATTTTATTTAATAGAT
>CM054160.1:29836008-29838508 GCA_028751875.1 Rapana venosa | reverse complement strand
AGGGTAGGGGAAAGGTAGGTAGGGTAGGGAAGGGTAGGGTAGGGTAGGGGGGAGAAAGGGTAGGGTAGGTAGGGTAGAGTAGGTTAGGGTAGGGTAGGGTAGGGTAGAGTAGGTAGTAAGGGTAGGGTAGGGTGAGGTAGGGTGGGGAGTAGGGTAGGGTAGAGGGTAGGGTGGGAAAGGTGGGGTAGAGTAGAGTGGGGTGGGGGGTAGGGTAGGGAGAGTAGGTGGGTGGGTGGGGTTAGGTAGAGTAGGGTGGGGGTAGAGTTAGGGTAGGTAGGGTTTTTAAGGGTTTAGAGTGAAAAGTAGGGTAGAGTAGAGTAGGGTGGGGTAGAGAGATAGGGTAGGGTTGGGGGGTTAGAGTAGAGTAGAGTGGGGTAGGGAAAAAGGTAGGGTTAGAGTAGGGTAGGGTAGGGGGTTAGGTTTGGGTAGGGTAGGTAGGGTAGGTAGGGTAGGTAAGGGTAGGGTAGGGTAGGGTAGGGTAGAGTAGGTGGGGTAGCTTTAGCGTAGGGTAGAGTAGAGTAGGGAGGGTAGGGTGGGAGTAGGGGGGTAGGTAGGGTAGGTAGAGTAGGGTGGGGTAGGGTAGCGTAGGGTATAGTAGAGTAGGGTGGGGTAGGGTAGAGAAAGGTAGAGTAGGGTAGGGTGGGGTAAGGTTTAGGGTAGAGTGGGGTATAGTAAGGTAGGGTAGAGTAGGGTAGGGTAAGGTGGAGTAGGTTAGGGAAGGTAGGGTAGTATGGGGGAGGTGATTTGGTAGGGTAGGTAAGGGAGGGTAAGTAGGGTGGGGTACAGTAGGGTAGGTAGGGAAAGGGGGTAGAGTAGGGTAGGGTAGAGTAGGGTAAGGTAGGGTAGTGTAGGTAGGGAATAGTAGGGTAGGGTAAGAGTAGAGTAGGGTAGAGTAGGGTAGGGTAAAGAAAGAGTAGAGTAGAGTAGAGTAGGGTAGGGCAGAGTAGAGAGGGTAGAGTAGAATAGGGTAGGGTAGGGTAGAGTAGGGTAGAGTAGGGTAGGGTAGGGTAGGGTTGGGGTAGAGTAGAGTGGGGTTGAGTAGGGGTAGGGTAAGGGGTAGAGTAGGGTGGAGTAAGTAGGGAAGAGTGGGTAGAGTGGGGTAGGGTAGAGTAAAGTAAGGTAGAGTAGGTAGAGTAGAGTAGAGTAGAGTAGAGTAGAGTAGAGTAATTGGGTAGGGTAGGGTAGAGTAGGTGGAGTAGGGTAGGGTAGGGTATGGTAGGGTAGAGTAGAGTAGGGTAGAGTAGGGTAGGGTAGGGTAGCGTAGGGGGGGAGTAGAGTGGGGAGGTTAGGGTAGAGTAGGGTAGGGTAGAGTTAAAGTAAGGTAGAGTAGGGTAGAGTAGATTTAGAGTAGAGTAGGGTAGGGAAGAGTAGGGTAGAGTAGGGTAGGGTAGAGTAAGTAAGGTAGAGTAGGGTAGAGTAGAGTAAGTAGGGTAGGGTAGGGTAGGGTAGGGTAGGGTAGGGAATAGTAGGGTAGGGTAGAGTAGAGTAGAGTAGGGTAGAGTAGAGTAGAGTAGGGTAGGGTAGGGTGGGGTAGAGTAGGGTAGGGTAGAGTAGGGTAGATTTAGGGTGGGTAGGGTAGGAAAGAGTAGAGTAGGTAGAGTAGGTAGGGTAGGGAGTAGGGTAGAGTATTTTTATTTATTAATTTATTTTATTCTCTTAAATCGATGATAATGGAATTGTGATTTTAGGGTAGGTAGGGTAGGGTAGAGTAGAGAGGGTAGGGTAGGTAGGGTAGGGTGGGGTTTAGAGTAGAGTAGGATAGAGTAGAGTAGGGTAGAGTAGGGTAGGGTAGGGTAGGGTAGCGTAGAGTAGAGTAGATTTAGAGTGGGGTAGGGTAGCGTAGAGTAGAGAAGAGAAAGGGTAGGGTAGAGTAGAGTAAGGTGGGATGGGGTAGGGTAGGGTAGGGTAGAGTAAGGTAGAGTAGGGTAGGGGTAGTGTAGAATGAGTAGGGTAGGGTAGGGTAAAGTAGGGTTGGGGTAAGGTAGGGTAGAGTAGAGTAGGGTAGAGTAGAGTAGGGTAGATTTAGGGTAAGTAGAGTAGATTTGGAGTATAGTAGAGTAGGGTAGAGTATAGTAGAGTAGGGTAGAGTAGGTAAGGTAGGGTAAGAGTATGTTATTTATTATTTATTTTTTTCTTTATATCGAGGATAATGGAATTGTGATTTTGGGGTAGGGTTAGGGTAGGGTAGGTAGGGGTAGGGAGGGTAGAGTAAGGTAGGGTAGGGTAGGGGTAGGGTAGTGTAGAGTAGGGTAGAGTAGGGTAAGAGAGGTGGGGTAGAGTAGAGTAGGGTGGGGTAAAGTAAGTAGAGTAGGATAGGTAGGGGGGTGTGGGGTGGTGTGGTGTGGCGTGGTTAGTGTGGTGTGGTGTAGTGTGGTGTAGTGTGGTATGGTGTGGGTGTGGTATGGTAGGGTATGGTATGGTATGGTATAGCATAGCATACCCAAATCATAGCATAGCATGCATAGCATAGCGAGTAGAGTAGAGTAGAGTAGAGTAGAGT
>CM054160.1:29826008-29831008 GCA_028751875.1 Rapana venosa | reverse complement strand
GAGGAGAGAGAGAGAAGGAGAGAGAGAGAGAGAGAGAGAGAGAGAGGGGAGAGAGAGAGAGAGAGGGGAGAGGAGAGGAAGAGAGAGAATTGAGGAAGGGGATTCAGCAAGCCGAGCTGTTTTTTTGATCAGGTGTAGTGTGCGAATCAAGGGGCAATTGGGTTTGATTTGTGCGACTTTTTTATTTACTGATTGTTGTTTTGTGGGAGGTTTTTAACGTGTGTTTCTTTTTCAAAAGACAATCTAACAAAAACCCAAAAAAAAAACCAAAAACAAATTATTTACTCCCATTTCTCATGTCATCGTCGTCACCATTTTAAAAATCATCAACTTCTAAAAATACCACAAAAAAACGACCAAAACAAAAACAAACGAAAAACCCCACTCTTCTACGCTACGCGAACGATATACTACACTATACTACTACACTACTACTACTACTACTACTACTACTACCTACACTGCTACTACTACACTATATACTATACTAACTGCTATACGTACTACTATACAAATACTACTACACTACTACTACTACTAGTACTACACTACTAACCACTACTATCTATACTAACTACTATACTACTACTCTACCTATACTATACTACTACTACTAATACACTACATTTCTTTTACTACCTCTAACTATCTACTTGTAGATGTAGTAGAGTAGTAAGTATATTTGTAGTAGTAGTAGTAGTATATAGTAGTAGAGTAAGTAATTCTTTTTTGTTCGTGTTGTTCTTTCTGTAAATTATGAAAAATACTTTATTTGGGGAGAGGGGAGGGGGGGGGGAGGAGAGGAGAGAGAGAGCGAGGGGAGGGGGAGAGAGAGAGAGAGAGAGGGAGAGAGAGAGGAGAAAGAAAGAAAGAGAGAAGAAGAGGAGAGAGAGAGAGAGGGGAGAGAGAGAGAAGAGGAGAAGAAAAGAAAGAAAAAAAGGAAAAGAAAGAAGGGGAAAAAGAGAGAGGAGAGAGAGAGAGAGAGAGAGAAAAGAAGAAAGGAAAGAAAAAAGAAAGGGAAAGACAGAAGGACAGGAAAAGGGCAGAAAAAAGAGAGAAAACAGAGGACAGAAGACAAAAGAGGGGGGGGGGGGGGGTGGGGGGGGGATGATGGTTAAAGAATCAATATTTTTTGATCGGGGGGGGGTTCTTTTTTACCCCTTTTTTTTAAAGGTGTTTTAAGGGTGTATAAATGGGGGTGGGTTTTGTGGGGGTGTGTTTGGGGTTTTTGGGGGTGTGTGTGTTGGGGTGTGTGTTGTGTGTGTTGTGTGTATGTGTGGGTGTGTGTTTGGTGGTGTGTGGTGTTGGTTGTGTGTTTTGGGTGTGTGTGTGTGTGTTGTTTTTGTTGTTGTTCTTCTTCTTTTTCTTTTTCTTTTCTTCTTCTCTTTTTCTTTTTCTTTTTGCTTTGATTTTACGTCTGTTTACCAAAGTGATGTTAGACGATGTATTGGTGTGTGTGTGTGTGGTGCGCGCGCGCGCACATGCGTGCGTTTGTTGTAACAGTGCACCTATATGCGGTGTGTTTTTCATTGCAGATTTGTATTGTATGTGAGGTTTGGGGGGTGGGTGCTGCGCATGGTACCAACGCATGCGCGTACCCCTGCGTGGGGGCATGCTTAGGCCTACATACAATGGGTCCCCACATGTGAATGTGTGAAATCCCTTTGAAAAAAAATAATTAAAACAATAAATAAAAATTACAAATTTAAAAGGTGCCCCCCCCTACAAAACTAGAACAACAAACCCCTCACAGTGATAAATGTAACATCAATCTGTTTCCCCTCCCCCCCCCCCTCCTCCTCCAACCCTCTCCTCCCCCCCCCCCCTCCCCCCCCCCCTACCCCCCCTTACCCATTCCTTCACACCCCGGTGGGGTTTTCACGTGTGAAAAATGTGGCTTTCTAAGTGGTCGTTTGGATCTTGACCTTTATCATAATTTAGTGCGCGCTTTTTGAGGAAAAAAAACTTTAAAACAATCCGTCTTTTTTTTTCCCGAAATCTTAGACGATATGGTGCAAGCTGTATAAGGTGTGTGTGTGTGTTGTGTATGGTGTGTGGGCGTGTTGTGGTGTGATGTGGGTGTGTGTGTATGTGTGTGGTGTGTTGCGTGGTGTGTGTGGGGTGTGTGTGTATGGGGTGTGTCGTGTGTGTGTGTGTGTGTTTTTGTGTGTGTGTGTGTGTGTGTGAGAGGGAGAATAGTATGTGTTGTTTGTGTTTTTTAGGTGTTTTTGGTTTTGTTTGCGTGTGGTGTGTGTGCGCGCGCGTGGTGTGTTGAGAGAGAGAGGGAATAGTGTGTGTGTGTGTGTGGTTTGTGTGGTGTGTGTGTGTGTGGTGTGGGGGTGTGTTGTGTGTGTGTGGTGGTGGTGTGGTGGTGTGTGTGGTGCAATGTGCACAAGGGTGTATGGGTGTGTGTTGGGGTGTGTGTGTTTTGTCGTACAGATTATCTTTGCCTGGGGGCTTTTTTTTTTTCTTTTGAAAGGATTGTCTGCTTTTCTTTTTTCACATCACACAACACCCAACAACACAAACACAAACACCCCCACCCACACACACACACACACCACAACCACACCACACACACACACACACACACAAAAAAAAACAACAAAAAAACCCCCCACACACAAAAAAACACACACACACAAAAAAACCCCCCACCCCCAACACACACACAACCCCCAAAAACACACAACCCCAACAAAACCACCCACAAAAACCCCCCCCCCCCCCCCCCCAAAACACAACACAAACACACACCACCAAAAACACACAAAAACAAAAACCCCCACACACCAAAACCACCCCAAAACAACACACACACAACACAACACAACACAAACCACAACACAACCACACAAAACCACAAAAACACAACACAAACAACACACACCCCACACACACACACACACACACACCACAACACACACACCACACACACAAAAAATTTGTTTGTTAATTCTTGCCTTACAAACGCACTTGGGTTGAATGGATGTAGTGGGCGCGGGGCCCATGTACAGGAGTCAAAATAAAGGGTGGTTTTTAATGTTGCTCGATCTTCCAAAACCCAAAAATAATTTAAAGATTGTGAAAATAATATAAAAATAAAATAAATAATGATAATCATCTCATAAATTCTTGTCGCATCATATAACATCATCTCAAGGTCTTAAGAGATGTAGCCCAAACATTCAATTATACCCAAACGGCAATCAATAATAATATCATTATTCCCCTGCTCCTCCTTGCCCCTTAAATACACACCCTCCCAACCACCCCCATCCCCAAAATTTTATCATAAAATACCTTAATCATCGCCACCTCGTCGCATCATCCCGATCACCCCCCACCCAATCTTCATTACCCTCTTTTTGTTTTTTTCTTGTTCTTCTTCTTGTTCTTCTTGTTCTTCTTGTTCTTCTTCTTGTTCTTTTTGTTCTTTTTTCTTCTTGCTCTTCTTTTCTTTCTTCTTCTTTTTTTTTCTTTTCTTCTTTTCTTCTTCTTTTCTTTTTTTTCTTCTTCTTCTTCTTCTTCTTCCTTTTCTTTTCCCCCCTCCTCTCTCTTTTTTCTTCTTCTTTCTTCTTCGTCATCACTTCTTTTTTTCCTTCTTCTTTTCTTCTCTTCTTTTTCTTCTTCTCCTTTTCTTCTTTTCTCCCTTTTTTTCTTCTTCTCCTTCTTCTTTTCCTCCTTTTCTTCTTTTCCTTTTCCTCCCCTCCCCCCCCTCCTCCCCCTCCTCCTCCTTCCCTCCTCCTCCTTTTTTTCTTTTCTTCTTCTTCTTCTTTTTTTTCTTCTTCTTCTTTTCTTCTTCTTTTCTTCTTTTTTCTTCTCCTTTTCTTTTTCTTTCCTTTTTTTCTTCTTTTTCCTCCCCCTCCTCCCTCCCCCTTCTTCTTCTTCTTCTTCTTCTTCTTCTTCTTCTTCTTCTGCTCTCCCTTTCCTTCTCCTCCTTCCCCCAACTCCCGTCAAGGTCATCGGGACACTGTACTAAAGAGTCATTCCCCAGATTCCTCCATATTATCGCTTTAGGTATTGCATCTTATGTGGTCTGGAAACTCACAAAAAAAACCCACTTAGCTCTCTTTATTGTTGTTTTCACATATTATAGACATTAAACCGAGGAGGTAAAAAGGACGATTTTGCTTTTTGTTTATTTTTAATCATGTTGTACAATTGGTTCAAACTTGAATGACTGCAATTCGATGCATAACTGAGCTTCTTTTCGTTTCCAAAAGCGTAAGCAGGATCTTTTGTGGGTGGCAGTGATTATGGAGTGTTGCTATTTTGCGTGTTTACTATACCCTGTTTTAATTGTTGTTGTGTACGCAAGATGTCTGATTGCTATGTTTAGGTGTCTGTGTTCTATTACTGTCTGTGAGTCTTTCTTAACCTTATTTCTTTTCCTTATTCTATTTTGATTTTGGTGTTCTTGTTGTTGCTCGTTCGTTCGTTCTTTCCTTGTGTGTGTGGGAGGGATGGGGGGGGGGGGGGGGGGGGATTGGGGAGGGATTTGTGTGTGTACATATATATTTATATATTTCAGACACGTGTGTGTGTGTGTGTGTGTCTGTGTCTGTGTCTGTGTGTCTGTGTGTCTGTCTGTCTGTGTCTGTGTCTTTGTTTATTGTTTATTTTTTTATATCGAGGATAATGGAATAAACACTTATGTGCTTTTTTTTACATCCAGTCCCCGTGTGTATGCGTTTTTGTATATTTTGTCATCTGTTCCCACCGGCACACAATGGCCTACTCTTCCGAAAAGCGGAACAGGATTTAACGTGTGCGCAAGATGTTCTGCATGCGTTCGCATTCGGGGCTTCGGTTTCTAGTCTCATCCGAAGGACTTTTGGGGAGAGTGGAGTCTGCACTGATGTTAACTTCAGGGGAATATACCCCCTTGAACGGGAATCGAACCCGGGTCGCCAGATTGCGAGCGCAATGTTCTAACCACTAGGCTATCCCGTCCTGTTTCTCTGCCTGTCTCTGTGTCTCTGTCTGTGTGTGTCTCT
>CM054160.1:29803508-29808508 GCA_028751875.1 Rapana venosa | reverse complement strand
ATGACTTGTTCTGTCTTCCCCTCTTTCTGCCACCTTCGAGTGTTCCCTGCAGTACTGTTTTTGGCAGTGTTGTGGCGGGTGACGTGGCCGAACCATGTCAGCTTTTTCTTCTTGACGATGGTGAGAAGGGGTTCCTGTGGACCTGCCAGCCGTGTTATTTGGCTCTTGACAAATTCATTGGTCTTTCGTTCTCTGCAGGATATGTCCAGCAGTTTTCTATGGCATTTTGTTTCAAATGACTGGATTCGCTTTGCTGTTTCAGCAGTCAATGTCCAGGTTTCACTTCCGTACAGCAGGATAGTTTGAATTAGGGCTTTGTAGAGCTTTAGTTTGATTGGGAAACTGATCTCTTTACTTTTCCATATGGTGGTGAGTTTTGTCATGGAAGATGTTGCCATGGCCAGTCTGACTTTGATTTCTGTCCTCGATCGCCCGTCCTTTGTGAGTGTAGCGCCAAGGTATTTAAAAGCGTCTACCTCCTCCAGTTGCTGGCCGTTCATGTAAATTTTAGCAGTGGCGTTGCTCGTGCTGTTAACAAGTACTTTACTTTTCTCCGAGCTCACCTCCATCCCATATGCTCCAGCTCTGTTCTCAAGTCTGGTCGTAAGATCTTGCAGCTCTGTGTTACTTCCGCCCATGAGGTCAATGTCATCGGCAAACCGCAAGTTGTTGAGGGGTCTGCGCCAATGGAGATGGTAGAGTGGAAGTCATGGAGGGTCTCTCTCATAATGTTTTCCAAGAACAGATTAAACAGGACTGGAGATAAAAGGCATCCTTGTCGGACCCCAACTGTGGTTTTGAAGTAGTCTCCGACCTGATTGTTCAGAAGGACTGCACTGCTTGCGGTGTTGTATAGTGCTTGAATGGTTTGCACTAGTCCTTCTTCAATGCCAAACATTCTGAGGACCTGCCACAGGCCTTCGTGCCATACTCTGTCGAAAGCCTTCTTGAAGTCGATGAAGTTGTGGAACAGGTCTCTCTGATGTTGAAGATGTTTTTCCATCAGGATGTGGCAGTTAAAAATCTGTTCGATTGTGCTCCTGCCTGCCCTGAACCCAGCTTGTTCCTGCAAGGTGTTCTTCTGCCTCCTTCTTGAGTCGATTCAAAATAACTTTGAGCATGATCTTGCTGGCGTGGCTGATGAGGCTGATTGTTCTATAGTTTTGGCATTGGCGTAAATTCCCCTTCTTGGGCAGAGGTATGATGAGTGATTGTGTCCATTCTGTTGGCCACTGTTTTGTCTCCCAAATCTTCTGACAGATAGCTGCAACATGTGTGATAACTGTTTCGCCACCATGCTTGAGCAGCTCTGCTGGTATGTTGTCTGCTCCTGGGGACTTTCCTACTGGTAAACAGCAGATGGCTTCTTCCACTTCTTCCCTCAGTATAGGTAATGGCGAGGGTACTCTTGATGTTGCTGCTTCCTCTTCTATTATGCTCTTGTCAGGTTGGATTGGGTAGTTGTATAGTTCTTGACAGTACTCAGAGCACCTGTTCAATGCAGCTGAGCTTTCTCTGAGGAGGTTTCCAGAGCTGTCTTCAATGACTGATGATTTGGTTTGAAGTGGTTTTGTGAGTTTCTTCGGGGTGTCGTATGCCTTTTTACTGTTGCCCACTTTCATGCCTTTTTCGATATCATCACATTGATCACTGATCCACTTCTCTCTGGCCTTTAACATTGACTTCTTCACAAGATTGTTGGCCTCCCGGTATTCTTTAGGGTTGGAAGACCTGGTTGGTTTCAGTGCTCTTCTTGTATCACAGAGGTCCAAGATGTCATTGGTAGTCCATGACTGGTGTTTATTCCTCTGACGACCGAGTACCTCCTCTGCTGTTTCTCGGACTGCCTCATTAAAGTTGTTGGTGAGGTCATTGATGTCATTGTCCAGGAGGGTTAATGCCGCAAAACGTCCGCCAAGCTTAGCTTGGAAGATCTCCTCGACATCTGGATCTTTCAGTTTGTCCACGTCAAATTTGATACGTGGGTTTGCAGGCTGTTTATTTTTCTTCAGCTTCATTTTGAATACCAGCAGCACAAGGTCGTGGTCGCTGCCTATGTCAGCTCCAGGGTAGGCTCTTGTTCTGGCTCTGTTGATGCTGGATAGGATAATTCTCATAGGGGTAGGCTATATTCATCGTTCCAGAGATGAAGATAAAAGAAAGGTAAATAATTGCTGATCTGCCATCATTGAAAATATGCACACACACACAAAAAACACAAAAAAAGGTATCACCGATTTTCATTTTCGTTTTCATTCCACTTTTAAGAGTCGGCAGATTTCTCTGCCTGAAATTCGGGCTGCTCTCCCCAGGGGAGAGGGCGTCGCCACAAGAGCAGCGCCACCTAGATAGAGATGAGGTTGAGAGCGATGTCTTATTCCCATGAATGATACAGAATGTTTACCTCGCGCGTGTTCCTGCTTACGTTCATCTAAGGAACGCTGAAAAATAACAAATACAAGTGACATAGAGAAAAAGAAAAGAAACAACACACTAAAACACACAAAAAATACCAACCAAACACCCAAAAAAAGGCCAAACAGATTAGAAAATACTTGTACCCTAAAACATGCTGGATAATAAATAACCTAGCCAACACAGAAACAAAAAAAACCCTAAAAAACCGCACAAGCAAACCAAATATTAAAAAAACCCCCAAAAAACCAACAACAAAAACCTGCCACAAAACCAGAAAAGAAGAACAAGAAATTCTACCAGGTTCTGCGCACTTTACATTAATCTTTTTCCTTTTTTTTTTTCCTTTAACCCTCGGCCAGAACAATTATGAACAAAACACAATTTCATTGGCTCCAATGACTCGATGACGTCACTGAGCTAAATATAGCCGCGCGCCTGTGACCGACATTTCATTCAGAGAGACGGATCTATAGGCGTAAAAAGGGGCGGACATAGCGATGAGGCTAAAAATAGCCTGTGCACTGACCTCCTATTTCTCAATGTTCAGCGTTGTGGGGTTTAGGACACAGTGCCCTTTAGCTTAAAGCTCAGTCCACACTGGAGACAGACGGACAGACACTATTTTAGTTTTATTATTTTTTATATATCGAGGATAATGGAATAAACACTTACGTGCTTTTTTTTTTAACATCCAGTCCCTGTGTGTATGCGGTTTTGTAAATTCTGTCATCTGTTCCCACCGGCACACAATGGCCTACTCTTACGAAAAGCGGGACAGGATTTTAACGTGTGTGGGCAAGATGTTCTGCGTGTGTTTGCACACGGGGCCTCGGTTTATAGTCTCATCCGAAGGACTTTCAGGGGAGAGTGGAGTCTGCACTGATGTTAACTCCAGGGGGAAAATATCCCCTTGAACGGGAATCGAATCCGGGTCGTCAGATTGGGAGCACAATGTTCTAACCACTAGGCTATCCCGTCCCCCTTCTGTGTCGAAGTTGGGATGTTCTGGGGCTGATTTTGTCAGACGCTTAACGCCAGCGTGACGTATTTTCGCTCATATGGAGAGGCAACAATAGTTGTTGTCTGAGCGTTCGAAGAAGAAGAAGAAGAAGAAGAAGATGTTTAACTTGGTTATCTAGTATTTCTTTTATTGTGGATACAACAGTGTGTGTGTTGAGTGTGTGTGTGTCTTCAATTTTACGTCTGTTCACTTAAAGTGATATTAGACGATGGAGGCAGGGGGGGGGGGGGGGGGGGGGGGGGAGAGGGGGGGCAGCATAATGAGATAAGGGCTTTAAGTAGAAAAAATACGTGTTGGTATGAATGCACATTAAAAGACTATTCCAAACTATATAAACAGTATGTTGCAAAAAAACATGGCAAAGAAATACAAAAATTAACAAAAACCCCGAACAATTGAAAAATACTCTAAAGTTGGAAAACAAACAATTATGAACTACTTGTAACGGCAGCTGTGAAACAAGCAAATTATAGATTCCGACGATCATACTTTACAAAAAAGAGAATACTGGGGATTGCAACAGAGACAAGGCTATCTCACATAATAACTCTGGATTGGTTAAAACTTCCTGCAGAGACTTATCTTGAAATGATGGTAAAAACGTTTTTAAACCTTGACATTGATACAGAACATGAACATTGGAAAATTTTTCACCACATGTGAGTGTGTGTGTGTGTGTGTGTGTGTGTGTGTGTGTGTGTGTGTGTGTGTTGTGTGTGTGTGTGTGTGTGTGTGTTGTGTGTGTGTTGTGTTGTTGTTGTTCTTCAATTTAACGTCTATTCACATTAAGTGATATTAGACACAAAAAGGCAAACAATTCAGAAAAAAGGGTTAAGGAACTGTCTAACTACTGTAACTATAATACAATGAAAGAAATTAATTTACCTTATGAATAAATAGCTAATTAAACTACAACAGATCAAAATATACATTTCAAGTAAAAGAACACTGGGAAAGAAAGGTAACAATTTCGAAAACTATACCATGGTGGGTAGAATGCCTATGCTTCAAATCAATAAATGACATACTTACTTGTGCTATAGCAAATTACTAACACAACTCTCTTTCAACAGCAAAGCAAAGTGTGTTGTGTGTTGTGTGTGTTGTGTGTGTGTATGATGAAAATATCACCAACTTCAGCTATGGTTATTACAAGTAAGTGTTACCTGTCTTTTCTTCTCTTTTCTCTCATTTTTTGTTTTTGGTAGAATAGACCAAGGAGGTCCAGAAAAAGAGGTGACGGGTAGGAAAAAAGGTAACGTAGCAGAAACACACACATAGAAAAGATGGAAATCCCAGAACAAAATTTCTAGAAGGTGGGAATGCTATTTATACTGACAGACTCCCAAACATTTCCCTAAGAATTCCCTAACTAAAAAGATGCTAGTGATTCAAGAATGCTTCAACGAAAACCCAAGTTGTACACACACAAAATCGTTAGTTTGGTCTTATGATATAGTGCTAGTTCATACTAGGGGGACGGGATAGCCTAGTGGTTAGAACATTGAGCTCGCAATCTGACGACCCGGGTTCGATTCCCCGTTCAAAGGGATATTTACCC
>CM054160.1:29791008-29798508 GCA_028751875.1 Rapana venosa | reverse complement strand
GGAGAGAAGAGAGAGAGGAGGAGAGAGAGAGAGAGAGAGTTGACAGGACTGGGAGAGAGAGAGAGAATGCATGTTTATTGGGTAAGCATTACTAAGCCATATAAAGGAGAAGAGAGAGAGAGAGAGAATGAGAGATGAGAGAGATGAGAAGAGTGAGAGAGAGAGAGAGAGAGAGATGACAATGGGTTTTTGGTGTACAGCATGAAGCCTTCAACAGGGAGAGGAGGAGTGGGGGAGAGAGAGGAGAGAGGAGATGTGAGATGAGAAGAATGCAATGGTTTATTGGGAGTAAGACATCAATGGGAGAGAGGAGAGGAGGAGGAAAGAGATGAGAGAGAAGAGAGAGAGAGAGAGAATGGTTTATTGGGTGTAAGCTATGGTAAAGAGACGAGGATGATCAGAAGGGAGAGAGAGAGAGAGAGAGGAGGAGAGAGAGAGAGAGGAGGGGAGGAGAGATGTATGTTTGTTGGTCGTCCGAGATGACCTCAAAACAGCAGAGGAGGCAGCTGCAGTCAGAAATGGGCAGAAATTGAATTTAGTGGAGATCTTGCCCACAGTACATCCCCACTTTCTCGACAAGTGGCATAAGGACAGTCAGCGTTGGAGATGTTTCAAAGGCAACAGCCCAGGGCTGCAGGATAAGGACTATGCAAGTCAAGCCACCTAATCAGGAGAGCATAGTCTAGAACCAAAAGACTAAGCTGTAAAGTGGAAAATTCGTGAGTGGGAAAGAAAGCACTGGTCATTAGCAGGAGAAGAGAGAGAGAGAGAGATGTAGAGAGAGAGAGTGAGAAGATGGAGAGTTGAGAGAGAGAGAGAGAATAACAATGGTTATGGTGTGGGGTAAGTAATGAGGGAGAGGGGAGAGAGAGAGAGAGAGGATGACAATGGTTTATTGCAGTAACTTTAAAAGCCATATCACAAGGGTGGGGGGGGGGGGGAGTTGATAGAGAGAAAGAGAGAGAGAGAGAGAACTCTGAACTCTCTGAATTCTGAAATTTAATGAATATAGGCTAACAGCCCCTTTCATAGGGAGAAACACAAACATCCATACATTATTTTACCGTGCTATATATAACATGATCAGGAAACACAATACTGGCATTACATGAAGATATCCATTGAGACAAGGGTACAATCCAGATGAAAGAGAAGAAGAGGCTATATAATATATATTTATATATTATATATAATAGATATAGAATAGATATATGTTAGATAGAAGATAGATAGATAGATAGATGATAGATAGATAGATAGATAGATAGATTAGATGAGAGAGAGAGAGAGAGAGAGAGAGACTTGCAGTGCCACTGACATAATGCATTGTCTATTTAGCATTAATAAAAGCCATATGAGCACTCGCTTTCCCCCAGCCAAGTTAAGCAGCGTCGAGCGTGGTTACCAGTTGGATGGGTGATCATTTGCGCGCCTTGGCTTCAGTACAGTTCCCCCAGTTCACCCAGCTGTAAATGGGTACCTGCCCTCTTTAGGGTCAGGGAAGGTAAAGCAGCGAGGGAGAGGAGATGGGCGCCGCCCTCAATATGCTGGCCCTAGAGAAGTGAGGTCTCTGACGCCTGGCTCCCCTACGACCTTATAGGTTATGGGACTCCTTTACCTTTTACCTTAAAAGCCATATAGACAAGGGGGTGGAGAGAGAGAGAGAGAGAGAGAGAGAGAGAGAGAAAATTGCTTACTACACATAAAAATCTTTTAAGGGAGAGAGATACAGACAGACAGACACAGACAGACAGACAGACAGACAGAACAAAGAGACAGACAGAGAGAAAGAGACAGAGACGATTCATTTTCCAAAACAGAACCAGGAGACCAAAAAAAGAGAAATGGTTTATTCATAAAGGCCAAGAGAGAGAGAGAGAGAGGAGAGAGAGAGAGAGAGAGAGAGGAGAAGAGAGAGAGAGAGAGAGGGAGGAGAGAGAGAGGGGAGAGAGGGGAGAGTAGGAGAGAAGAAGGAGGGAGGAGTGAGACGAGAGAGAGAGAGAGAGAGAGAGAGAAGAGATGCAGAAGAAATCTGTTAGAGAGAAGAGAAAGAATTCTCTGTGTTTATAGCCCGCCGATCACAAAGGCCATATGGGGGGTGGGGGACAGAGAGAGAGAGGAGTAGAGAGAGGAAGACAACGACAATGACATATTGACAATGACAAATTCTTTTATTTCGGGAATAATGAATAAGCACCCATGTCGCTTTTTTACATCCAGCCCGCCTTAGGGTATATATAGAGAGAGAGAGAGAGAGAGAAAAGAACAGGAAGAGAGGAGAGAAGAGAGAGAGAGAGAGAGAGAGAGAGAGAGAGTGTGTGTGTGTTGTGTGTGTGTGTGTGATATGTGTGTGTGTGTGTTGGGGTGGAATTGACCTAAGACTGTTCGAGTTTTTGTCCACCTGCAGGAGAGAGAGGAGAGGAGGGAGAGAGAGAGAGAGAGAGAGAGAGAGATGAGAGGAGAGAGGAGAGAGAGAGAGGAGAGAGAGAGGAGAGAGAGAACTAAACCAATTCATCCTGTTGTTTATTGCCCCGCGACACAAAGGCCATATGGGGGGGAGGGGGGGGAGGAAGAGGGGGGAGAGAGAGGTAGGGAGAGGGGAGAGAGAGGGGGGATAGAGAGAGGTATGGAGAGAGAGAGGAGGAGAGAGAGGAGAGAGGAAGAGAGAGGAGAGGGGGGAGGGGGAGAAAGAGAGAGGAAAGGAGAGAGAGATATAGGGAGAGAGAGGGGGGGGAGAGAAAGAGGGACAGAGACAGACAGACATACAGACTGACAGACAGACAGAGAGAGAGAGTATTCATAAAAGGCCAACGCTTTATCTTGTGAATGGGTCCCTGACAAGTAAAGGTTACAAAGGAATGTGGTACAAGAAAGGAATAATACACAGTAATCAATTTTCCTCCTCCGGCACAAAAATAGTTTCTACTGCGTCAAAATGCCCTGTTTAAGAAACATTAAAATGTAGAAAATGATTTCTTGCATGTTCCCATCATTATTAACCCCCCTCTCTCTCTCTCTCTCTCTCTCTCTCTCTCTCTCTCTCTCTCTCTTCTCTCTCTCTCTCTCTCTCTCTCTCTCTCTCTTCTCTCTCTCTCTAGCGGATGTGTCGTTCATATTTGGACATATATGTATATTTTTTCATTTTTGTCGACTTTTCTCGCAAATGTACCATTCTTTTGTTCGCTTATTGTTTTAGTGTGTGTGTGTGTGTGCGCGCGCGCGCGTGTGTGTGTGTGTGTGTGTGTGTGTGTGTGTGTGTGTGTGTGTGTGTGTGTGTGTGTGTGTGCTAAAGAATTTTTTTTAATTATATATAACTTTGGATTTTTTTTCCTGAAAATTAATGCGGTTGCAGCAAAATCGAGGACGGTGGTAAGATGATTGTTATAGTTGGAATTGTAAAGGAAAAGAAATGTTGGTTGAAACAGGTTTTATTAAACAGACCATATTAGGCTTACATTATATGTGAAGACGGGATTATATGGGGGACGGGATAGCCTAGTGGTCAGAACATTGCGCTAGCAATCTGACGACCCAGGTTCGATTCCCGTTCAAGGGGATATTTTCCCCTGGAGTTCACATCAGTGCAGACTCCACTCTCCCCAAAAGTCCTTCGAATGAGACTATAAACAGAGGCCCCGTGTGCGAACGCACGCAGAATATCTTGCGCACACGTTAAATCCTGTTCCGCTTTTCGTAAGAGTAGGCCATTGTGTGCCTGTGGGAACAGATGACAGAATTTACCAAAATTGCAAACACACGGGGACTGGATGTAAAAAAGCACATAAGAGCTTATTCCATTATCCTCGATATAAAAGAGGGAAAAGGGGGGGGGGAAAGAACAATCAACAACAGCATAGTAACAAGGTTATAATAGTGTGCTCAGGAGACATGGTTAGAATGACGACTGGTGGACGGAACACATGTGGCCTTCATGATCATGCTCAGTGCTGTTAAAGGTAAAAAAGGTAAAGGTAAAGGAGTCCCATAACCTATAAGGTCGTTGGGGAGCGAGGCGTCAGAGACCTCACTTCTCTAGGGCCAGCATATTGAGGGCGGCGCCCATCTCCTCTCCCTCGCTGCTTTACCTTCCCTGACCCTAAAGAGGGCAGGTACCCATTTACAGCTGGGTGAACTGGGGGAGCTGTCCTGAAGCCAAGGCGCGCAAACGGTCACCCATCCAACTGGTAACCACGCTCGACGCTGCTTAACTTGGCTGGGGGAAAGCGAGTGCTCCGACCACTGAGCTATCCCGTCCCCATGTGCTGTTATCATTCTTAAAAGAAAAGAATGTTATGTGTCATAGTCTTCTTCTTCATCGAACGCTCAGACAGCAACTCTTGGTATCTGTCATATGTTGTTGTTGTTGTTGTTGTTGTGCATTTCCCAGCTTTACACCCTGGGGGTCACCCAGAACATGCCACACTCTGACTCACTCATCCCACCTGGGAATAATCACTGTGAGATAGGAAGTTCACCGGATGAAAATTTGCATGTATGACTCTGTTCAAGCACCTCGCCGTATAGGCAGCCATACTCCGACTTCAGAGGATTTTTTCTCCTTTAACAAAGGAGAGTGCAGGTTGTTAAATTAAGAGCTTGTTATGACTGAAGGCGATCTCGACACAACATTTCGCAGCAGAACAACATTTTAGTGTAGGCCTTGGCAATAAACTGACATCAATAAGTAACTGACACAGCTTTTTGGCCTGGGTCAATCTGTCATATGAGCGAAAATGCGTTGCGCTTCCGTTAAGCGCCTGACAAGTCAGGCCCAGCACATCCGACTTCGGCATGGGAGAGAAAATCTTTTAAGTCTTTCTTGGGGAAAAAAAAGGGTCGCAGGAGAAATGACCAAGAAGGCAGAAAATAGACGAGAAGGAGGTGACAAGAAGAAAAGGAACGAGGCAGAAACTAAGAGAAGGATAGGAAAAGAGGGAATTCCTAGCACAGAATTTCCAGAAGGTGGGGATGCTGTTTATATTGACAGGCCCCAGGCATTCCCACGTGGAAATGTTGTGTTTTCATAATTATGAACACTTGCCTTCTAGCTGCCATAAAAGTTATCTAGTTTACTTGTTATCTGTGTTAGTTCACGTTATCTAAGCTGTTTGCTGGTTGTTGCTCTTAACATTACTATGTATATAATGTATGTTCATACCATCCGGCATCAGCTCAGATGGTATGGACATGTGACAAGATCAGACGGGCTCTCCAAGACCATACTGCAAGGAACAGTGCAGGGGAAGAGAAAGCGAGGCAGGCCGAAGAAGAAGAAATGGGCACAAACAACATCACTGAATGGATCGGGAAGAGCTTCTCCACAACCCAGGCACTTGCCCACAACCGCCGCAAATGAAGCCAACTGGTGCAACGTTCGTCACTTGCAGTGCCCCCTACGCCCCTGGAGGGGTTTTTGGGGGGAGAGATGGATGAGTGATGAGATGAATGTATGTTCTTTGAATAAAAAACATCTATTCAAAAAAGGGCTGAAAGGCAGAGAACGAATAACTTGTATTATTTTTTCCAACACCTGATGGTAGAGGGGGGGGGGGGGGGGTTGTTGGTTTTTTATGGGGGGAAAAAGGGGGGGGGGGGCTTTTTTTCTCGGCTAGAGCCCCAAGCCCCCAAAATGACGACATTTTGTGTAGGGGCCCTTTTTTTACACCTTGGGAAAAATTTTCCCGGTTTTTGGCCAGGAAATTAAAATGAAGCCCTATCGGAGATGGGAAAAGGAATGGGCCCCTCATACAAGAGAGGGTGGAAGGGGTTTGGGCAATCCCAAAGGGACCACATCAATACAAAAAACGCTTGCAGGGGACCCAGAAGGAAGGAGAAAAAAAGGAAGCCAAAAGCAACGTGGGAAGAACTGTAGAAAGTGAGATGAAAGGCCCCGCACTCTTGGGGTCATGACAGGTTGGCTCAGGATAGGCAGGAGTGGGAAACGCTTTGTTGCTGCCCTACACACCATGGGTGTAATGGTAAAGATGATGATGATGATGTGATGATGATGATGATGTTGAATGATGATGATGTGAAGATTAAGGTTCTGTATTTGATTTTGGGGAAGGAAGTCGTTTGAATTCTCCTTTTGAGTCCTGAAGTTTTTGGTTTGAATTGGGGAGCGATGTTGTTGAATTTTAAAATGAGGATGTTTGACCATCTCCAGATCAACTTAAAGTGCAGCCCGCCCGTGCCTGAACTCTTTTTGTATGTAAATACGAGTACCCATGCAGAAAATCAACAGCCGTTAAAAATTTTCTGAATTTATGCCGCAAAAAAAAATTAGATAAATAAAAAAAAAATTAAAATTTTTTTTTTTTATTCATGCGCGTTTGGTGGGTTACGGAAACTAAAAATACCCAGATGTTCCCGTCCTGGAAGGATGAGTCCCCCAGGTCCTTTCTCCCGAGATTCAACCCGAACGTGCCCTTTGTGCCTAACCCCCCTTAAGAATTTTTCCCTTTACCTTTCCCCACCGTAATCCGTGGGGGGCCCATTGAAGATTTTGCAAGTTCCTCCATCCTCGCGGTCCTTGCTTCCCGTAAAATTTTGTTCCCCCCCAAGGCCAGTCCCCTCTCTGATGTTGTCTTCTTCCATCGTTTCTCTGTCTCCTCTTGTCTCCCCCCTGTATTTTCCCTGTAGGACAGTCTTGTGTTAAGTAAAAGGTAAAGGAGTCCCATATCCTATGTGGTCGTAGGGGAGCGAGGCGTCAGAGACCTCACTTCTCTAGGGACCAGCATATTGAGGGCGGCGCCCATCTCCTCTCCCTCGCTGCTTTACCTTCCCTGACCCTAAAGAGGGCAGGTACCCATTTACAGCTGGGTGAACTGGGGGTACTGTACTGAAGCCAAGGCGCGCAAACGGTCACCCTTCCAAGTGGTAACCACGCTCGATGCTGCTTAACCTTAGCTTGGGGGAAAGCGAGTGCTCTGACCACTGAGCTATCCCCCCGTCCCCAGTCAAGATGTTAGGTTAGCGAACTGAAAGAGAGAAAAAAAGAAAAACAGTCAGTAGTGTGGAGACGGAGTGGCCAAGTGGTTTGATCGGTGTATTCGTGATCTGAGGGTAACTGGGGGCTTGGGTTCCAGTCTCCACTGAGGTGTCTGTTCTAGGGGGAAGATTGTTACCGCTAAGTTAACGTTGGTACTGACTCTGGAGTTCAAACGCTTAATAGTGAAAGATTTTGGGATGAGATTGGATACCGAAATCCTGCGTGAAGAAGAGAGAGAGGGGGGGGGGGGGGGAAAGAGAGAGAGAGAGGAGCGAGAGAGGGAGAGAGCGAGAGAGGGAGAGAGAGAGAGAGAGAGATTCTCAGATATAGGAAGAGACATTAAGAGACAGATAGACAGAGACGGACAGAGACAGAGAAAGACAGAGACGGACAGAGACAGATCTCAGAGACAGACAGACAGACAGATAGACTCAGATATAGGCATACAGAGACATTAAGAGACAGACAGGCAGAGACAGACAGAGACAGACAGACAGATAGACTCAGAT
>CM054160.1:29783508-29786008 GCA_028751875.1 Rapana venosa | reverse complement strand
CTTCCTTCCTTTCTTCCTTTCTTTAGTTCTTTTCTTTCTTCCTTTCTTTCTTTCTTTCTTCCTTCCTTTCTCTCTTTCTTTCTTTCTTCCTTCCTTTTCTCTCTTTCTTTCTTTCTCCCTTCCTTCCTTCCTTTCTTTCTTCCTTCCTTGTTTTTTTCCCTTTCCCTTTCCCTTTCCCTTTCTCTCTTCCACCCTTTCTTTCTCCCTTCCTTCCTTTCTTTCTTTCTTTTTCTTTCTTTCCTTCCTTTCTATCTTATTTTCTTTCTTCCTTCTCTTCCTTCCTTCCTTTCTTTCTTCCTTTTTTCCTTCCTTCCTTCTTTCCTTTCTCTCTTCCTTTCCTTTCTTCCTTCCTTCCTTCCTTTCTCTCTTCCTTCCTTCCTTTCTCCCTTCCTTACTTCCTTTCTCTCTTCCTTCCTTCCTTTGTCTCTTCCTTCCTTTCTTTCTTCCTTCCTTCCTTCCTTTCTTTCTTCCTTCCTTCCTTTCTCTCTTCCTTCCTTTCTTCCTTCCTTCCTTTCTTTCTTCCTTCTTCCTTTCTCTCTTCCTTCCTTTCTTCCTTCCTTCCTTCCTTTCTTTCTTTCTTTTTTCCCTTTCCCTTTCTTCCTTCCTTCCTTCCTTCCTTTCTTTCTTTTTTTTCTTTCTTCCTTTCTTTCTTTCTTTCTTTCTTCCTTCCTTTCTTCCTTTCTTTAGTTCTTTCTTTCTTTCTTCCTTTCTTCCTTTCTCGCGCCATCTGCGTCCGCTGAATGGCAAGTGTACATTGTATTTCTTTCTTTCTTTTTTCTTTCCTTTCTTCCTTCCTTCCTTTCCTTTCTTTCTTTCTTCCTTTCTCTCTTCCTTCCTTTCTCTGTTTTCTCTCTTCCTTCCTTTCTCTCTTTCTTTCTTTCTTCCTTCCTTCCTTTCTTTCTTTTTTCATTCTTTCTTCCTTCCTTCCTTCCTTCCTTTCTTTCTTCCTTCTTTCCTTCCTTCCTTTCTTTCTCTCTTCCTTCCTTCCTTCCTTTCTTTTCTTTCTTTCTTTCTTCCTTCTTCCTTTCTTTCTTTCTTCATTCTTTCTTCCTTCCTTCCTTCCTTCCTTTCTTTTCTTCCTTCTTTCCTTCCTTCCTTTCTTTCTCTCTTCCTTCCTCCTTTCTTTCTTTCTTCCTACCTTTCTTTCTTTCTTCCTTCCTTCCTTTCTTCCTTCCTTCCTTCCTTTCTTTTCTTTCCTTCCTTCCTTCCTTCCTTTCTCTCTTCCTTCCTTTCCTTCTTTCCTTTCTCTCTTCCTTCCTTTCTTCTTCCTTCCCTTTTCCTTTCTTTATTTCTGTCTTCCTTTCTTCTTCCTTCCTTTTTCTCTCTCTTCCTTCCTTTCTTTCTTCCTTACTTCCTTTTTCTCTTCCTTCTTCCTTCCTTCCTTCATTTCTTTCTTCTTTCCTTCCTTCCATCCTTTTTTTCCCTTCCTTCCTTTCTCTCTTTCTTTCTTCCTTCCTTCCTTCCTTTCTTTCTTTCTCGTGCCATCTTCGACCGTTCGATGGCAAGTAGATGTCTATTCTAACTCCCACTCAGCCTATTTCTTGATCATTGCCAGACTTCTGTCCGGTTCGTGTCTGTCGCCACTCAATGATTAATTAATACAAGCAGTCGATATTCTTGATAGTTCGGGTCGCCTTAAGGACACCCGCTCGAGAAGACCCGCGCTGCGATTCAGTCACTTGAGGTCAGCTTTAAGGGAGTAGGATGTGTGTGTGTGTGTGTGTGTGTGTGTGTGTGTGTGTGTGTGTGTGTGTGGTGTGTGCGTGCCGCGCGTGCGGTGTGTGGTGTTTGTGTGGTGTGCGTGTGTGTGTGTGCGTGTGTGGTGTGTGTGTTGTGTGTGTGTGGTGTGCGGCGTGCGTGCGCGTGCGTGTGTGTGTGTGTGCGTGTGCGTGTGTGGTGGTGGGGGGGGGCGGGGGGGGGGGGGGCGGGTTGTAGGTTTAGTTCGGGTTTATGATTATAATGATGAGGGGTGGAATTGATTTGAGATTGAAGAGTAATAGCTGTGGTCCGATGATCATTGAGGGCTAGGGTTCAAAATCTCCCTTCCCTCCCTCATTCACCCCCCCCCCCCCCCCCCGCACCCCCCCCCCCCTCCTCCCCTTGTGGAGGATGCCGTGGTGAAACCTGTCAGTATAAAAAGCATCTCCATCTTCTAGACATTCTGTGCTAGGATTTTCCCTCTTTTCTATCCCTCTCTCTCTTTTTTTTGGTGCTTTTGTTCCTTTTCCTTCCTTTCACCTTTTTCCTTGTATATATAATATATATATATATATTTTTTTTTACCCTCTTGGTCCCCTCTCCTGCCTTTTCTCCCCAGAAAGATTTGAAAGAGAAAAAAAAAAATTTCTCCCATGCAGGAGTCGGATGCTCTAGGGCTGACTTGACGCTTAACAGCATACACACGGGGACTGGATGTAAAAAAAAAAGCACATGAGTGCTTATTCCATTATCCTCGATATTTAAAAAAACAAACCAAAGCCATCTGAGCGCTTTGATTTGT
>CM054160.1:29766008-29781008 GCA_028751875.1 Rapana venosa | reverse complement strand
CTCTCATTCTCTCTCCATGTGTTATACCAGTAACGCATCACAATAACGGATGGGCAGTAACATCTCTTTGTCCTAAACGAGAATCATGGTGCAACAAAATTAATGACGATCATTCAGCTAAAGACACACGAGCCATTTCGACCTTACCACTCGGAAAGAGACCGTTTTACCGCGTTTTGGATGCAGGGGAGTCTCAGAGAGAGAGAGAGAGAGAGAGGAGAGAGAGCGAGACGAGAGAGAGAGAGAGAGAGATGAGAGAGAGAGAGAGACAGACAGCAAGACAGACAGACAGACAGACAACAGACAGAAAGACAGAAGACAGACAGACACCAGAGAAGTTCTGTGCTAAGGAAGTTTTTTCTCTTTTCTATCCCTCTCTTTGTATCTGCGAATTCTTTTTTTTCTTTTCCTGTCACTTTCTTGTTGTCTGTTATCTGCCTTTGTTGGTCCATTTCTCTGTCTTTGATAGGTTTGGGCTAGACGTAAACGCGCCTGTCTAGAAGCGAAAAGTCCGGGTCGAAGTGTTGCGGTGGTTCGATCCCGTTTGGACCCGAACTTTTTTCCCAATCCACTAGACCATGATTGGTGGTCTGGGCGCTAGTCTTTTGGATTAGACGATAAACCGAGGTCCCGTGTGTTCACAAAAATTATTTACCGCACGTAAAGAACCCACGGCAACACGAGAGTTGTCCCTGCAAAATTCTGTAGAAAAAAAGCCACTCTGATAGGGAAACAAATGCAGTGTGTAGACAGAAAAAAAGAAAAAATGGGTGGCGCTGTCTTGTGGCGACGCGCTCTCCCCGGAGAGAGCATCCCGAATTTCTACGCAGGAAATCTGAAGTGACTTAAAGTGATATGAATATAAATAGATATAATTTTTTTTTAACCCCAAAGTATGTTCTTTCGAGCCAGAAGGCCCATAGAACCGGAGCTTATCCCGGTTTCTGTAGCGTTAAGCGAACTGATGGTTTTTCACCACCCCTGTGACAGGACGCTAGTCTGTCGCCAGATACTTCCCCAGCAGAGCTGGTACCCACTTGTACACCTGGGTGGAGTGAGGAAAATAGGAGTAAAGTGTCTTTCCCAAGGACACAACCCCGAGCCGAGCGGGGATCGAACCCGCGACCTCTGGATCACGAGTTGACCGCCTAAACCACTCGACCACGGTGCCTCCATTTTTTAACCCCAGAGAGGGTTAAAAGATAACAACAATTCATATGACTGACACCACTAGTTACTGTTCGACGAAGAAGAAGGAGGAGGAGAAAGATCTTTCTGTTCCTGTTGTTGTTGTTGTTGTTGTTGTTGTTGTTCCTCGACTAGAGCTCCCAGGTTTACTAAAGATAGTGAGATTGTTACATATGCGAACGTATTTTTGTTGTTGTTGTTGTTGGGTTTTTTGGGTGGGTTGTTGTTGTTGGGGTTGGTTTGTGTGTGTGTGTGGTGTGTGTGGTGTGTGTGTTGTTGTTGTGTGTTTTTGGGGAGGGGGTTATTTTTTCGCCCACCGTTTGTTTGTTTGTTTTTGTTTAATGTCCATTCACTACTTGGTGATAAGGACACACCCGCATTCAAAACCAACATCTCTCTCTTGCTCTCTCTCTCTCTCTTCTCTCTCTCTCTCTCTCTCTCTCCTCTCTCTCTCTCTCTCTCTCTCTCTCTCTCTCTCTCTCTCTCTTGCTCTCTCTCCTCTCTCTTCTCTCTCTCTTCTCTCTCTCTCTCTATCTCTCTCTCTTCTCTCTCTCTCTCTCTTCTCTCTCTCTCTCTCTCTCTCTCGCTTTTCTTCAGATGAGACTATACACCGAGGCCCCGTGTTCGAACGCATGCAGAACATCTTGCGCACACCTTAAATCCTGTTCCGCTTTTCGGAAGAGTAGGCCATTGTGTGCCGGTGGAAACAGATGACAAAATTTACAAAACCGCATACACACGCGGACTGGGTGTAAAAAAGCACATGAGTGCTTATTCCATTATCCTCGATATATAAGAATAATTTTTTTCTAATGTATGTATATCTATGGGGACGGGATAGCTCAGTGGTCGGAGCACTCGCTTTCCCCCAGCCAAGTTAAGCAGCGTCGAACGTGGTTACCAGTTGGATGGGTGACCGTTTGCGCGAACCTTGGCTTCAGTACAGTTCCCCCAGTTCACCCAGCTGTAAATGGGTACCTGCCCTCTTTAGGGTCAGGGAAGGTAAACCAGCGAGGGAGAGGAGATGGGCGCCGCCCTCAAAATGCTGGCCCTAGAGAAGTGAGGTCTCTGACGCCTCGCTCCCCTACGACCTTATAGGTTATGGGACTCCTTTACCTTTTTTTTTTATTTTTTTTACCTTATATCTATATTCTCAAAACGATCTACGGTAGAGGTCTTACTGGGGAAGAAAATAATTATATTCTCAGCAACTGATGTAATGAACTACTGAGAGTCCTACAAAACGTCTTGAACAGTGGCTTTTTAAAAAAAATGAATATCTATCTATTCCTCTCCTTTTCAACAGGTCTGTTAGGATTGGGGCAATCAAAACAATAAATGGTGGATTGAAAGAGATTGAGAACAGCAACATGGCATATACTGTCCCGGTAGCCGCATTCCAACTTCAGGAATGACGTCTACACACGACACCGGGTGTGCTTGCGTCTTTGAAATGTTGTCATCCACCGTTCCTACCGGCACACAATTGGCCTTAAAAAAAAAAAAAAGGTAAAGGAGTCCCATAACCTATAAGGTCGTTGGGGAGCGAGGCGTCAGAGACCTCACTTCTCTAGGGGCCAGCATATTGAGGGCGACGCCCGTCTCCTCTCCCTCGCTGCTTTACCTTCCCTGACCCTAAAGAGGGCAGGTACCCATTTACAGCTGGGTGAGCTGGGGGACAGTACTGAAGCCAAGGCGCGCAAACGGTCACCCATCCAACTGGTAACCACGCTCGACGCTGCTTAACTTGGCTGGGGGAAAGCGAGTGCTCCGACCACTGAGCTATTGGCTACTTTTCCCAAAAGGCAGAACTGGGATAGTTTATCAGTGTGAAAAAATGTTCTACCCTGCGTTCCCAATACCAGACCCTGTGTTTATTAAGTCTCATCATCCGAAAGGGGGACAGGGATAGCCTAGTGGTTAGAACATTGCGCTGGCAATCTGACGACCCGGGTTCGATTCCCGTTCAAGGGGGATATTTTCCCCCTGGAGTTAACATCAGCGCAGACTCCGCTCTCCCCAAAAAGTCCTTCGGATGAGACTATAAACCGAGGTCCCGTGTTGCGAACGCACGCAGAACATCTTGCGCACACGTTAAATCCTGTTCCGCTTTTCGTAAGAGTAGGCCATTGTGTGCCAGGTGGGAACAGATGAGAGAATTATTTACAAAACCACATACACACGGGGACTGAATGTAAAAAAAAAGGCACGTAAGTGCTTATTCCATTATCCTCGATATAAATGAATTAAATAAAAATAAATACAAATAAATAAATAAACGTGCAAATCTAGACATGGGATTTATGCTAAACGTCGAAAGGCTTGAGGATGCAAGGGGGAGACCATCCCGAATTTCACGCAGAGAAATCTACCGTGATTTGCAAAATACGTTAAAAAAAAACGCAGGACCGAAAGTAATGAACAGAACAAATGGAAGGTCAAATATGATGATGAATTGGCATCCATTGTGTCAAGGCATTTCAACACTCTGACAGCATTAATCTTGTCTTTAGGTGTCTTCCCTGTTATGTCAGGGAGGAGAGAGAGAGGGGGGGGGGGGGGGGGGGGGGAGGGGAGAAGAGAGAGAGAAAGAGTGAGAGACAGACAGACAGACAGACAGAGACAGACTGACAGACACAGAGACAGACAATGGGGCAGACTCTGTGTGTGTGTGTGTGTGTGTGTGTGGTGTGTGTGTGTGTGTGTGTGAGAGACAGACAGACAGACAGAAGACAAGCAGAGACAGACACACAGAGACAGACAGCGGGCAGACTCTGTGTGTGAGAGAGACAGGGCAGACAGACAGACAGAGGACAGACAAGAGAGACAGACAGACAGACAGACTGACAAGAGACAAGACAGAACAGAGACGAGACGGAGACGGAGAGAGGGGAGAAAAAAGAGAGAAAGACAGAACACAGAGAGACAGACATATAGGCAGACACAGGACAGACAGACAGACAGACAGACAGACACAAACACAAACACACACACACACACACACACACAACACACACAGAGGTACAGACAGAAACTGAGCTCACAGAAACAAAAGACAAGAGTCGAAAGGAAGACGAAATGACGTCAAAAGGAACCCCCCCACTTGCGACACAGTGAGTGACGATTTGTCAATGTCATCTACTTCACACACACAGTTCTCGCCCCATTGCTGCTGATAATAATGGCTTCTCTCCGATTGCATCACGACAAATGGGAAGGACTCTTGTTTCTCGGAGCCGTAAAGAAGCGAAAGTGCGTTGTTCCCATGTGAGCAGGTGCGTCCGTCCCCTTTGCATGTAAGAATAGAATAATAATTCTAGGTACAGCCAATTATCATTCCTACACACACCCATCCTTCCTTCGATCCTGGTGACGATTTGGATCGGACTAGCTAGCTAGCTTTAGCTTTAGCTTAGACCTGATTGCATGCATTGCATCTTCGTGTCCATTCTCCAGGTCGCCAGTTTTATAATTATGTTCAGAGCGTTTAGTAATCTGTTGCGATGTTGCTTTCATTATCATACTTTCTTTTTTCTTTTTTTAAAAACAAGTTGTTAGTTTGTTGTTGTTTGTTGTTGTTTGTTGTACGTTTCGCCCAGCTCAAAACACTCTGGGGGGCGGGGATGGGGGGGGGGGGGGGGGTGTCACCCAGAATGTGTACTCTTGACTCAATCCTCCCCCACACCTGGAAAATATCACTGTAAGGTTGAAATTGTACACTGGATGAGAAGTTTGCGTGTATGAATGGGTTGTTGTTGGGTGTTTTTTAAAAGTACCTCGCCATATTGGCAGAATACTCCGATTTCAGAGGGTTTATTGTTGCTGTTACTCTTTTAACAAAGGAGAGTGCAGGTTTGTTATGTTAAGAGCTTGTCATGGCTGAAGGCAATATCCACTCAACATTTTTACAACATCACAACGTTTTTAGTGTTTGTGCCAGAAGTTGTTTAAAGTAAGGGGACGGGATAGCTCATTGGTAAGAGCACGCGCTTTCCCCAAGCTAAGGTTTTAAGCAGCATCGAGCGTGGTTACCAAAGTGGATGGGTGACCGTTTGCGTTCCTTGGCTTTAGTACAGTCCCCCAGTTCACCCAGCTGTAAATGGGTACCTATTCTCTTAGGGGACGGGATAGCTCAGTGGTCAGAGCACTCGCTTTCCCCCAGCTAAGGTTTTAAGTAGCATCGAGCGCGGTTCCCATTTGGATGGGTGACCGTTTGCGCGCCTTGGCTTCAGTACAGTCCCCCAGCTGTAAATGGGTACCTGCCCTCTTTAGGGTCAGGGAAGGTAAAGCAGCGAGGGAGAGGAGATGGTCGCAGTCCTCAATATGCTGGCCCCTGGAGAAGCTGAGGTCTCTGATATCTCGCTTCCGTAGCGACCCACATAGGTTTATGGGACACCTTGACCTTTGCCTTGAAGTATACAAAGAGCATCAGCGTTGTCGGAAGGAAAGTATACTTGCAACAGCCTTGTTTTTGTTTTGTGTATATTGACGGAGTAAGTGAGGTCAGTTTTCAGTTAATCGTCGTGTGTGTGTGTGTGTGTGTGTGTAAATTCCAAAATCTTCTGTTAATTTTCTGTGAACGGTTCACCGCGTGTGAATGTGTTTGCTTTACAATAGTCAGCGCTATACAAATTCCATATCTTAGTAGTAGTAGTATTAATCCAAAACTGTTTTGACGTTGACAACATAAGCTCAAACTGTTTTAATCTGATAGGCCAAAAGCTGTGTCAGTTATTGATGTCAGCTAATTGCCAAGGCCTACACTAAAATGTTGTTATGTTGTGAAATGTTGTGTTGAGATTGCCTTCAGCCATTTTTCATTTTCATTTCTTTTTTTTTCTTTTTCATTTATACCACTTTAAGTCACGAGATTTCTCTGCGTGAAATTCGGTCTGCTCTCCCCGGGGAGAGCGCGTCGCCACAAGAACAGCGCCACCCTTTTTTTTTTTTTGGTCTGCCACTGTATTTGTTTCCCTATCAGAGTGGCTTTTTTTCCTAAGAATTTTGCCAGGGACAACTCTCTTGTTGCCGTGGGTTGTTTTACGTGCGCTGAATAATTATGTGTAACACACACACGGGACCTCGATTTATCGTCTCATCCGAAAGACTAGCGCCCAGACCACCACTCATGGTCTAATGGATGGGGGGGGGGGGGGGGGGGGGGGGGGAGGGGGTTTCGGGCCCAAACGGGATTCGAACCACCGCACACTTCCGACCCGGACTTTTTCGCTTTCTAGACAGGCGCGTTACCTCTAGACCACCGATCCACCCTGGCAAGCTCTTAACATAACAACCAGCACTCGCCTTTTTAAAGGAGACCAAAAAATAAAATCCTCTGAAGTCGGAGTGTGGATGCCTATAATCATGGCGAAGTACTTAAAAAAAACAAGTCATACACGCGCAAACTTCTCATTCAGTTGTGCAAATTTCAATGATCTCACAGTGTTTTCCCAGGTGGGGATGATGAAAGAGTGAGTCAGAGTGCCCATTGTGGGTGACCTCCTAGAGTGTTAAGCTGGGGAACGCACAACAACAACAACAACAATAATAACAACAACGCGATAGTGTATGATCACAGTTTGCTGGCGAGGGGGAAAGTGGATCGGTGGTCTAGAGGTAACGCGCCTGTCTAGAAAGCGGAAAGTCCGGGTCGGAAGTGGGCGGTGGTTCGAATCCCGTTTGGACCCGAAACTTTTCCCCCATCCATTAGACCATGAGTGGTGGTCTGGGTGCTAGTCTTTCGGATGAGACGATAAACCGAGGTCCCGTGTTTGACACGTAATTATTTAACGCACGTAAAAGAACCCACGGCAACAAGAGAGTTGTCCCTGGCAAAATTATGTAGAAAAAAAAGCCACTCTGATAGGGAAACAAATACAGTTGCAGTCAGGAAAAAGGAGAAGAAAAAAAAGGTGGCGCTGCTCTTGTGGCGACGCGCTCTCCCCGGGGAGAGCAGCCCGAATTTCACGCAGAAAAATCTGCGTGACTTAAAGTGGTATAAATAAATAAATAAAATAAATAAAAGGATGGGGGGGGGGGGGGGGGGGTATGTTCGATAGAAACAACAGCACGTGCTTACAACCTTCAAAAGTTCTACTGATTTTGGCGCCAATCCAGACACTTCGATTGACTTTTTTCGTGGTAGTGAAACTTTGTCATTACGGCTGTCTGTCTGTCTGTCTGTCTGTCTGTCTCCTCTCTCTCTCTCTCTCTCTCTCTCTCTCTCTCTCTCTCTCTCTGTCTCTGTCTCTCTGTGATGTTTTATAAGGGGCCTTGGCCCATATAACCATCCGAATCTCTCTCTCTCTCTCTTTTCTCTCTCTCTCTCTCTCTTTTCTCTGTCTCTCTCTCTCTCTCTGTGATGTTTTCTAAGGGCCTTGGCCCATAAATGAATAGGCCATCCGAATCTCTCTCTCTCTCTCTTCTGTCTGTTTGTCTTTTCTGTCAGTCAATCTGTCTGTTCTCTCTTCTCTTCTCTCTTCTCTTCTCTTCTCTCTCTCTCTCTCTCTCTTCTCCCCTCTCTCGTTCTCTCTTCTGTCTCTCTGTGCATGTGTCTCTGTCTGTCTGTCGTCTGTCTGTCTGTCTGTCTCTCTCTCTCTCTCTTCTCTCTCTCTCTCTCTCTCTCTTTTCTTCTCTCTCTCTCTCTCTCTGTAATTTGTCCTCTGTCTGTCTTTTCTATCTCTGCCATTTCTGTCTTTTTTGTCTCTTTCTGACTATCTGTTCTTTTGTCTGTCTTTGTCAGTCATTGGGGTGGCTGTCTGTCTGTTCTCTCTCTCTCTTCTCCTCTCTCTCTCCCTCTCTCTTTTCTCTCTCTCTCTCTCTCTTCTCCCCTTTTCCTCTCTCTTTCCCTCTCTTTTCCCTCCCTCTCTCTCTCTCCCTCCCCTCTCCCCTCTCTTCTTCTCCCTTCCTTCTCCTTCTCTCCCTCCCCCTCTCCTCTCTCTCTCTCTTAACATGGGGGCCCCAAACACTGTTAGGCATTGTAGACTTCCCAAGTCCTCCCCCCCCCCCCCCCCCCCCCCCCCCACACACAAAAACCTCCACGCGGTACCACCGGGAAATAAACGCTAACAGGAGGAGAGGGCCACTATCGAATTTCTGGAAATGGCAGAACCACTGAACTATCAGATTTCTTTGTACCCTCCCCCCCCTCCACCCCCACCCCCCATCATCCCCACCCCAACCCCCCCAAAAAAAACCCCAAACCCCAAAAAAAACCCCACAAGCTTCTTCATCCCCAAAACTTCGAGCAGCAAGAAATTCTAACATGACTGTGTATCATAACTTGATCCATTGATGAAGGTTCAAACAACGTGGACAAAAAAAATTATTGCTTTTTTAAAAATTTATTTTATTCTTTTATATGGAGGATAAGGGAGGGACGGGATAGCTCAGTGGTCGGAGCGCTCGCTTTCCCCCAGCCAAGTTAAGCAGCGTCGAGCGTGGTTACCAGTTGGATGAGTGACCGTTTGTGCGCCTTGGCTTCAGTACAGTTCCCCCAGTTCACCCAGCTGTAAATGGGTACCTGCCCTCTTTAGGGTCAGGGAAGGTAAAGCAGCGAGGGAGAGGAGATGGGCGCCGCCCTCAATATGCTGGCCCTAGAGAAGTGAGGTCTCTGACGCCTCGCTCCCCTACGACCTTATAGGTTATGGGACTCCTTTACCTTATTTTACCTATGGAGGATAATGGAATAAGCACTTATGTGGCTTTTTTTTTTTTTAAACATCCAGTCCCCGTGTGTATGTGGATTTGTGAATTCTGTCATCTGTTCCCACCGGCACACAATGGCCTACTCTTACGAAAAGCGCAACAGGATTTCACGTGTGCGCAAGATGTTCTTGCGTACGTTCGCAACACGGGGCCTCGGTTTATAGTCTCATCCGAAGGACTTTTTGGGGAGAGTGGAGTCTGCGCTGATGTTAACTCCAGAGGAAAATATCCCCTTGAACGGGAATCGAACAATTAGTTGGTGCTCCCCCCCCCCCCCTTTCCCCCCCCCGTCCCCCCTTCATGTGCTGTTTATGAACACAATTTAATATGAAGGGGGATGGGATAGCCTGGTGGTTAGAGTGATGTATTCGTGATCTGCTGACCCGGGTTCGACTCTCGTTCAAGAGGATTTTTTTTCCCTCTGGAGTTAGCATCAGTGCCGACTCCACTCTTCCCGCAAAAGTACATCGGATGAGACTATAAACCGAGGTCCCGTGTTGCGAACGCGCGCAGAACATCTTGCGCACACGTTAAATCCCGTTCCGCTTTTCGGAAGAGTAGGCCATTGTGTGCCGGTGGGAGCGGATGACAAAATTTACAAAACTGCATACACACGGGGATTGGATGAACAAAAAAGCAATTCCATTATCGTCGAAGTAAAGGAGTAAGGTGGTCTAGAGGTAACGTGCCTGTCTAGAAAGCGAAAAGTCCGGGTCGGAAGTGTGCAGTGGTTCGAATCCCGTTTGGGCCCGAAACTTTTCCCCCCATCCATTAGACCATGAGTGGTGGTCTGGGCGCTAGTTTTTCGGATGAGACGATAAACCGAGGTCCCGTGTGTTACACAAAATTTTCTCTTCTTTCTTCTTTCATCTGCCGCTGGTGCCTTTCGGCGTCGCGGGGAGACACAGACGTCTGTCTGCAGCTAGGCGGGAGGCTTGATGTAGTGACAGGTCATGGGCTCGCAGGGTGTCAGCCACGGAGTCGCTCCATCGTCTCCTTGGTCTACCTCTGGCTTTCCAGCCATTGTGTTTGGTGGTGTATGCCCGTAGGGCTGGTTGGTTGGGCGGCATTCTAGTGAGGTGACCAAACCACTGATCCTTTGTTGTTCGATATGGTGGAGAATTGGTGTTGTCCGACCATGTCTCTGATCACCTCATTCTTGATCTTGTCGCGTCTGGTCTGTTGATAGCTTTTCAGGCAGCGCATTTCACATGTGACATTTTCTCTCTAGGCTTTTGTTAGGGCCCATGTCTGACACTGGTATGTGAGTGTTGGAACGAAGATGGCGTTGATGAGTTTTGCCTTGGTGCTCATTGGGATGCTGGAATGTTTTAGAAGGGGGGCGAGTTGAAAACTGACTGCGTTCGCTTTCTGGCATCTTGTTTCTATCTCTCTGTCCAATTTTCCATCTTCAGTGAAGAGGCTGCCAAGGTATTTAAATTCTTTGGTCTGTTTCAGCTGGGTGCCGTTGATGTTGATGTTCAGCTTTCCTGGATTTCTGCTGACAGACATAACTTCTGTTTTGGTAATACTTATCTTCATGTCATACCTCTCGCAGCTTGTGTTGAGTTGGTCTGTGTGTTCTTGAAGAGCTGCTTTGTTCTGATTCATCAAGGACTGGTCGTCAGCAAATAAAAGTTCGTTCAGGGCCTCAAGATCTGGGTTGGCTTCTTTTGTCATCTGGTCCATGTAGATCACGAAGAGAAGGGAAGAGAGTACGCAGCCTTGCCTGACCCCTGATGTAACCGGGAACCAGTCGGATGTTCCACTGGCTGTTCGGACTGCGCTCATACTGTTGGCATAGATTGCTCTGATGTTATCAAGCAACTGCCCCTTCACGTCGTACTGCTCCAAGATCTTCCAGCGCACGTAAAAGAACCCACGGCAACAAGAGAGTTGTCCCTGGCAAAATTATGTAAAAAAAAAAAGCCACTCCGATAAGGAAATAAATACAGTTGCAGACCCACAACCCCCCCCCAAAAAAAAAAGTGGCGCTGCTCTTGTGGCGACGTGCTCTCCCCGGGGGAGAGCAGCCCAAGTTTCACGCACAGAAATCTCGTGACTTAAAGTGGTATTTAAAAAAAAAATAAATAAATAAAAAATAATGTTAATATGTTTGTGCGTTATTCCGTGATGTGGTTCACCATGTCATGATGATCATTGTGTTGCGTATGTTTGAAAGTTTCTGGAAATGTTCGATTCTTTCATCCCTGACCCTCTGCCCTCCCCCCCCCCACCTGAAAGGACTAAATATATATCCCATTAAAGACAAAATGAGTGCTGACGCGGTTTCGATGTCCAGTGTTTTTTACGTCACAGTTGGGTTTTGTTTGGAGTTTTAATACATGACGTCATTTTTAGAGGAAAAACGTAAGTGTCAATGACGTGCTTGACAGGCTTTTGCTGAGTCGCTTAGAAAGCTTTGACACCAACAAGTTTTGTGTGTGTGTGTGTGTGTGTGAGAGAGAGAGAGAGAGATGAGAGAGAGAGAGAGAGAGAGAAGATGAGAGAGAGAGAGAGAGAGAGAGATTGATTTTATTTTATTTTATTTTATTTTATTTTATTCTTTTATTTCGAGGATAATAGAATAAAGCACTCTTGTGATTATTTTTTTTTCTATCTAGTCCCCGTGTGTATGCAGTTTTGTAAATTTTGTCATCCGTTCCCACCGGCACACAATGGCCTACTCCTCCGAAAAGCGGAACGGGTGTTAAATTATACGCAAGATGTTCTGCATGCGTTCGCACATGGGACCTCGGTTTATAGTCTCATCTGAGAGGAGAGAGAGGAGAGGATGAGAGAGAGGAGAGAGAGAGAGAGAGAGGGTGGGGGGGAGAGGGAGGGAGAGAGAGTAGAGAGAGAGAGGAGAGAGAGAGGAGAGAGAGAGAGAGAGAGGAGAGTATGATACGCAACGATAAAAGATTCTAAGCTAAGCCTGCTCTTAAAATGTGTTCGTGTGATCATACTATAACGTATATCAAAACGATCAATAAAAGCATAGAGAGAGAAAAAAAACTGCACAAAAGACTGATGGACAATACCCAAAAGTTCCTATTCGAATAGTCAGAGAGAGAGGGGGGGAGAGAGAGAGAGAGAGATGAGAGAGAGAGAGAGGAGAAGAGAGATGTGGATGAGGAGAGAGAGAGAGAGACGAGAGAGAAACGGAAACAGATTCAGAGAGAGAGACAGAGAGAGACAGAGTAGAGACAGAGAGAGACAGAGGAGGAGAGAGAGAGAGAGAGAAGAGAGAGAGAGATGAGAGAGAGAGGAGAGAGAGAGAGAGAGAGAGAGAAACGGAAACAGATCAGAGAGAGAGACAGAGAGAGACAGAGAGAGAGAGAATAGAACTCGAACTCGAACTCAACTCGAACTCGAACTCGAATGTTTTAGTGAAGGTATATGAATAAGCCAGAGGCTTCTTTACACCAGGCCCTCATGAATGAATGAATGAATGAACGAACGAACGAATGAGTGAATGAATGAATGAATGAATACTCCGTATTTTTCAAGGGTTACAGATAAGCATTCACATCCTTGTTTTTTCATCCGCCCTCTTGCCCTGATTAGAGAGACAGACAGACAGACAGACAGATGAAGAATTACTACAGAATTGTAGAGCAAGCCTATAAAAAGCATTTCAGTCAATCCGTTTTCCCTTGTGGGAACGCACGGGGGCCTGTCAGTATAAACAGCATCCCCACCTTCTGGAAATTCTTGTGCTAGGAATTTCCTCTTTTCTATCCCTCTCTTCGTTTCTGCCTTGTTCTTTTTTTCTTCCTGCTACCTCCTTCTTGTCTGTCTATTTTCTGCCTTCTTGGTCCATTCTCCTACCTTTTTGTTTGTTTGGTTGGTTTTATCCAGAAAGACTGACAAGATAGCAAGTCTCTCTTATACCGAAGTCGGATTGGCTAGGCCTGACTTGTCAGGCGCTTAACGGCAGCGTGACGCATTTTCGCTCATATGACAGACAATAGTTGCTGTCTGAGCGTTTCACGATGAAGAAGAAACCAATCCCTTTGTACACTCCTAAAAACTTGGGTTTTTTGTTTTGTTTTTTTCCACTGGCAGTTATCCCTGCATCAAATTTCAATTTATGAGAGACAGACAGACAGACAGACAGACAGACAGACAGACAGACAAAGACAGACGGGATAGCCTAGTGGTTAGAACATTGCGCTGGCAATATGACGACCCGGGTTCAATTCCCGTTCACGGGGCATATTTTCCCCCGGAGTTAACATCAGTGCAGACTCCACTCTCCCCAAAAGTCCTTCAGACGAGACTTTAAACCGAGGCCCCGTGTGCGAACGCATGCAGAACATCTTGCGCACACGTTAAATCCTGTTCCGCTTTTCGTAAGAGTAGGCCATTGTGTGCCGGTGGGAACAGATGACAAAATTTACAAAACCGCATACACACGGGGACTGGATGTAAAAAAGCACATGAGTGCTTATTCCATTATCCTCGATATAAAAGAATAAAATAAAATAAATTTAACACACAACCAGAGATCCATGAACAAAGAGAGGCACACGGCATACAACAATGACAGACCAACAAACAGACAAAAAAAAACACACACATACGGACAAACAAACATACAGACAGACAGAGAGACAAACAGACAAACAAACAGACAAACAAACACACAGACCAAACAAAACAAAAGGAGCCGTACGATACACGCGAGCTTAGATTTTCTTTTCACACAAGTCCACCACCACACAAGACAACATGACAGTTAAGGGAAGGAAGGAAGGAAGGAAGGAAGGAGAGACAGACAGACAGAGACAAATTCAAATTCTTTTATTTCGAAGATAATGAATAAGCACTCATGTGCGTTTTTACAGAGAGAGACAGAGAGAGAGAGGAAGAGAAGAGAGAGAGAGAGAAGAAGAGACAGACAACAGACAGACAGACAGACAGACAGACAGACAGGAGACAGAGACACAGAGAGACAGAAACAGGGAGGGAAAGAGCGAGAGACAGACAAACAGAGACAAGGAGGGAGAGAGCGATAGACAGAGAGACAGTTAAAGGAAGGAAGACAGAGAGAATGAGAGACAGACAGAGACAAAGAGAGGCAGTGAGAGAGAGAGAGAGACAGAGCGAGAGACAGAGAGAAAGACAGTTAAGGGAAGGAACACAGAGACACAGAGAGAGAGAGAGAGAGAGAGAGAGAGAGAGAGAGAGAGAGAGAGAGAATGACAGACAGACAGAGACAGACAGGGAGCGAGCGAGAGAGAGATTTATGAATGGACTAAGCACTTATATTGCTTTTTTACATCCAGTGTGAATGCGGTTTTGTAAATTCTGTCATCTGTTCCCACCGGCACACAATATACGACCATCTCTTACGAAAAGAGAGAGAGAGAGAGAGAGAGAGAGAGAGAGAGAGAGAGAGAGAGAGAGAGAGAGAGAGAGAGAGAGAGAGAAGCAAGCAAGGATAGAAAAAACCAGTTTCTTCCTGTCAACGTAACCTGCTACTCTATCTCTCTCTCTGTCTCTCTCCTCCTCTCTCTGCTCTCTCTCTTTCTTTCTCCTCTCTCTCTCTGTCTCTCTCTCTCTCTCTGCTCTCTCTCTCTACTCCCCCCCCTCTCTCTCTCTCTCTCTCTCTCTCTCTCTCTCTTGACGCTTTGACGCCACATCCGCGTCAAAGCGTCAATAAGCTCTCTTCTCTCTCTCTCTCCTTCGGATGAGACTATAAACCGAGCCCCGTGTTCGAACGCATGCAGAACATCTTGCGCACCGTTTTTAATCCTGTTCCGCTTTTCGAAAGTAGTAGGCATTGTTGCCGGTGGGATTACGGATGACAATTGACAAACCGCATACAACTGGACTGGATTAAAAAGCACATGGTGTTTATTTCTATCCTCGTATAAAGAATAAATCTCTCTCTCTCTTCTCTCTTCTCTCTTTCTCTTCTCTCGTCTCTCTCTCTCTCTCTTCTCTCTCTCTCTCTCTCTCTCTCTCTTTCTTCTCTCTTCATTCTTCTCTCTCTCTGTCTATTCTGTTCCTTCCCTTAACTGTCTCTCGTCTCTCTCTCTCTCTGTGTCTCTCGCTCTCTCTCACTGTTCTAGCTCTCTCTCTGTCTCTCTCTCGCTC
>CM054160.1:29758508-29761008 GCA_028751875.1 Rapana venosa | reverse complement strand
TTTCTTCCTCCTTTCTTCTTCCCCCTCTCTCCCTCTCTTCTTTTCTCCTCTTTTCTTCTCTCCTCTCCTTCTTCTCCCCTTTCTCTTCCTCTCCTATTCCTTTCCTCCTCTTCCTTCAGTTCTTCTTCTTCTCCTTCTTCTCTCTTCCTCCTCCTTCACTTTCCTCTCCTCCCTGTTTCTCTCTCCTCACCTCCTTCTTCTCCTCCTCCTCCTTCTTCTCCTCCTCCTCCTCTTAACTTTGTTAGGAGTTGTTGGAGGCGCCACACTGAAAAGGTGTTCACCAAATTCCTCCACTTATGTCGGTTACATGCCAAAGCCTAGGTCTCTACAAATGGTGTCCTCGTCCATCCTGTAATGTTTTCTGTTCACTGTTGTTGGTGGTGGTGGTGGTGGTTTTTCTTACTGTTATTTCTTTCAAGCTTTCTTCTTTATTTCTGTTCTTTCTACCTCTCAGTCTTAGATGGCTTGATGAAAAAAAAAGCAAATAATAATAATAATAAATGGAATTTATATAGCGCTGTATCTTGCACATACAAATCAAAGCGCTTGCACTCAACTCATTCTTACACAGTCATGCAACCAACAGCAAGTAATAGTTCTAACAAGTTCAAATGCACACACACACACGCACGCACACACACACACACACACACACACACGTTATACACTTTGGCAGGGTGATGGAATTTTTGGCTGTTGAAAAGCAGGGATAGCTAGCTATGAGATGAAACACACTGCTTATTCAATGTACCATCTGAAAATAAAAGTCTGACTTTGACTTTGACTCTGTCTTCCTCAACAGTTCGAACTTTCAGAACAGTGTGTAAAGTGCAGCCATTGGATTTTGTAACTGGGCCATAACAACCCAGTCTTGACTTTACAGCAAGCAGATCATCTACGGACTGATGTACTGTCTGGTTGGTAAGGGAGGGGAATTGGGGAAGGGGAGGGGAAGGGGAAGGGAAGGATTGGCACACTGACTTATTGATGGCAGGGTCAGTGTGTGTGTGTGTGTGTAGTCTCTAACTGGAACTGGGTTGGTATCTCTAAGATTAGTACTAAAACTTAGATCTATACGTAAGTTTTAACTAGCTGTCAATGATGTGGAATTTATTTGAGGATCTCTAGATAAACTTTTTAGCTCCAATGTCGATTATTTGATTTATAAAAATAAAAAAAAATAAAAATTCAACAAAAAGAAGCCACGCTGAAATGTTCGTCATCACTTTGACAACTCACGTAAAACTTGGAACATAGATTGCTTTCTCTTACGCCATGCGCAAGAATATAGATAGAAACTAGTGCGCGGTTGAGGGGAGGTGATGGGGTGGGGGTATGGCCCCTGAATGTGGATTACTCGCAGACAACGTAGCGGTAGTAACAAGAGCCAGCCAGACGCACGCACTGCGCCTGTGCTGTCATTCACGGTTCCTTGTACAGACGATGACCTATATTAGTCTTCGCTCATTGGATGACGTCTCGCTTTCGTCGGCAAGCAACACGTCGTCTGCTACAAGCCTCATTATCACCTCATTCATAAACTCGTCTTCCAACACTTTCTTTTTTTTTAACGCGAACAGCAAGGTGGTGGGTTTTTTGTACGTATTGAAACACCTCCACACGATAAGAAATAGCATCGCACGGAAGATTTTCAAGACCGCGCGAGACAACAAAAATATTTAGCTGAAGACTTCTAGCAATCCCCCCCCCCCCCCCCCCCCCCCCCCCCCCCCCCCCCCCCCCCCCCCACCACCAAGTCGACCAATCAGCGGAAAGTAGGTTCGCGCACGTGACCAATGAAAGCGGCGAGGAAATATTGACAGCCACGCTCATTCATAGTTGCAGCTTTTGGCTAGGTTTACGTCAGTCAGTCATGGCATTCTCCATTCTGGAACAGCTAAGGCAGTAGCAGGAATAGTCGAGTCAGAGAGACAGCTGTGAACCTTACCCGGGCTTGTGTGTGTGTTGTGTTGTGTTGTGTTGCCTTACAGAGAAACACAAGGTAAGACTGGTCACGTTTTGGGCCTGCTTTATTTCTTTGTTTATTTATTTATCTCTATTGTCGTCTTCATGGTCGTCTTCTTCTTCTTCTTCTTCGTTCAGTCTGCTATCTCTTTGTCTGATGGATAAGTATTGGGGGCTTGGTATGTATGTATACTAGTATGTATGTGTGTGTGTGTGTATATATATATATATATATTACAGGTGGTCTGGTTTTGTTTGAGTATTTTTGTTGGTGGTGGTTTTGGTGTGGGTTTGGGGGGGGGGGGGGGGGTTGGAGGGGGGGTGGGAGGGGGGTCGGGTCATTTTCAGTGTGACCCAGCCACGTTTGACATTGTTTAGCTGATCGTTTGAAATTGAGTCGATTTTTGTGTGTGTGAGTGAGTGAGTGCTTCCTGTAGGTTAGAGACAGACAGACAGAGAGAGAGAGCTAGAGAGAGAGAGAGAGACAAGAGAGAGAGACAGGAGAGAGACAGACAGGACAGGAGACAGAGAGAGA